>VXBU01009385.1:126017-153890 GCA_013400315.1 Bombycilla garrulus | reverse complement strand
GCGCCCCTGAGGGGCGGGGCGGGGCGGGGCCGCGCTCTTCTCACGGAGCGGCAGCAGCCGGGGCTGCCGGGGGTTGGGGTTTTCCTCATAGAGCTTCTGCTACGGGCTTGGCAGCCGGCTCGGGGTATGCGTCAGGAGTTTCCAACCCCGCCTGGAGCTGCTCCCCCTACACACATCTAGTAGTGCACAATCCTGAAGTATAAGTCTGTTGAGAAGGGAGCTGGGGGCTCAGCCTGGAGAGAAGGAGGCTCAAGGGGACCTTCTCGCTCTCTGTGACCTAGCAGGTGGTCGTGGCTAGGTGAGGGTGGGTATCTACTCCTAGGCAATAAAAGGACAGTCTCAAGCTGCACCAGGGGAGGTTCAAGCTGGACATGGTGGGGGAGGTTTACACGATAAAGGATGATTATGTATTGGAATGCTGCTCAGGGAGGTGGTGGAGTCACTGTCCTTGGAGGTGTTAAAGGAAAGACCACGTGGTACGTGGTACTCGGTGCCATGGTCTGGCTGACAAGGTTGTATTGGGTCATAGGGTGGTCTCACAGGTCTTTTCCAACCTGATTGAGTCTGATTCTGTGATCTCCCTCAGAGTACTGAGGGGCTGGCAGCCAGCTTGTCACTCTGAGACCTTCCTTGTGCTCCTTGAGCCCTCAGCACCACAGAGAGATCCCGTGAAGGGCAGGGCTGCTCTGTTGCTCACAGGATGTTTTTCACCTGTAGTTATACCTGAGATATGTACCCCAAAAGAAAGCTCTAAGCATGCTGAACTTTATCCTGTGCCATCCAGCCCCACACAAAGACCTGGATCCATGGACCGCGGCCAATTGCCACCCGTTCAACAAGTGCCCAGTCCTGCCCTTGGGTCACAAAAACCCCAGGCAGTGTGACAGACTGGAGGAGGAGGACCTGAGGGTGCTGGTCCACAGCAGCTGCACCTCGAGTGCTGTGTCCAGTTCTGGGCCTCTCACTGCAAGAAAGACTTTGAGGGGCTGGAGTGGCTCCAGAGAAGGATAACAGAGCTGGGAAAGGGGCTGGAGGACAAGTCCTCTGGGGAGCAGCTGAGGGAGCTGTGGGGGCTCATGCTGAAGAAAAGAAGGATCCAGGGGGACTTTATCACTCTAAAACTCCGTGACAGGAGGTTGTGGCCAGGTGGGTATCAGGCTCTGCTCTCAGGTAATGAGTGACAGGAGAAGAGAAAACAGCCTTGACCTTACCAGAGGAGGTTCAGGTAGGACATCAGGAAGAATTTCTCCGTGGAAAAGGTTATTAAGCATTAGAACAGGCTGTGCAGGGAGGTGGTGGGGTCACTGTCCTTGGAACTGTTCAAGAAGTGACTGGACGTGGCACTCAGTGCTCTAAACTGAGTGACAGGGTGGTGATCGGTCACTGGTTGGACTCAGTGATCCTGGAGGTATTTTCCAACCTAAATGGTTCTATGATTCTGTGAAAGATGTCTGGTGATGAGTGAACAGCTTTTCCCAAGTTTGATCCAGCTCTCTGCTGCCTGGGTGGGTGGGAATCCCAATGGTGAGAACCACAGCCTGTTGGATTCCTGTTTCCCAACAGCAGGCCTGAATTTTACAGACCAAGGGCAGACTAGTTTCTGCACAAGTTAATTAGTAAAGTGTTGATAAAGGATGCCCCAAATACGTTTTGGGTGTTATGAGAAATGCTGCCCCCAGACTCAACCTTTTGCAAGCCAAACTGCAAAGTTCATGAAACGCAGCACTGGTCAATTCCTTGGCTTGGCCAGAAGTACTGTGGAGAGATACCTGCTGTTCACTTGCCTTTCTCTTTCAACAGCCTATGGAAACATATTGCCTCCTTTGCATTGAGTAACTGTATTGTCTGGAGTCAGCTTTGCTTGTCTGGAGTTGAGAAGGCAGCTGGTGAAACACTAAGGCATTCCCTGAGGAGGGTAATCCTAAACCCAGGTGTGGGAAAACGCCCAAAAAGATCAGCACTGCGACACTCCTCCCAGTAGGGACAGCAGAGTGAGCCATAAAACCAGTGTGGGAGCTGGTAAAACTGGTCTGAGAGAAAAAAAAAAAGGTGCTTGAGGTAGGTAGTATTGGTCAGGAGACCTCCCAGGCATGCAGCAGGCTGGCAGGGATGCTGGATGACAAATGTCCCAAAGGCAGCATGGCAAAACACAGCTCTGGATTTACCCTGGAGATGCAGCTGAAGGGGTAGAGCTGTGGAGTGCTCCTCCTGACCTCCCCTCTGAGGTGCTGGAGTACCATTGGGTATTTGCCTCTCTTGTTTACCCCTTGTGTTGGGAAAAACCATCAGGGCAGTCAGTAAAACCCAAAATGTCTCTGAGGAATTCCATTCAAGCCAGGAAATTCAAAGGCAGTGTCCCTTCGAGATGCAGATCAGCTGTGTCACCTTTACAAGCTGGCATCTGCCATTAGAGTCACTCCCATGATTTAACTCTTTGTTGCTGTTATCAAAAACATTTTTAATATAGCTTTGGGAGCTCCTTTTAGTGTTTTCTTTTGGGTTTGGANTTTTTTTTTTTTTTTTGGTAGCCATTGGGTTCCTCTGATTTCTGTAAATAGCTTTCTGACTGGCAGGTTTCAGGACTAGTTCCATAAAGTCATTCAAATACAGTGATTACCCTTGTTTTTAGTGGAAGCAAAAGAGAATTTCTGTTATTTAGACCTTTCTTGCAGCCTGGCTGCTGGTGTCTGTGTACATCTTATTTTCTATTGCTAAGAGAAAGGGAAGTCTCATTTCCCCCTCTTCCAGAGGGATCAAAAGCTTTATGGGTGAGTGTCTACAATGGATTTTCAGAAGTAGTGAGCAGCAGTATTGGCAATAGCACATCCCCATGCTTCACACTGGAATACTGGCTGATCCTTGAAAAGTCTTGCGGATGCCATTACTAACTGTCCAGGGAGGAAAAAATGACACAGGCAAAAGCTGTTAAAGATCAAATATATGCCTATACATAACTGGCCTTCACAACATCCCCTACACCCACAGTCCTGGCAACGAGTGTGACACCCAGCACTTGAATACCAAGGGAAGATCTCCCTGATTCCTGAGCTTTGAGATGCCATGATGAGCTCTTGGAGACCCTCTGAGGGAAAACCTTTTTTTCCCTGTCCAGGTACATCCAGAGCAGCCTCTGGCTCCTGGAGACACTTCTTTCCTGGGGTTACCTTGCATTACCAGTTCCACAGTCTATCTATGCAGCCTAAGGGAAGGTTAGATGTGACTTACTGGAGATACTTATCAGGAAAAAGGACATGGAAAAAGTCTTCCAGTTCTAAAGTTCGCTGCATCTGGAACAGTGAACTTGGTCAGTTACCTTCTAGTTATTGTTAGCACAAGATGAGCTCTAAGAATTAGTTTGATTTAGTCCAGGTATTAACAACACTGTGATTACTCTCAGTGGCCAGGGTACAAGAGTGAAACAGGATAGATCATCTGTGAGAGGTTGCTCTGTCTCTTCCAGCCTTGGTGTGGGGATGCCTGCACCCTCATGTAGCACACTCTTCACAGGTCCTGCTTCCAGAGGATTGCCTTTGTTTCCTCACTTAGTCTTACTGGAGTCCGCCTGCCTTCAAAGGTGTGTGGATCAAGCATGGAAAGCAAACATCACCCATTCCCAAGTGGCCTGAAACTTAGGCTGCAAACCAATCAGTTCCTTTGGGAAAAGCTGTCTCCAGCTATAATCTTTAGTGGTTATTTTACACAAAGAAACTGGTATTTCTGACAGATGTACGTATTGTAAGACTGACTGGAGGAATCTACTCTTTCTGTTTTGTATTTTTTAGCCTCTGAAGCCAGTCATTGACAACGTCCCAGCAGAGTGTCAGTTCTGATCCTGTGCAAAGAGAGAAGACTCTCTGTGGCACTAAAGGAAGGAGAAGCCAAGTACTTTCTGTACTTTCTGTAGATGAATGAACTTCAATAGCAATGTAAGATTCTGCTCTTTTGGGTACATGAACCCTACCTAATACAACCCCCAACTCTGTGACATTTGCAGGTGCAGCTCCATTTGCCAAGCAACTGCAGCCACGGTGTCCAGTGGAAGCACAGCCACAGAAATCATAGAGGATACTCTGCATGGATCACCTTGCAGGGAGACTGAAGTTTCTCCCACACAGAGTGATCCATGGGCTGCATGTCTGAGAGAAGTGACAGTCACCTGCAGGCTCCAGGCTCCATTCCAGGCTGTTGATGACTCATTAGGAAAATTGCTTCTACTTCCCTTTCTGAGCCTGCTGCTGCCACCTAATTTCCACTGAGTCCGCTAGTCCGTTCAGGAGCTCAGCGAAGCCTGCTAGGAACTGTCACCCTGGCTTGGCAATTGCTGCTCCAGAGGTTATTAGGGAACTTAATTAATAATCATTGCATTAACCTCTCAGCTAGTCAGTGATAGAAATGCCACTTCTCTCATTTTATAGCTAAGAAAAATGAAGCGAAGACAGATTCATCACCTGGTTACAGAGTCAATGGGAATTCTTAATGCTCCATAAATCTGAAAATTAGGCTGTCAGCAACTTCTGGAGTGAACCTGCAGCAAAGCCATTCAGGAGACCTAGTTCCTACCCATCAGGTACCTCCTTCCCCAGTTTACTGGAAGATACCAGGACACATCTCTGAATTCCAATTCCTGCAGTCAGGCACAGATGTGGGGATCTGGAGGGGATGGAGGAGCACAGCTCAGTGCTCCTGCCTGCAGCAGACATCTCCTCCACAGCAAGGAGCCTTGAGGAGAGGGCACAATGCATTTAGTGACCGCGCTTTGATAGAGGGATAGGAGCTCAGATCATATAGAAACTCAGGTATGTGTCTGGTCACCTGCTGAATCTTGACTCTGAAAGATTATTTTGTTATTAAAATATACTGTTCAGGTTAACTCAGGCTGCTTGGCATATGAGAAGAGCAGGAACTATTCAGGACTGAGCTGGTTGGTTGATTTTTAAATTTCTTTTCTAGTTTAATAGTGCAAAAGCAAGTAGTGCTAGGAGGGAGGATGCTTAGAGACAACAACTCTATTTAAGATTATACAGAGTTCTTAAAATGAGATTTTTTTCAATGCTTTATAGCAACACCTTTGCTACTTGCAAGATGAAATTTGATGCCTCAGCCTTAGGTTAGCTCCAAGCTGACGTAGGGATTTTAAGCAAAAATGGTTTAATCCCTTTCAGAAACCAAGAATCAGCAAAAATAAAAGATTTAAATTTATTGTTGTGTTTAAAAAGATCAGGTCTTTTAAAGAAAAAAAAAAGGCAAAAGGTATATGGTAGAAGTGTCATCTTTGCACTGCAAACAATTACAGCATTCTGGTCTTCTGAAGAGAAATTTTCACTTGATTGAATTAAAATGAGGTTAAAATAATTTGGTGATTCTTCTGTAATATTGAAACACTGTCTTCAAAGTTTCCAGGCTCTACAGAGACCTGAAGAGAAATGTCCATGGAACTGCAGTTTTAATGTGTGTGCACTGAAGCAAAGCATCAGAAGAGCCTGACCTACAGCAGCAGAAATACCTGATTCACTGCTCAGAATTATCCAATTCCCTTTACACGGGCAAAAAGGATGATGCCATCTTATTATTAGACACCACACTGTAAGGGATGTGTCCAGGGGTAGAGTCAATGTTCCCTTATGTCATGTCCTTTTGCTCCAAGAGTGTTTGACCTTGTATTGGGATTAGGTTTTCTAGGCAAATATTAACTAAACCCTCTACTCAGTATAAGCATGGATAGAGAAGCTTTCTCACACACTCAGGCTTGATCCGGACTCAGCTTGTGCAACTTCAGGTCTCTTGGGATGCTGAAGCTCTGCCAAACTCTCTGGTTCTCATGCAGTGCAGTGGCAAGGCTCAGCTGTTCCTCACCTGCTCCCATTGACACCTGCCAAACCTGGCCAAACTCAGCCCCTCTTGTCACTGCCACTCAGCTAATGCACCATGTCTAAATACAACCACGACCTAATTACCTTCTTGTCTAACAGTAATAACCATTTCAACAAAAGTGATTTAGTATCTGTCTAGGCTGATTGCTCTCCCACAAAGTATGATGGCATTGATGTAGTTATGTGCCTTTACAGTATGAAACAAGTCTATTTAGTGGCCTGCATCTGGGTTTTTGAATATGAGCATGTGCTGCTATCTCTGAAAGTTCCCTCCTTTATTATTATGGAAGGCAAAAGTCATAGAACCACAGAATGGTTTGTGTTGGAAGGGGACTTTAATGATCATCCAGTCCTCCTTTCCATGGGCAGGGATACCTTTCACTAGACCAGGTTGCTCCCAGCTCCATGCAGTCTGGCCTTGAACACTCCCAGGCTTGGGGCAACCACAGCTTCTCTCTTTCAGCAGAGAAATAGAGGAGAGGCAGCATCATGCCTGGTGTCAGGACCTTGCAGGCACATGAAGTGTTGCTTGCTTTGAGCAGCCTCATCTCTACGCACACATCCTCTGCAAGTTGGCCCAGGCGCTGTATTTAAGCTAATCCCAGCTCTCCTCTCCTCCTTAGCTTGTAGGTTGATGATGCCTAACCCTCTCAGTGGGTGGGACCTGGTGCCTCTGCTGTTTGTAGCTGGTTTCCAGGCCTGCCTCCTCTGCTGCTGACTCTGGATGGGCTTGGGACCTGACTCCTCTGCTGTGTCTGAGAGCTGATGGACCCTGCTACCAGAATCCAGCCCTCCCTGCTGTGCTCAGGCTGGACCCTTTTGAATGAGTGCCCTGCTGTGCTGGGGTGAGCCTGGGCTCATGGCTTGTCCCCTGCATGGGGCAGCCCTCAGCTCCTTGGCTGCTTCCCATGCCTGCTGTCTCTTTGCTAGGCTGGGTGGATGGCAGGTGACAGGGGTTAGTGCTGCAAGAACGCCCCTGAAAAAGTCAGCTGTTGGTTTGGGGTAAGCTGTAGATGGCTGGTAGAAAATCAGAGAATCTCAGAAAGGTTTGGGCTGAAGGGGACCTTAAAGATTATCTAGTTCTAACCCCCTGACATAGGCAGAGACGACTTTCATTAGACCAGGTTCCTCCAAGCCTTGTCCAACCTGGCCTTGAACACTTCCAGGGATGGGGGAACCAGAGCTTTTCTGGGCAATCTGTTCTAGTGTGTTGCCATCTTCATAGGAAGAATTTCTTCCTAATATCCCATTTAAATTGGCCCTCTGTCAGTATGAAGCCATTCTTCCTTGTCCTGGCACTCCAGGCTCTTCCAAAGTTCCTCTGCACTTCTCCTGGAGCCCCTTTAGACCCTGGAGGGGGTTCTAGGGTCTTTCTGAAGTCTTCTCTTCTTCAGGCTGAACACTCCCAGTTCTCTCAGCTTGTCTTCACAGAAGTTTATTTTCCTTTGTTTGTCTATATCTTTTTTAAACTAGTCCATAAAAAATCTGTCTGTGGCCTTGTTACTCCCTTTGAACTGCTGTAGCATCCCTGCATTGCCTCAGTTGGCCTCTGTGTAAGCCCTGTCTAAGGCAGGGTGCAATTTGGGCTGTCATGGCCAGGCTGCCCTCACCGGGAAAGATTTCAGCCCAGGAGCTGAGGATGCTTTCGTGGCAGCAGCGCTCGCATGCTGCTTTAGCATCGGGGCGATTAGCTGGAGTAGGGAAGATCCATGGTTTTGAGAGCTGCTTCTTCTCAGTACCAGCGCTTGCCATCAGAGGGCAAGCTGAGCCCAGGTGAAGATGCTCCGTCCCGGTTATTGCAGCCTGCTGCTTCCCAGACTCATCCCTGCGAGGTAATGACAAAGACACGAGGCCATTTACCGTCCTTCTCACGGAGGACAGATGCAGCTTCCCATCTCTGCCGGGAAGGGCTCTGCTCCCCAGTTCCCTCGAGAGCAAACCTTGCTTTGCAGGAGCACCCCAGCCAGCAGCAGGAGGCAAGGATGGTGCTGTGAGCTTTGAGTCAGAGCAGTGTAACACAGAAGGGATTCCCAGAAAGCAGCAGGTTAAAGCAGCTTTAACATCCTCAACAGAGTGTAACCTTCCTACTCCAGAAGAATTTATGTTTATGGCTGACTGTAGACTTTGAGCAGCACTCAAAAAACTGTACTGGTTGGTGCTTGCATTTTAGCCAGCTTCTTGCTGCTCTCCAGAGCCACTAGTGAGCATGGCTGTACAGCCCTGGCAAAAGTGGCATTAAAGTAACCTCTGTGGGGGTGGTGCCCCTCAAATGCATCCTAGAGGAGCAAAGTGTTCTATACTGCTGCAGTTCTGACCTCTCCCAGGAGCCCCATCTGCTGGCATGTGGGCCCGGCTGCCAGCCCAAAACCCTCCATGCTTCCCAAGGCATTTGGGGAGGATTTAAATCTTGCCAGCTCTCCCCTTTGCCTCTTCCAATGAATCTCAGTCTTAATCCACACCCCCCTCATAGCCAGAGATTTCCTTTAAAAAGCTGGAGGGCTTTTCAGAGAGGAATAATGAACCAGACGCTTTCCCGGTGTCTCTCTTTGTTTTTACAGCCCTGGGTCTCCCCTGAGGACAGAGAGTCCTTTGTACTGCATGGGGTCTCCTTACAAAAAGGGGCTTGTGAACAGAGCATCCTCCCATTGGGTACCACACCACATGGGGTTTTTTTCCCACCTGTTCTCCTAGGCATAGCCAGTGTCAGATCTCTTTCTGTGTGTGAGGGACTGAGCCAAAAGCTTTAACCTTGGAGATGCATGGTGGATGTATGCGAAATTGCTCAGTGCCATCCTGCTGCCCACCCTCAGTCTAGCTGGAAGGTAAACTAAGGGTTAACCTGGTTGTCATCATCTCCCCTGCCCAGCTGATATTTGGAGTGAAGCCACATTCCAGTTTAAAGACAGCTGATAATTGAATAAACTCTGCATCTTGAGTGAATTTAAAACCAAGCCAGGAGCTCTCCCCATCAGAAGTCAATACGTTTCCTCTTGCAGGGATTTTTGTCCAGAGTTAATGCTGCAGCTGCTGCTTCCAGGGCATGAGTGCATGCTTGGGAGCAGTCAATTTTTGCCTGCCTTAAGGCTTTAAATTTAGGTCTCTATGTGCATAAAGGAGATTCCTATTTCTATTTCCTGCTGAAGGTGAAATCTAGGGCTACAACCTCAAATGCCCTTAAAACCATTAAGCTTTAAGTAACTTACTGATGGTGTTGTCCAGCATCCTTGTCCAGGTAACAAGGAAAGAAAGGAAGAGGGTTGCAAATACAGCTCAGGTGCCTTATTATGTTTAGATCATGGTGTGAATGGAGGAAACCAATGTGATGTAGCTAATGACATCATGCTAATTAAATATTGGATACTCTTGCAATAAGTTACTCCTAGTTTCAGGTGGGAAATTTTCTCATTGTCAATAGACAGATACACTGCGGACCTGGAGAAATCTGTTTCATGCAAAGTTGAGGCTGGTGATTTATTGAGCTCTGTAAAATATATTTGCATCGGCCCTTCTTTGTATTCAGTGTTCAATGATATTCAAACAAATGCCTTTGAGCCTGGGAACCAGCAGCTTTTTGGCATGCGTTCCTTTTGCAAATGGGGGCATTCACACCAGAAATGCAGTTCTACAATTTCATAGCCACGTGGTGGGTAGGCAGGGATGTGCCATGCAATCTGTGCCCCATCAGAAATACCTGGCACTGCTTCTGTTTCAAACTTCACTAAGCAAAATAATTGCATGGAGCTGTTTACTGTCAATCTGCTGCCTGCATGTTATTAATAGGAGAGATGGAGTGAATAATTAGGACTAATGATTAGAGAAAATTGTCATCTGTTCATGAATAATTTGAGGAGAAGCAGTGTTCAACAATTAAACTTATTGGCAAAAAAAGGATTTATTCCATTTTGGAAATGTGTTCTCTATTATGCCAATACATAAGCACCCACACACTGGGCCAATGTTCAGACTTCAGCCTCCCCCAGCCCTGTTTTTGGCACTCAAGCTGGTGTGATGTGATTTCCAGAGAAGCTGGGGATCCCCTGCCCCACTGAACTTCCCTACCAGGATTTGGAGTTCAGTGTCTTTAGGAAAGCAGGGAAGTCTTTCTAAAGTCCAAGTCATGGTCTGAGGATCACAGAATGGTTTAGGTTGGAAGAGACCTTAAAGATCATCTCGTTCCAAATGTTTGCCATAGGCAGGGACACCTCAGACTGGATTGCTCCAAGCCCCATCCAGCCTGGCCTTGAACACTTCCAGGGATGGGGCATTAAATTCTTGGTTTCTTTGGGAAACCTGTGTAGAAACAGGCTCCAAATATATCCAAAGCATCCCAAAATGGGAAAAAAAAAAAAAACCTGTCTCTTGAGAAAAAGGTGAGAAATGATTGGTTTAAACTGCAGCAAAAGAGTTACAAAAAGTGGAGGAAACAGCTTTCTGCCAGTAAAATTGGTGAAGCACAAGGAGATACCGAGGGAAGTTCCTGTTCCTGGCAGAAGGATCCTCTATGGGAAAAGCCAGATAAGGTTTGCCCTGTGAACTGGGGAGCTCTGCCTGTTCCGCTCCCACTGCGGACTGTGAAGGTGAAGCTTTCGTCATGCAGCAACTCTGGGGGATGATCTGTGGAAATGGACCTTGGAGAATGGGGTGTTCAAACAGTGGGAGAGATCTGCAGAGGTGCAGATGGGCACCAAGAGGTAGAATTCATTTTATCTAGCTTTAGCCATCCAAAAGCTAGTTATTGCAGCAAAAGCCATTGTCCAGTATCCCTCAAAGATCAAAGGACTGAATAACCAGCTATGTGAGTTATCCATCCCATAGAACTATAGTGTTTTCATTCACCAGAGAGGGAACCTGGATGATTTTCTGGCTTTACACAACAAAGCAAACCAACAGTCTTGCAGATATGTGAGGTGTGTACAACTTCAGCATCACAGGGATTTTCCATCAAACCACTCAGGTGAGGTCAGGCTCTGCTGAACCTGCAAAAGGCCTCTCTAGACTGCATCAGGCTGACTGATGTCAATACACCAGCCCTATGCACCATTCCTTCTCCTCAACCACTCTCTGCCCACCAATGCTTTTTTTGTTGAGTCTGGCTCTCACCAAGTCTGAGGCCTGCTGAAAAAGATCATTCCACAAAAGTTCAAATGCTTAAATCCATTTGCTTCCAGACAGGAACCATACATGGGGTGCTCACTATCCTAAAAGCTCTAGAGCCAACTAATTTTGTGGTGGGAAAGCCTGCCAGCATGTTGAAAGCTGAGGGAATTCTGTGGAACACGTTCAGAAAGCAAATGATTGATTCATCATCAGTGGTGGAGAGCTGATTCCAGGAATTATGTGTGTGCCAAGCTGAAGCCTGTCGAAGCCAGGGAAAAGGCATCCTTGAATTCAGGTCATCAGTCAGGGCTGGGAAATGCACAGAGGCCCTGGTACAGGAAAGCTTAACTTCCAGTGCGTGCTCAAGCCTAACTAACCTCCGTTAACGTCAACAGTGATAAAATTAAACATGAGGTCAAGATTTTGGATAAGAATGGTTTACGGCCTGGAGGCTTTCACAGATGAGAAGGTCAGGCCAGCAAGCCTGGGCATTCGATATTGATCAGCTTAATGAAGGAACTCCTGCGTAAGCTGCCACGTGAATCAGGGAATAATTCGGGATAACAGACACATCTGAGTAATTCGTGACCTACTGGCAGATGATTCATGCAGACAGGCAACATCCATCAGATGCATTATTCCTCACAAAGGTCTTCTTGGAAGGCTTATGGGTCTGTGGGTGGCCCCACCTCCTCAGGGGGTTCATCAAGGGAGAAGCTGGGAACAGGTGGGATTGTGGGGATACCCCAGCATCCACTGCTGCATGGGGCAGAGCTTGTCCTTCACCCATCAGCAGCCCAAGAGCTTTGGGCAGAGAGGGATCTTCAGGATTTTCAAGCTGTCTTTGAGAAGAAATGGACTGACATGAGGGGGTTGTAACTGTAGACCCTATATCCTGTCCCTGTTCTGCCACACATCTCCCATGTAACCTTGTATACCTTACTTTCCCACCTGAAGCATCAATGGATGTCTCTGCTTTCTGTTCCCAGTGTAGTCTTCAAGATCCATCAACTATATCCTGGTGTTCACCAAGAGTCATCATGGAACAATATCATGTATACTGGAAAAAGCCTGGTTTGGACCTCTGAAACTGGGAATTAAAGTATAAGACTCAAAACCTGGAGAAAACCAAGCATTGTCATCTCTGTACACCACAAATTAACTAATTTTTGAGTAAATACCTACTCCAAGGACATGTTGCCATGGGATAAAACACCTGCCTCACCTCTCCAGCCTAGACACACAGCAATGCTATGACATTACAGCCGTATCTGTGTTAGGACTGTGGTTTGCCATTCTGTATCCGAGATTCTACATCAGACAGGGAAGAGTTTGAGCCTGGCATTATCAAATTGCCGTTTGACAGTGAATCAGCATTGCCTTTTGGGAGCTTCCTTTGGGTGTCCTGTACCTTTGCTCCTCTTCATGGGCCAGGTGATGCTAGGCAGTGCTAAGTGTTCCAGAAGCAGAAAGTTCCCATTTCCCTTAGGAGATATAATTCAGCTGTTTCACCAGGCTTGAAGTCACAAAGGGGAGAGGGTGGCCCCAAGGCACTGGCAGATGGGGCCGGAAGTCTTACGGGGTGACGGCTTGGATGGAGCTGGAGAACCAGCGAAGAGTCCAGGGGCAATGCTTCCCGAGATCCCATCAGGAGACCTGCACTGGCTCCAAATGTCCAGGGAAATGGGCTCCAAAGCAATAATCTGGGAGAATGGTTCTTTGTCAGAAAGTCTTAAAATAATTGCATGTGTAGCTGCAACCAGAATCCATAAAAGACTAGTAAGGAGACAGAGTATCTGCACTGTGTTTGCATGATCAGCATCAGGCCAGGAAATGCTAGAACAAGGAAGAGAGAAAGAAATCTCTTTTCGGCCATGGGAAGCACAGTAAGGGGAGACAGCATGTCAGGTTCCTGATGGAGTTTGGCCGGGGCCTCACTAGTGCCAGGCCCTTGAAGAAGGTGCAAAAGGACTTGCAGGCATCCTGCTCACGCTCTCCTGTAGGCTGCCCCAGCACAGCCCTCAGAGTAGGGTGATGGTGCCAGCAGGATGAGCACCTTTCTTTCCCCCAAATGGCTCCTGCTCTGCCTTGGAAATGGGAAGCAGCTCAGAGCAGTACAGAACTCTCCATCCTAACCCCAGCACGTGAGCATGGACCTGACTTTTGTTCATTTTTCACAATTTTTGTGAGTTGTTTGTACTATCATTGGTGCTCTGGAGCTTCCTGCATGGGGACTGTACCCTGTCCCTGCTATCTGGCCTCTGTCTGCATGCTCCAGTGTGGCAGTAACCTTCTAGTGGCTCACACTTAGCTTTAAGAGTGGCTATAAAAAGAGCTTGACAAGATCAAATGCTAATAGAAAGGTTTTCTGAAGGTTGAAACTGATCTGCTTGAGGGCATTCGTGACTGGGAGATGCCAGAAGAAACCAAATAACCAGTTCATTGTGGAGTAAATAATTGGATTTTAAATACTCTTCGGGAAAGAATTCTCGGCAGGGTGGGGCGAGCGGGGAATACTGTGCTAAGTGCTTGGAAAGCTGTTGCTCTTCTAAATCTTCACTTTGCTGCAACATGTATAGAGCATTGACATTCAAAGCTACAGATGACAAATGGGGGACTTTCTTCCCAGAATGTGTCTGAGGTGTGTGAAGCTTCAGCATCTGCAGCATCCAGCACTCACAGTATTCATGGGTGGTGTGGAAAGCCATGTCCCACTACTCTTATCCTTTATTGCCCCTATTTTTGTATTTGGAGTGGCAGCAAGCGATGCCCTGGACCCTCAATGGCTGGAGATGCTTTGGTCACAACCCTGAGTATTGTCCCTTCCCACACTGCAAGAAAGATCCTACCAGAAGAGCCACAGCTCCCTCTCACTCTGGCTGCAGCATGACACAGTGCCCATCTCCTGGCATGGAGTAGCTGCATGTCAGTATTGACTTCTGGAGGTTAGCTCAGTGCAATTCCACCCAAACATGGCCTCTGCCTCCTTCTGAAATGGGGAGGAGGATGTCAGGATTGCTCTTCCAGGTTAGAGAGCGAGAGCTGTAACATCAGCAACAACTGGGAAGCACCCAAATGGCTCATTCAAGCCCTGCCAGCATCCACGTCCTCACCCTGACTGATGTTGACTGTCCATGTGAACAGCAGCCACGTCATTGTGTCTTCAGGGCTTTATCCCTGTGAGCACCTGGGCCAAACTATCCCAATTTTTAGTCCATGCTGGTGGACAAAGGCTCCCTCTTCAGTGACTTTTTTTTGCAGAAGATACCGAACCAAAAATTATCTCAGCCCTGCTGACATCCACTGCAGCTGAGCCAGGCATCCTGTTTTGTAGTGAGTTTGTCTGTGGGAATACAGGACCACACCACCATGGTCACACAGCTCTTGGACCAGAGCTGACTCCTAAGCAGCCATGTCTGAGCACAAGTGTGGGCTTTGCCCAAAAAAAGCTGTACAGCCATGCTTTTGGGAAGAGCTGGCTCAGATCCTGCAGCCAAGCCTCCTCAGGCTGCCTGGGGACCAGACATCCCCAGTTGTCCTGTGTGTGATCCCCATCTTTGTGATCCCACTCCTTCTCCCCCCATTCCTCTTCTCCACTGTTCTCTCTCCACTAATGCATCCAGCATATAAAGCTGAGGTTTCCAAAAGGTCTCTGAACCCAAAGAAATATCAAGGAGATGGAAAGAGAGGGAAAGAGAATGAGGCTTTTTGAATATTGAATTAAGACTGTCTCCAGTATTATTGGATTCCCATAAGGAGGCAGCCAGGGAGCCCACTGCTTTAGTGTCCTATGAATATTTCATTGCTTGACTTCAGCTCGGTGAAGGGTGTTTCTTTGCACAAAACCACCTTTTTGGCTTGTGGGTTTCCCTCCAAGCGTGTGGTTATTGTCTCTGCTCTTACAGCAGCTATGAAATCAACCTGGCTTGTGGACAGAGTCATCTGATGCTACAGCAAGCTAAATTTGTTGAACCTGGGTGATCTTTTGGCACAATCTACGCAGGAATTTCCAGAAGACAGCCAGACATGGCTCAAAACATCTTGGTGGCTCAATGGGTCAGACTGCATGAGTGCAGCAGCAGTGATGCTCAGTACCTGTGTCCCATCCAACCATGGTGATGTCAAAGAAGGTGCATGGTCAGGGGGGTCATTTCACCCCACTTCAAACTACCAAGTTGGCTGCAGAAGTGGAGAAACAAGTTGTGCTACCTGGTACCCAGTTGTAGGCACTGGCCTGAAGGGTCTGGGTCTGCCTTGGTTCCTCAGATTTTAGGTGCTTAACTAGAGCTTCTCTAGACATTCCAAACCACAAATTCCTCAGGCTGGAAACCTTTCCAAAATGAGCTCTTTCACAAAAATTTGTGTGCATTCTGCTTTCAGGCAGGCTGCAAACTACATTCACCAATGCAATGGAGAATACCAACATGAGCATTGCTTGCCCACTCTGCGCAGAGGGAAATGCTCTCAAATACTGTGAAAACACCTGATTTTCCCTCTCCAGGAGTGTTTTTTTGAAAGTGATGCTGCCCTACTCTTACCACCCCATGCTTGGGACTTCCTCTTCTATTATCCAACTGTTCAAGGTCCTGCTCAGAGATGGCAGTGGCAGGAACCTCTTCCTTGTTTATTAGATGAGCTCAGAGGTCTCCTATCCACAGCCTTTAACACCTCTCCCTGCTCTGCCAGGCACTGTCTCACAGATCTAGAGTGATTCAGGTTTGGAGGTGGCTGGATAATTCCATTTCTTTCTCTTTTTTTTTTTTTTTTGGTCTTCTCTCTTTCCCCTGCCCCCCAGTCTTCGAAATCTTCAAAGGCAAAGAGGGTAAATTAGTGATAATTAATTGTTTTATTATAGACAGGGCAGATAACACTGCTTGTTACTGAGATTGCCCAATACTTCCTGTTATGGGGCTGTGTTTCCCATTACTTAGAACAATGCCAAAACACAGACATTTAGGCAAAATTCTCCCCAGGGATTTACCTCAACATGATTTTCTGTGAAAGATTTCAGCCAAATTGGGTCATTTTTTTTCTAGAAGAGAAAACATGGGAAAGCCATTTGTTTTGCCTGTAGCCAAACACTTTTCCTGAATTTCCTTTTACCCTGTGCTTCACCTGAAGAGGTGAAATTTGGTGAGAGAAGACCCCCCCCTTGATGGGGAACTGCAAACCCTTCCTGCTTTCATGAGAGGGACACTGCTTTATGCAGCTTGTTTAAGCTTCTATAATTATTTTTCTTAGTTTACAGTTCCAGCAGTGATCACACAGCCCACTGACCAAGGGTGTGCATCCCCAGTGCCATCCTCCCTGGGCCATGCCTTCTGCAGGGTGGAGATCCTCCATGTCTCCTGCATGACTGAGTCTCAGCACTCTCCAGTGCATGGCTGTAGGATTGAACAGTTCCCACAGAACCCAGGGTGACAACAGACAGTGGGACAGACAGCATGAATCCCACTTCTCCTTGCTGGGCTGCAGACAAGGAGCTTCAGCTTATCACAAGTGTTTGTCCCTGAGGAAAGATGAGAAGGAGGGTGACAACACATTTTAGAATCAAATTTCTGATGGCCATAGATCATAGAATCACAGACTGGCTTGGTTTTGAAGAGACCTTTAAAGAATATCTGGTTACAACGCCCCTGCTGTGGGCAGGAGCACTTTCCTCTAGACCCAGTTGCTCCAAGCCCCATCCAACCTGGCCTTCAACATTTCCAGGGTTGTAACATCCTCATGGTGCTACAGTTTCTACAAGGTGTGGATCCTCTCTTCCCCATGAGACAGGAGGGCAGCACCCTGCTGTTACCTGAGCCACCCCCTGAGCCCCTCTGCAACATCCCAGGCAGGGACAGTGGGGATCCAGGGTGCCACCCATGTGGCACAGCAGCAGTGTGATCTTTTCATCACAGACGAGAAGATAATGCCCCAGGACTACATCACTCATTCCCTTTTGCAATTTAATCAGGAGAATCAAGAAGTTCTCCGGGTTAACTGGGCTCTTTGCACACTGAGGCCACAAGTCCACGCGCTCTGTGACAAGCCTTGTGGCACATCCAGTCCTGATTACAGCTGCAAATCCCTTCAGTGCCCACCTTGGTTCTGCCCATGCTAGGCTTTAATCTTCTGGGAGAGTGACAACAGGCGGCTCGGGTTGACGTCAATGGAATTGCGTTAGCGCTGCTGAAATCCAGGCCCGCGCCGTCTGCTCCAGCAGAGCCCTCTCGGAGCGCGGCAGCACGCCGAGCCTTTGGCATACATTAGGGTGGGTGAGATGGATTGCTCAGCTCCTAACTAGGACAGATAGATAAGGGTAATGGATGGATGCCCAAAGAGCAGCCATGCTTTAGGCAGATGAATAAATCACTTTGATTGTTCATATATAAACAGGAGGTACCGGGAGGACTCAGCTTTCAGAGCAGGGTGAGTCCAATTTAAGCCCTACGATTGTGATTAAGGATCTAAAAACCATTCAAGATGGACTTTGTTAATAGAGGAAACTGCATGTATAGTGCTCCTGTGACAGAGCCGTTGTCACTCAGGGCTTGGCTGAGAGCCCCAGTCTCTCTGGTCCTTTGGGAACCTCCATCCTGAGATACCCTGTCCCTGTGACACCTTTCCCGGGGAAGAGGTGCCCAGGAAAGGGAGAGGGGCAGTGCCCTCCTGCTGAGAGAGGCCGACTGCAAGACCTGCCTTCCAGCTGCTTGCCTGTCTGAACCACTCACAGACCCCCAGCTATCCTGGGAACAGGAGGGGTCTTCCAGAGGCTTTGCAGTGCATGAAGTGCCCTTTATTTCAAAGGATGCTCAGCTCTGGCATCTCCAGCATCTCAGTATGGGGTAGTGGGGTGATATGTGTCATACGAGATACATACCTCCAGCACCTGGAGATGGGGCAGTGGGGTGTTACAGGGCCACTGCCAGGGCCACTACATCTCCAGCCTGGCCTCTTCATGCTGATGAGCACTGCATTTACAGCAGCCCATGTGCTTAATGGGAAGGCAACCACTAGGCTCTCAGGATGTGACATGGGGACATCTTTCCCACCCAGAGCAGTGGACAGTGTGTGCCTGGTTTCAGTATTTTTGGTGCAGGAGTTGTGGTTGTTCGCATGGGTGTCTGGTCATGTTGGGATCCATGCTGAGCACTTGTGGAAATGCTACAGTGGCTGCAGGTCAGACAGGAGGAGACCTCCAGCCTGTGCAGGGATGGGGCAAGCTCTCAGGGTCCATCCAGGGCCAGGGCCAGCCCCTGACCTGCTGTTAGAGGAGCACCTGGGGTGTTGCCACTGAAAGGGCTGTGCCCACACTGAGAAGCTGGCCTGTGTCCCAGCAAATACCCTCGCATACCCTGCACTAGGTTGGGAAAATCTTTTGGTATTGACACCCCTCACATCTGTGTCTTCCTTGCATATGCCCAAGTGAGTATGGCCTCATTGGGAGCTCCCTCTGAGCCTTCACCCCCAAATTACTGAGCTGTGGGCCTGGTTCATGGGGCTGGGCTGCCCTGGCTGCTCCCCCAGGTCAAGCCACAAGGGCCAGCAATTGGACTCATCTCAATTACACTTCACTCACAGCTGCCAGCTCGTCCTCGGCACCCAGCTCCAGACATGCTTCTCACCTCCCTCTGAGCGCTGAAGAGACTCCAGGAGCCAACCAGTGGTGTCTATCTTTCGATCCATCATTCTCACCATCCCTTTTACTTGCCCTCAGCAACAGAGCAAGCCAGGATGACGCTTCAGCCACTCCCTCCCAGAGCAGTTGGTGTCCTGGATGCAATTCTGCTCCTCTATCAAAAGCTGATTCAATCCTTTCCCACCAGGCAACCCCTCTTTCTCTGTCTGCTTGTTGCCTTAATATCCCTCTGATCAATCTCAGAAGGATCTAGTAACATGGAATGGCAGATGGGGAACAGAGCATGAATATTAATTAACAACGAATTCCAAACAGAGGACTTTAATTACATTAAGAGCACAGGCTCAGAGGCAGTGACTTAGCTCCTGCTGCAAATCTGTTGACAGGTCATTTGCCACAGTGGTGTCAGTGCTCCTTAATGAATGAGTATATACATTTCTAGTGCTGGTGTATGTGGGAAATAGGGTCTTGTTTCCAAAAGCGGCAACACAAGCCTGCACACCAGCGAGAGGGCTTTGCTCACACGGGGAGGATTCCGGGAAATAATGATTAGTGTAATTACCTGTTAATCATACAGCAGGAGCTCTGCTCGTGGGGCTGGAAATCCCCAGCATGAGCCAGACCTGCTGCTTTGTCATATGTGGTCTGGTCACTGGGGGGAGACCAAGAACCGCAGCACCTTCGCCGGGGCCGGTGGGTGTCGGGTCCCCGGCACGCTGGGGCGAGCGATGCGCCCGGACCGCTGCCCGCCTCGCTCGGATGGAGCTCTCTCCGTGCGCCTCCCACGGGGCTCACGGCGGCCTCATGGTGGGCTGCGGACACCTCTCAGCCTCCAGTGCTGGTGGTGCTTTGGCAGCCTGGCGGGAGAAATCAGTCCTATGAGGGCAGGGGGTTAGCCGGGAAACCCATCTAGCCAGGATCCCCGCTCAGCCCACCAGCAGTGGCGGGTTGGAAAAGCACTCTTTCCCCAGCACGGTTTGATCTCAGGAAAAATACAGCCAACACTGAAGACCTTCTGTACCAGAAAAAGGGTCTTTTTTTTTTTTTTTTTTAATCCCTCAAACTGGCCTGGGACAGTGATGCTGCCAAACAACCTCTTACAGGGACAACTCTTTCTGTACTCAGGGATAATGCTGGATAAGTTTGGTCTGAGGTTTACTGCACAGAAAACAGCTTGAACTAAGAGGGTCGTGTGAGTGCCAGTGTGCCAATATCCTAGCAAAATGAAGCTTTATCTTTCTTCTCAGCTGCCTTCAGTCTGTGGAGCAGCACGTTCCTCCACAGTCCCTGGTGCAACACTGTAGAACAGTGCTCTGGCTAGGAGCAGCACACAGGCACAGAACCCTTTGGGCAGTGGGTAACTGCTGCATCCTTGGAGCTCCTCCTGCTTGGCCTAGTGCCCCCTGGGAAGCAGTGTGGGACATGTTTCCAGACTCTCCAGGGCCTTAGAGAAGGCAAGGAGGGAAAGGATCACTGTGGGTGATGGTGGTAGAGCTGCAGCAACGGGCACAGTGTCATGGGCTACGAGAAGGACATAATGTGGGATCTTGACTCTGTGACCACATTGAGCTGCAGGAGACTCTCCAGCAGCAGATTCAGGAGCTGGAGGCTTGCACAGAGAGGACATGGCACAAACAGCCTCTCATCTTCAACTGGAAAGACCTTGCCCAGTAGGTTTGTATCCAAAATGATAGATTGCTGGTTTTGCTGGCTCTCCCCAGACTGGAATTCCTGCATTTTTCCTGTGCTCCTTGCCATCACAGTGAGGCTGGCAGAAGCTGGAAGTGCTGCTGGCCAGCTCTGCCAGTGACATGAAAGGGAGGTCGGAGATGGCTTTGAGTAACCCTTCTCAGTCAGGGATCACTCATGCATCTACAGCTCCAAAAGAAGTCATAGAAATGGTTGAGGGGGAAACCTGACTTAGGAGTAAAGACAAACCAGCTGATTAGTTCTGACTGAGCTGAGATGAATACTATGAGAGCAGGCTACAAAGATCCGATGGTTTTAGCACCGAGGAAGGTTCTGATTTGGAAGAGGTGGTCCTTGCCAGCAAGATCTTGTCCTGACCAAGGCTTTCAACCCATGCTTTTCCCTCTTCTGCTCAACAGCTGTGGTCAGCACTTTGCAGTGAGGTTTTAAGGTGGCACTAGAGTTAAGATTGGGAAAAAAATGCCACAAACATCTCAGGAGCAAAGCACCAAACATCCTTAGAAGGTGTCTCTGTGCTTAAGGTGGGGCACAGAGGTGGAGCATCATCAGAACACCATTTACAGAGAAACTGAAGGGCTCAGGAGCGCGAAACCAAAGTCTCAAGAGCTTCAGCTAACTGACACAGGAGGCACAACATGGCAGGACACATCCCAATGCAAGTCCTGTGGGAAATGGAGGTACCCACTCTGGTTGGAACGGCTGGAGAGAGCCAATGCTCTTGGTGCCTCCAGCTCCTGCTTCATTTGTGGACTCACAGGTACCGGGATGCCACTGGGTGCACACCTGGGGCTGTTGCCACTTCCTACAATGCAGGTGCAAAAAAACATGCTGTGGGCAACATCCAACAAGCAAGCAAACAAACTAAAAAGCAGCTGAAAACTTGCTGGGTAGTGGGTGATGCCAGAATTCATCTCTTGGTCTTTTTCCTTGTCCAGTGAAAACCAGTAGGTGTCACATCCTCAGCCTGGGATAACCACTTTTTTCTCTTGCTTGAGAAGAATGTTTGCGTGTTTATGTGCTCATTCTTTCTTTCACATTTTAACCAGGGTTCCAACCTGCCTCAAGGTGGGACATGAATGACCTGGGAACTGCAGGTTCACAGCACAGTTGTGAACTGGAGGCTGTGAGCTTCCTTGGCAGCCGGCACGTGGCTCCATCCCCATCCCTCCCCTGTCTGTGGCTTTTCTGGAAAGTCTATTTTTATTTGTCTCTTCTAAAAATGAATGGGGAAGGCAGAGGTGTTTCCTTGTTGTGATGAACTTGTCCAAACGCCAAATACTTAAAACCCTGCTGGCCAGCTTTTAAGAGTTGAGTCTGACTCTTTCGTGTTTCTTTTTATTGCTCACTGCCAAATGACAAAGCAGGTTCTCTGCAGGATAGAGGATGTCCCAATGACAGTGAGTTTTGGATTAACAATAAGGTGGCACCTCTAATTCGCAGTACCAAAAATCCTGCTCTACCTTGAGGTAAAAGTTAAATGCAGCCCCTTTGCCTCCACCCCAGACACTGTGCTCGTTTACCTCTGCTCCTTTTCTTCTTGCTGCAGCTGTTCCCTGGCTGGAGTCACACGAGAGATCTTAAAATGTGAATTTTGAGGAACCGCTGAGCTTTGCATCTGCGCTGAGGTGGCACAAGCCATTTCTCCTTTCCCTCGTCCTTCAGATACCAGTGCCAGATTAAATGTTCACTTCGTATTTTATCAGCTGGCTCTAGCAAATGGCTTTTCTGTCTGGGCGACACATGGAAAGTATCTAAAAATCCAGGAGCAGGGTGAAGGCTATGGGGAGATGGTGGAGCTTTGTACAGGTAATTGCTCTGACCCTCCTGCAGGGGAAGTCGTGCTCGATTAAGGAAGTGATGCTATCGTGTGAACAGCATTTCCAACACGGATTAACAAGCAGGTGTTGCTGTGGGCACATGGGCGATGAAAATGCAGCAAGATTGTGTCATTATTCCACCTGGCCACCACAGCTGCCATGACAGTAGTAGCGCTCTCCTGGAGCTCCTGCCAGCAAATTTGGCTCTGCTGGGGTGGGATTTTGAAAGCCTGAGCGGGTCCCTGCCGTGTTTGTATCAACATGCTCCTCCCTTCGGTGCCTGCACAGTTCCTCTGGGATCCTGCCTCTGCTGTGGGCACAGGAGCTGCGTGGCATCCCTTGGCAAGTGCTTCGCACTGAGCTGGGACAGAGTTGTGCTTGGACCATCCTGATTTAATGGGGCTGAAACTCCCCAATGACAGTAGCAGAATGGAAGTGAGAAGCTAGATTCCATTTCCCCCTGCTTTTTCATGTATGCTTTTCCTCCTTGGCTGCTAGAAGAGCTACATTACGTAAAGGCAGATAAGTCCCTGTCTTTTGTCAGCAGTTGGAATAATTTTCAATATCTGAGACACCCTGTCTGGCAAAGGTCATGCCCTGTTCTCTAGCAGGTCTTAATTTAGCACCTGCAAGTTCTTGGTGAAATGTAAAAATTTGGAATACAGGAAGATCCATGGAGGCTGTTGTGTGGGGAATGTCTTCCCTATGTAGAGATATGGGTGAACTGCTGAGCTTCTTCACCATCCTTGCCTCCCAACTGGAAGTAAATGGGTTTTACTGGAAGCTTGCAAGTGCCATCCAAACTCTGCTGTAGTTCAGGGCTCCAGCATGATGTCCAAGGCTGCTCTGAAATAGCTGCATCTGATGGTGGTGTGGAGAACCAGGCATCTCAGCTGATGCCCCAGTGACTGCCTGGATAACTGGCTTCCTCCATGGACTCCCTGCATTCCTGCTGCCCTGGGCAACCTACAGCCTGCGTGGCTCGGAGCACAGGGGAGGAGGTGGGTGTGAGGGGTGAGGATGATGCAGCAGGAATATCCTTTGCTGTTATTTAAATTCATTCCTTTGCTCCAAAGAGGTCGTGTATACGTGGCTTGTTAAAATCTTGAGGCAGGTAAAGCTGAACTCAGCAGAGAAATTGTTGTCACCAAACTCATGGGACTGAACAGCACAGGGAAACCTCACTGGGAGTTGCAGGGTGAGGGGAACCCAGCCTCCCAGGCCATGGATAATCCAGGGGAGTGCCTGTGGGAGGTCTCCGTGATTGTCTCTCATCCCTTACAACATGTGTCCATCTACAAGGCACAAACACACAGGGGACAGGACTTTTGACACGGACAAGGGGAGATGACTTTTAAATGAAAGAGAATAGATTTTGATTTAGGTATTAGGAAGAAATTCTTCCCTGTGAGGGTGGGCAAGCCCTGGCACAGGGTGCCCAGAGAAGCTGTTACTGCCCTGGATCCCTGGAAGTGTCCAAAGCCAGGTCGGACAGGGCTTGGAGCAACCTGGGACAGTGGAAGGTGTCCCTGCCCACAGCAAGAGGGTGGAACTAAATGATCTTTGCAGTCTCTTCCAACCCAAACCATCCTGTGATCCTTTGATTCTATGACTCTGGAGCTTTTGCTGAAAGATTTTTGGTGTGCGACTGTGGACTCCTACCGGCACTGGCACCAGACGGCAGCTGCACACCACGGCTTATCTCCAGACCCACCAGAAGCAGGAAACTCAGTGAGTTCCCAAACAAACCTCTGGTGCGGGAGGCCAGCGTCTCTGACCTCCGGGGGTCCTGAGTGTTTGAACAGGCTCCTAATCTGCTTGGGAAAAGCAGGAGAGCTGGGGAGGGAGAGAAGGGAGGGCTGGGGCTGTGCCCTGAGCGGGGTCGGCTGCTGCTCGTGGCTTTGATTGCTGAGGCTTGCTGTCTCAGGCTTGTGGGATTTGGCTGCCTGGCCATGAACAAAGAAGCTGGATTCTCCCATAGCCTTTATTCCCATGTCAAGATCACTGGTGGTTTCCCGAGGAGGAGTGGAGGGAGAGGAAGGCTTTTGTTGATGGTTTTTGACAGGCGTGGGGAAAAGCAAGGCTTGGCCTCTGCTCCAGCTAAATCCTAGAATCATAGAATAGTTTGGGCTGAAAGGGTCCTTTAAAGGTCATCTTGACCATTCCCCCTGTAGTGCACCCCAGAGCTGCTCCTCACCTTCCCCCAGTGTAGGCTGAACCAGCCCTGGGTACCTCATTCCTGTGTTAGGACCATCCCAGAGCCTTCGCTCAGCATCTCACTCTGAGGGAGCTCCCCGCTTCCCCTGCCTCCTTCCCAGCATCGGCAGCCTGTCATATCCAATCCCCAGCCCAGATAACCCTGACTGCAGAGACTGACAGCCCAGAGGGTCCAAAGAGCAGGGACATGCCAGGAAGGACGAGTGGGGAAGGGTTGAGGAATATCCCACCAAACTGACCCTGTGACACCCCTCTGCCCTCCTCCTTCCTCCCACCCAGCATCCCTTTTCTTGCTCCTGACCATCATTGGCAGATTTGAACTGCAGTGGCACCCTGCCTGTGAGGATCATTTCCATGGAAGATCCCAGGGCTGTTGCATTCCTCAGCCAAGATGGCCTGGCTCTGATCTGGGATCTTTAACAGATGCCCACTCTGCTTCCCTGGGACACAGAAAACATGCTGAGGGCACATTGCCACTAGTCAGACACTCTGGAATGATCCACAGGACCAGTCTTCTCTTCACAGGTTCACAGGCAGCAAAATCATCTCAGTGGTCAGTTAATCGCTTTTTGTTTGGTTGGTTTCAGTTTTTTTGGTTATTGTTGTTGTTGTGTTTTGTTTTTGAAAGCAAAGAAAAATTACCTAAATGACAGGGATTTAATCTGTAGCCCACTGTGGTGCTGGGATGGGAACAGCATCCCAGCATGTCTCTTCCCCAGATGCTGAGCCAGCCCAGTGCTGTGCCCCCATTGTCCTGCCATCCTCATCCTCACCAGCCCCAAACTGGCAGGGATTGCCAGGGGAACCTGCCTGGGTGGAGAGTGCTCAGGAGCCAACATGGAATAATGATTCATAGTCTCAGCTTCCTGCTCCAGTGGTTCCTAAATCTGGACAGACTCAGGCTGGGGCAGGCAGAGCAGGGGAAGACAGGGGCTTGGCACGGCAGGGAGCCTTCCTCTGCCCTTGCCCCCAGGAAGTGGGCTCCTTGGTGGGCTTTGCAGCTCCTGGTGCATCCCAACCCTGCAGACAGCAGAGCTGTTTGTTTGTGGGTGTCATTCTGTCAAGGGAGCAGCAGCTTAGCCCAGGCCAGAGCCTATATATAGAGTCCCTGCCTGGGTGCACATCTGGAGGGTTTGTTGCTTTCATGCTGGATTCATCCCAGCTAGGCTGTCCCTGAGGAGGCAGTGCTGCCAAAATTCTTGATACGTTGCTGAGGGTCTTGCTTCTTTGGAGTACCTGGGGAAGAATGTGTGGCAAGATGATAAACAACCTCTTAATAAAGTCACCACCATTCAAAATTAGCCATCCCGTGGGATCCTCTCTTATCAGGCCCTGGTAGACAGAGCTATCAGGAGCCTGGTTCATTCCTGAATGAATACTCACTGTGAGTAGTGCTTGCTGGCGTTGGCCCCAGGACAACACTTGCTGGGCCACCTCAGCAGTGCCAAGCCCTGAGCTGGGTTGCCTCCATGCCCCCACTGCCAGTGGATGGGCACTGGGGCAGTGGGTGCAGGCAGGAGAGCTGCACACCTCTTCTCACCACTGCCCGCAAGCAATGGGTGTTGGTGTTATGCTTGGATGTGGTTCACGCCACAAATGTCCTTGGGAGTTGCTTGAACAACTTTGCATGAGCCATCCTTGCTCTGCCTGGCCTTGTTCGCTCCCTTGTGTCCTCCCTCCCTCTTCACACGCGTCCAGCCCATCCCTCACCTCTCTGTGTGCTCACACCCACCTTCCTCCTTCCCAGGCAGCACGAGATGCACTCTGCTCACCCCTCCTAACCCTCACATTTTCCAGCACTGTAGCTTTCTATCTCCCTCTGACTAAAGGCACCAGTCCCCCACCCTTATTCCCATCACCCTCCCACCTTGAGAAGACAAAAAAACCACCCAAGCCAAACCCCACACAGCCAGCTCCTGCCGTTTATTCTTAAATCCCTTCCCTCCTGCCTTGCTGGTTTGAAAGCCTGTACCCTGGAATGGGCCTCCCAGCTTTCGCTGGCAACCCTGCTTCAGACTGACCGCCACAGATAGTGTTTGGGAGAGAAAAAAAATAATATATAAAATAATAATAATGGAAAGAAAGCATAAAAAAGCTTCTCATTTCAATGAATCTCCTTGCTGAAGTTTTCCTAGTCTCCTATGCCATGTGCTGGTGTGAGGTAGTCTTGGGAACCGAGAGCAAACTTTGGGGGTTTGTTTTCTCACCTGTATGCTTTGAGAAACTCTCCCTAGCAGCGCTGGAGCTGTACCCTCTGGCAGAGGGTGGACGAGATGCTTCTCACACTGCTGCCCACTCCCTTGGTGCATTCATAGGGGTTTTTTGGCTTTTGGATGTGGTTTGCTCAGATAAGACACCTCCACCCCACCTTTCTGCACGTGTCATTGTTTGGGAAAGCAAAAAACCAAAAAAGGCGAGACAAAGCAGAAAAATCTCTGACCGAGGAGAGACCCCGAGTCCAAGACAACCTCTGCTCTTGCTTGGGGCAAGGGTGAGGGAGAGTGTCCCCTCCTTTCAGCTTCTGTTCCTCCCCTCTAGGTGATGGAGATGGAGGACGGAGGTGAGGTGGGAGCCACAAGAGGACAAAACGGGCAGGGAGAGGGCAGGTGCTGTCCCAAAACCCCGGGGGCGGGAAGGGGGTACGGAGGGGACCCAGCGGCCGGAGGGTTGTGTCTCCTCCGCATCCCCTCCCCGCCAGCATCCTGGGCAGCGCCCGGGAGGGCGGAGGGAAGGGAGGGCGATGCTCCGCTCGGGGTTTATTAGATTGGACATAATCATCTTTAAATAAGGGCAGCCCCCCCTCCACACCCCTCCTTGAGGTGGGGGGGGAGCGGAGCGCCTCGAGGCTTTCTAGATAAGGGCGACTAACGCATCCCCCGCTCCCGCAGGCAGAGCCGGGCAGCGCCGAGAGCCGCGCAGGGTCCGCCGTGCCCCGGGAACCCCGGCTGCAGGCAGAAGGGGGGTCCCCGCCGCGGTGCTCTCGCCTTCCTTCTCCTCCTCCTCTTCCTCCTCCTCCTCCTCCCGCAGGAGCAGAAGGGAGGAGAGCGGTGCCGGGGAAAAGTTGGGGGCAGCGGCTGCGGCGGGGGGCGGGGGACCGTGCCCCGGCGGTGCCGCCCGCCGCCCCCCTGAACACCCCATTTCCCCCGCGGCCACTCGCCCCCCACCTCCNCGCATCACCCGTACGGGCTGTACCCGCAGGGTCCCGCCGCGCACGGCGCGCTCGGAGCTGCATCCCCGCGGGGCCGGAGACCGCGGGGAGCCAGGGGAGTNGGCCACTCGCCCCCCACCTCCCAGCCCCCAAACTTCGTTCCCAAGGAGGATGCTGCGCGGCGGAGCGCCCCTGGCCGCGCTGCTGCTGGCGGCGCTCAGCCTGGCCCGCGGGGAGCCCCCGGCGGTCTCGGGGTGCGGGATGGAGGCTCCGAGCCGCCGCGCCGCCCCCCCGCATCACCCGTACGGGCTGTACCCGCAGGGTCCCGCCGCGCACGGCGCGCTCGGAGCTGCATCCCCGCGGGGCCGGAGACCGCGGGGAGCCAGGGGA
>VXBU01009385.1:112265-125885 GCA_013400315.1 Bombycilla garrulus | reverse complement strand
TCTCCCCCATCCCCCAGCCCGCCCCGGCTCCGTCTCGTTTTTCCCTCTTCCCTCGCCGGTAGCTGGAAGGTCCCTCTGGGTGATACGCTCCCCCTGATCCTCCTCCCTTCCCCGCTCCGGCCCACCAGTCCCCCCTGCTCGAGGCTCGGAGCACACCGAGGCTTTCGGGGGCTCTCGGAGGGTCCCCGGGGCGGTGGCCGCACGGTGGCAGCCGCGCCGCGCTCACGGCCCTGCCCCGCTCCGATCCCCCGGGCCGCGGCCCCGAGGTTTCTGCGGAACGGCTGCGGGGCAGGGGGCGGCCCCACGGGCTTGTTAGACCATAATTGCCCCCTCAAGAGCTTGCTGAGAAACAGGAGAGGCATGAGGGAGTCCTGTGAGGAGCAGCTGAGGGAGCTGGGGGGGCTCAGTCTGGAGAAAAGGAGGCTCAGGGGGGACCTTATTGTTCTCCACAACTACCTGAAAGGAGGGTGTAATGGTTGTCTGTCTCTTCTCCTGAGTAACAAGTGATGGGACAAGAGGAAATTACCTCAAACTGTGCCAAGAGACGTTTATATTGGATACTAAGAAAAATTTCTTCTCTTAAAGAGTTGTCATGAGCTGGAACAGGCTGCGCAGGGAAGTGGTGGAATCACCATCCCTGGAAGTGCTAAAAATGCATAGATGTGGTGCTTAGGGACATGGTTTATCTGTGGGCTTGGCAGTGCTGGGTTAACTGTTGCACTTGCCCTTAGAGTTTTTTTCCCAACCTTAATGATCCTGCGATGGAGAAGCTGAAGAGACAGAGAAGGCTGGCACAAGGCACAGAGCGGGGCAGATGTCACCTCCTGCAGTGGTGCTTCATTCAGCTGTGCCAGGATGGGTGTTTGTGTCTGGGTACAAGCTCGGCAGGGTAGTGCAGGGATGCTAGGGGGGGCTGGGAACAGATGGCACTGCCAGGATGTCTGGGGTCCCCACAGTGGGGGCTCCTGTGTTTCTGTGCTGCCCCAGCCAAGCTGACTGTGGAATCCCTCTCTCTATCCTAACTCTGCTTTGGCTTGTGGTCATTCCACTGAACCTCCCTCTGCTTTGCCTGGTCCCTTTCGCTGATTTTTCTCCGCAGCTATAGGGCGATAACCACACCTGTGCTGTGGAAGAGGTAGGAGGGATGGGCTGGAGTCTGTGGCAGAGGGGAAAAACAGCCGTGTACAAGGAAACTACCAAACTCTCTCACTGCTACCTTCCCATCAGCATCTCGGTGCCTCCCTGCTGGCAGGCAGCACCTTGGGATGCATGGAGCACAATTCCAGTCATCACAGCACAGCTGTTTGCATCTGAATGTCTGGCCTTCAGGTGCTGGCTTTTGAGTTTCCCAGCTAGCCAGCAGAGTTTTTTTATTATTTTTTTATTATTTATTTTTTAATTTCCTCCTGAAGGGTGGGACAGTTGTTAGTGCTGAAAACACCACCCGTGAGTGCTGGCATTCACTCGAGTAATATCCCCCAGCTTCCCTGCTCCAGGGCTTGAGTCAGCCCCAGGAACCTCTGGCTGTCTGAGTCACTGTTCACTTCCCCCTGTCTCCCTGCAGTTGGGACCTGGGTGTGGGTGGCCAAAGGGGGCCAGCCCAGTGCTGCTGGCATTTTGTGTGAGCAGCTGACAGAAGCAGCTGCCAGCCCTCGGCAGGTGCAGAGCCTGCTCCTGATCTGGTGCTCCTGCTCTGTCAAAAGAGAGGCGACTGAGCAAGAGGTCGTCCAGAGGTGTGGAGGAGCTGGAGATGCTTGATGTGTCCATGTGTGAGGGTAGGCAGGAGGAAAGCAGAGCAGAGCTGAGCTCTCCCAGCATCAGTGCCTGGGAAGTGAGGGCAGGCTGAGCAGCTCTGATCACAGAAAGCAAGCTGTCCTGTCAGCTGCTGTGGTTGTTACTTGGATTGAAGGCCCAGGAGTCAGCATTTTTTTCCCCCAGATGCCACATTTTGCCTCAGGCTCGCCCTGGATGGGGTTGTTCATCCATCTTAGTCACTCCTTCATGGGGGGATTTCTTCTGGGGTATAACCCAAATACTCTGCCACAGCCACTGTTAGGGAAGGAAACTGGTCCTTCTTCCCTATCCTACACATTTTGGGCAACAGATGAGAGTCCTTTCATGTGATGCTCTTTCTTTTTCCATCTTTTTTCCTTCCCTCCATCTATGCCTGCTCTGTTTCTGGTGAACCCCAAGGGAATCCCTTTGTCCCAGGCTGAGTTTTGTGTTTATTCAGATTGTAGCTGATTTTGTTGGGTCAGATCCTTCACCAGAGACCATCCCAAACATCTGCTGTGTCTAAATCCAGATGTTCTCCTTGAGTCCCTGAGCTGATTCCCACTGCATACCCTGAGGGGTGTCCGTAACTAGAGGCTCCTGGCCTTTGTCAGACCCTCTGGAGCTTTAGCAGCTGATTTCCCCTAGTATCTGGGTCTTAGAGCATGACTGGAAGCCATTCCTCATGCTGCAAAACTCCTGTCCCTGGTGCAAGAGGCTGCTTGCAGTGTGGTCCTTACAAAGGGGCACACTTGATCTCTTTGTGGGCTTTTTCTCCATGACCTTCCCTGGCACGTACCTTCCTCTCTGAATTTTTTTGCAGTGTTACCAACAACTCTTGTTTCAACCCCCAGAGGCATTCCCCTAAGGCACAGGTGAACAGCATAAACCAGGCCAGAGCTCCCCTTTCCCGAGGGAGCAGAGGCAGAGTTGTACTTAGAGCTGCTGAGGAGACACCTCACACTTCTACAAACAGCTTTCCCTTCTGGTGGGTTGCCTCAGGACAAAATACCAAGCTCCCTGGCAAACTCTGGGGTCTTGGAAATGCTCCCCTGATGATTTCTCATGAAGGCCTCTCCTTGAGAGATGCCAGGACATGGTGCTAGACCTTTTTTGTTACACTATTCTGCAGCAGCTGCTGGCTGTGGGACATGTGGCTCTGCCTGCAGAACCTTCTCTGCAGCTCCACATCCATAGCCATGTCTAGGATGCACCAGCTGCAGATTTTCCTCCTCTGTTGTAGCCTTCCTTACATCCCTTTGAGGACTTTGATTGAGGCCTTATACCTGGTTCTGGGCTCACTTTAATTTCTTTTGGCCAGCGCTGAACTCATCAGGCACTGCCAGGCGTGGCTTGGGTCCAGCATGGGTTTGTGAGGATGATAGCTTACACTCACCCCAGGGTGAGTGATGCTGATTTTTCCCATTTTTATCTTGGGGTTTAATCAAATTTAGGGCACTCTGAATAATTTTTCAAGGTGACCTGCATGAGTTTTCCCAAGAGAGAAGTTGTTTCCTCAACTCCAGTGAGGACTAAAAGATGGCTTTTGAGTGTGCAGGTCTCAGCATGTTTCAGCCAGCACCCAGCCCAGCTTTGCCTTCTCACTTTTGCAAGGCTCTTTGCTTGCCTCCTGCTTTTCAGCTTCTCCCTGTCTCAGCTTCCCCTGGTCTTTCTGCTTCCCTTTCACAATCCACCAGAAAACAAGAGTTGGCCAAAGCCCATCCGCCCACAGAGGCTTTGTGCGTGGCTGCCTTTGTAGTGAGCAGGGATCCATGCCCAGGGTGGTTACGGCCGTGGGATGGTTTAGAGGCCGCCACCCTTGGTGAAAGTGATGGATGGAGGGAGGGATGCTGCTTCCTGGGATGCAGCAGGGCTTGACGTGACTTTTGCCAGCCGTGTTTATAAGGAGGAAACGTGGGGTCATGGTAACCTGGCTTCAGACACATCCCCTGGCTGAGGGCCAGGAGATCCTGCTCCTCCTGGAGCTCCTTCTGTTCTACACCTCTGCTTCTCTCTACTGGCCTCTTTGCAATTCTGGCAGCAGGTGGGGTATCCTCAGGGACAGGCAAGACAGTGGCACAGGTAGGAGTGCTTTGTTTTGGACAACGAGGTCCTGATGCCATGAAGATGGGCAGGCAGTGTACACGATGGGAATGGCACAGTAAGGGGCAGGAGAATCCATGCAGCAGGAAAAGCAGGATGGAGAATAAGAAATACCCCATCAGGAACACAAAAAGAGTCTGTGGGCATGGCAGCAAGTTTTGTCAGTATTGGGACACTGTTGGGGTGATGCATGGTGGCCCCAGAAGACACCACCGAAAGAGTGACTTCAAGTTCATTCACCTCAGGCAGTGATCTGTGTGAATGTCCTGGCTGTGGTGGTTTAGGAGCCCAGATGCATTTATTTCAAGCAGCAGGTCCCTTTATCCTTGCCAGTGCCTTATGGCCATATTCAGTGTCTGCAAGCCTCTGGTTCACTGTCGTGGGCACTCAGCAATTTGGGGGAAAGTCAGCACAGCTCCAGGTCTTGCCCAGCCTAAAACAGGTTTGCAACATGCTTGGGCAGAGGGAGAGGCTATTCCTGGGAATGGGTTTACGTTCAGGTGACCCTAGGGGCTGAGGAGTGCACTCGCCAGGCTGGAGGCAGCACAGCCCTCTCCAAGCCTCTCCCGCCAGCGCAGGATGCATGACTGGGAGGGAAACTGGAGCATAAACGAGAGCTGTAAATCTGCCTGGAAGCTGTTGGGGAAGCAGTCCCTGGAGGAGCCCGTATTGCTTTGGGTTGCTGTGCTCTAATTCTTAAAAGCTTTGGCTCGCAGATAAAAAGCTTAGCCTCTAATCCCATCCCGGCGGAGCACTCCTACAGAGAGCAACTCAGAAAACACCTCACTCTTCAGCCTCTCCTCCCATCCCCTCTCCATCCTGCCTCTCTGGCTCTGCCATTCTTCCTGGCTACTCCACCTACTCATCCAAATGATTCTGAATGGGGGCTGGGGCGTCACCCCTGGTGAAGCACCTGCCGCCCAGCCTCTGACACCTTCATTTACCTGCTGCCGAGGACCCAGCTTGTGCTGCAGGGAGGAGTGATGACGCTCTCTGGTCCTTACCAGCTCTCCTCTCTCTCTCCATCCTTTTCCCCGACCTGCTGCAGGTGTCTTCAACAACTGCTCGCACTCAGCCAGCGACAAGGGCTGGGCGCTCGGCATCCGCGCCCTGCAGCTCAATGGCAAGAAGGACGCCCGCTTCTTCTTCTCCCTCCGCACGGACCGGGCAGCCGCTGCCACTGAGGTGACCTCCCACCACCGCTACCGCCCTGAGGCGTGGACACACCTGGCCGCCAGCTACGATGGGCGGTGGATGGCCCTCTACGTCGATGGGGTGCGGGTCGGCCGTTCCGGCGGGCAGGAGGGACCCCTGCACAGTGCCTTCATGTCCTCCTGCCGCACGCTGCTGCTGGGCGGGGATGCCTGGGGGACCACCCACGCTTTCCGGGGACACCTGGCTGGGCTGGCCCTGTGGCATGGTGCCCTGTCCCAGTCCCGGCTCCAGCGTTCCTTTCTAGAGGAGGTGGCTGAGGAGACGGCAGGGCTGGCTCTGGCCGCTGGCTTTGCCGCCCCGGAGGAATGCTGGATGCCTTTTCGGGAGGGTGCCTTCCCCCAGCAGTGGGTGCTGCTGTCCCCGCCGTCCCCCATCGTGCGGCCGCTGGGCCCCCCTGCCTGTGGGCAGACTGCCTGCGATAACGTGGAGCTGGTGTCCCACTACAACCAGCACTGGCCGCTGCGGAGCTGGAAGGTGGTGCGCTACCGCGTGGTCAACCTGGCGGAGGACGATGGCGGGCGGCCGACGGTCAGCTGGGAGCAGATCTGGCGGCAACACCGGGCTCTGAGCGAAGCTTTCCGGCCCTACAACATCTCCTGGCAGCTCAGCTTGCTGGAGGTACACAACTCCTCTCTGCGGCGCCGCGCCGTCCTCCTGGGCTGCGAGCCCAGCAAGGTGGGCAACGAGCGCTGCGACCCCGAGTGCGAGCATCCCCTCACCGGCTACGACGGCGGGGACTGCCGGAGGCCCGGCCGCTGCTTCTCCTGGAAGCGCCGCGACGGCGTCTGCCACATGGAGTGCAACAACATGCTGGACGACTTCGACGACGGCGACTGCTGCGACCCGCGGGCCACCGACGTGGCCAGGACCTGCTTCGACCCCGACTCACCCCAGCGGTAGGTGTGGGTCTCGTGGGGGGTGGTGTGGCATGCGATGGGATGCGCCCTCTCCCCAACACCTGCTCTGTACCTGCGTGCTGCTTCCGACCCGTGGCTTTCCAGTGTGGGAAGGCTGACGGGCGTTTTCCCATGGGATGGGTGTGTTTGCCATCAAGAGAAGTAAATTCTGCAGTGTGACATGGCGCCCCTCTCTGAAGCCCTGCCAGCAAGTGTTTTTCCCTCCAGGGACACTCCTGCCCCCACAGGGGATTCCCAGTGCAGAGCTGCCAGCCTCTGGTTACATGCCAGTGGGAATGTGTGCATCCCTGGGGTGGGCAGAGCAGCCCATGCAAAGGATATTGCTCACCCTGATCCTCTGCATGGCATGTAGTTGGAGAATTGCTGCCCTTTCCCACCTTCCCTGGGTGTATCTGAAGTCTGGTTTCTTAAATTGTGTTCAAAATGCCTTTTCTTGAGTGCTGGAGTAGGGAGAAGGAGGTAACCCAGCAATGCTAGATGAGAGGTGCAGGATTTGGAAAGGTGTGGGTGGGTGCGCACAAGCCTTCCTGAATCTTGCCCCAGGGAGTGATGCCCACAAGGAGATTCCCTTGGCTGGAGGAGGACACTGTGCCTTTACTGTGAGCTGCAGGTGCAAAATACCTTGAAAATCCATGTGGACTAAAACCCATGGAGCATCAACATGCTGTGTTAGGGGACTCTTGCTCTCCCCAGGGGTCTCTGGAGTCAGCAGCAAGGGGGGAATGCAGAGGAAAACCCATACCCATGATGGGGGACCCCGGGTTTTTGGGAACAGTGTCCTCGATGCAGTCGGTGGCTTCACCCACCTGCTCTTCTTGCTGGAGCCTCTGAAGTGCCAACAGCCCTGCTGATGGCTTCCAGCAGTCAGGGCTCTGCTGAATGCCCTTTCTGGATGGAGATGGGGAAGGAGAAAAAGAAGTCATGGCTTATCCTTTTTTTTGTTGTTGTTTTATTTAAAGCTGTTTCTGCCTCAGTGTCAGAGAAAACTCCTTCCCTGCTGCTGGCTCCCGGTGACAGGCAGAGGTGCCCACTGGAGTGGGAGCAGTGCAGCACAGACGGCAGCATCTGTCGAGAAAAGTTGTAAGGGAGGGTTTTAAGGGACACATCTGTCCTTTGATCTTCTTCCTCCTTTGCTTTTCTTTCCCTAGGCTGTGGGAGCAGATAGGCTGTAGCTATAAATCCCTTTTTCCCAAGTCTGCTGCTTCTCTTTGCTCCTTCCCAGGCAGGACGCAGAGGGAGGAGGGAAGCAGGCATCTCTGTTTGGGGAGTGGTGATAGAGAGGAGCAGCACTTTCCCTCCTTCCTGCCTGAGGCTTTCTCACCCATCCTTAAGCTGCCTGAGAAAACACAGGAGGAGGATGGGGAACCTTTCTTCCAATGTATCCCAGCGACACGGAGACACATCACACCGTGTCCCTGCCCAAGAAACCATCCCCAGATGTTTTCCCACCTCTGGAGGTCTCTTTGGTGACCGCCACCATTGCCTCCATGTGGCCACCTGCCTCCTCATTTTCCATGCTGTGAGCCAGCATGGCAGTGACTTCCTGATCATGGAGCATATGAAAAGCCTGCACAACAACTCTCCACTTGTGGTGGCCATCAGCATCCAACACTACTTGGCCTTGGCTTTGGCAGGGCAAAGGCTCTGTCCTTGCCTCTGTGTGCAGTTAGAGAAATGTTTTCATCCTGAGACAAAAAGGGCTCCACCTTAAATTGAAAAAGGCCACATTTTTGCTGGTATGAATCAGGGCTTCCATTTGTCAGGATTTTCCCCTGAAAGTTGGGAAACAAAACAAAACAAAAAAATAAAAACCCTTGCTTCTGTGGGAAAGGAATGGGAAAATGGGAACACTAGGGAAATAACAAATCTTTTGCAATTTTCTTTCTGCAGACCTCGTTGGTCTGTGCGGAGGACAAGAATAATTGATTGTAGGCTAAACTCAGAAAAATGAAATCCAGTGTGCCTGGCATTTAGGAAATGAGGGGGCACGGGTTGAATCCTGCTGCCACTGAGGTCTTCTGAGCTGCTTTTGGCCAGCTGCTTCAGAGATCACAGAAAGAAGGAGTCACTGAATGGTTTGGGTGGGAAGGACCTTTAAGTGCATCCAGTTCCACCCCTCCTGCCGTGGGCAGCGACACCTTTCACTAGACCAGATTGCTCAAAGCGCTATCCAATCTGGTGATGCTGGTGGACATCCACCCTCCTTGTGCTCATCCCTACTGAGGATGGTTTATGGGAAAACTACTGGGAAACTAGCAGTGTCTGTTTGGAAAAAAAACAAACAAGGTGCTTGCCAAAGAGCATGGCCAGGCTTGTGGCATTCCCCCAAAACTGGTGGGTGAACCCCAAGGCACAGAAGCAGGGGACCTCAGCCTGAGGGGATCTGTTCAGGCAGAGCTCCTGCTGAGTGCTGCTGCGTTTGCTGTAAGGTATTATACTTAAATGAGCAGGGCAGCTGGCAAACTCACAGAAGGAATTTTAGGGTGGAAGCCAAAACGGGAGAAATAACGTGAAATAAAATTTAATAAACTGCGGAAAGGCGGCACAAAAGGTGCTCTGATGCGAACAACAGCTTTGGGTCTGTAACTGAAGGAGAGCAAGCTGGCTGCTGCTCACCCAGACGTCTCAGCTTCCTCATCCCTGTGCCAGAGCCCAGGAGGGAGCTGTGGCTTTGGGACAATCAGGAGAGAGGGAACCCCCGCTGGGGATGATCTCTGCATCCCCTTTCAGATCAAGATGGCAAGACCAAAAATCTTAGGATCTTTTTTCATGGATTAAATCATCTCCACTTCATTTCAAGGCTTTCACAAAGAGTGGTTTGGATGTGACTGTTTCTTACTATGGCCAAAAATAATTTAATTGAGAAAGTCAGGGCAAGATGCTGGGCAATTTCTTACCAGCATTGTAGACAGATTCAATATATTTTGGTGAAGAGGCTCAGCGCTGTGTCTTATCCTTCACAATTGTAAGCACTCAAGCAAATCTTTCTCCCTCTTAACACATTCCTGATTTAAAATTCCCTCGTGGGCTGCAGTTTAGAGAGAGGTAAATTAGAGGAAAGAGCTGAGGAACAGGAGTGGCTTTAGTGCTTCTTAGCTGGTGAACATTTCATTATACTTCCAGGGCTACTGCTGGTGCCAGCTTATACCCTCACCCAGGGGAGAGAAATGAGATTTGGAAAGAAGGATTGTTATTTTTTTTTTTTTACAGGGGTATGTAGTGACAGGACAAGGGGGAATGGGTTTAAGCTGAAGGAGGTCAGTTTTAGATTAGATACTAGGAGGAAATTGTTTCCTGTGAGGGTGGGCAGGCCCTGGCACAGGGTGCCCAGAGAAGCTGTGGCTGCCCCTGGATCCCTGGAAGTGCCCACGGTCAGGCTGGACAGGGCTTGGAGCAAGCTGGGACAGTGGAAGGTGTCCGTGCCTTTGGAAAGGCGTTGGAATGTGTCAATCTTTAAGGTCCTCTCCAGCCCACACCATGCCAGAGTGCTCTGGTGGGAACGGAGCCAACTGTGGCCGAGGCAGAAGCTGGGATAAGGGTTGATGCTGAAATTATATCAGTAAGCACTGAAACACATTGCTGAGTCCCTCCTGCACCTCCTCTGGTAGCACAAGTCCTGCTGTGCTATGAGCCACCACCCACAGTGAAACCCACTGGTGGGACTGTGCATTTGTGGCTGGAAGGAGACCTGAGTAAGAATCCAGGTGGAGAGCTGTGTGTAGACATCCCTGCAAGGCACCCCAGCAGGAGACATGGGAGGCAAGGCACAGACTTCTCATTCACCTCTGGTCCACCTCACGAGGAACAAGGGGACAGGCAACATCAGGAGAGTTAGTATCATCCTTCACCCAGTTTTATCCTGACTTCAAGCATTTTCCAGGAGTTGCTGGCAGTCCAGTGTCGGGGTCTGGAGTAAAATTTGCCTTAATTTTCTGCAGGCGCCCATCTTCTTGCAGAGCTTGACTTCTGCTTGTAATTGGTGCCCTTGGAAGGAAAGCGGCAACAGCTCATTAGCAGCAATTAACACTCAGCGAGGGTCCCCCTCGGGCACTTAGTCAATGAGAATCTGGTGTGTGACACAGTTAATGTAAAAAGAAAAACCGGAGGGGAGTCTGGAGAGCAAAATGTGTAAGGGCAGAGCTGCTGGGCCTTTCATCTTGCTGCTCAAAGTAATGGCAGAAATAACCAAGGTGACAAAAGGAAGTGGAAAGTGACGAGGTGTCTCCAGGCTTGGTGGCCTCTGCTGGGATGACCAAAGCTGTGATGTTAAAATGTACCTGATTAACTGGGCACTTGGATGAGCTTTAAGGCAAGCTTAGCTGGCCTCCCTCCTACGGGACTGATGCTTAATTGGGTAAAGGCTGGTTGGGAGCCTCCCGCAGTTTTAGCCTTGCCTTCAAAAGCTGATCCAGTTTTACCTCGCTAAAAGTCTCTGGTGGACAAACACAAGGAAGAAGGAATCACTGTGAGCTATGGCCGAGCACCTGAGCAGCACCTTGTCAGGAGATGTTCAGCTGAAAGTGGTTGGACCTGAGAGCATAAAGGGTGTCAAATTGAGAACAGGTGAGGCAATGTGGTATCTTGGGGCTACAGCTGACCTGCCTAGGCCTTAATGCCAACCAGCTGGTAAAACAGCATTCAAATTAGCTGCTCCCTTCCCCTGCTTCTTCCCTTGGTGGGTCTTTCTTACTGTGAAAGAGGGTGGGTATAGGTAAAGTTATTGCAAAAATAAAAGCCTTGGGTACAGCCTCAGGCCACTGGTGCTGCTGCAGAGAACAGATCCAACTGGAGATGGTAGGTGTCTGCTGCTTGTGGGGGTTGGTTGCTTGAAGGGTGGAGGGGAGAGGGTGTTTCAGTAATTTTCACTGCCTGTGCAGTGGTGGAGCCTACATTGATCCCATGAGGGATGCGTGGCTAGGAGATTCTCTGCTCAGAACCTGAGCTCTGGCTGCTTTTGAGCTCCCTCTGGCACTTCTTGGAGTCCTGCTAGCATGTGCCCAAATACTGTCCTGGTGTATCCAAAGAGCCAAGCCTCAAGTGCTGAGCTTGGGGCTTTAAAGTGGTGAGGAGGGGAGTGCTTTGGAGGCACTGAAAGTGGTGCTCATGGGCTCACTGGCTTCTGAGCTTGCTGCTTCTACTCTCTAGTCTCCACCTGCTGGGACTATGCGGGTGCAGTAGTAAACAGGACTTTTTGCTGGAGCCTGATGGTTTGTTGGTAGATGCTTTAAAGTTTTGTGAGCGCTTGGATTTGAAGTCCTTGGAAAACTCCTTTTTCCTTGTAGGAAAGCTTTTTCTCTCTGAGCTTTAACAGTTTTAAAACTCAGCAAAAGTAGGAGGAAATGTTTTGGTAAGAGCCCATTATATCAGATGGGCAGGATGTCTCCTGAGTTGCTTGCTTGTGATGGGTTTGGAGGCTTGACCCACGTGAAGGTGCCTCAGCCCTCCCAGAGCCCTAGCTTGGGGGTAAGACCCCAGATTTGCTTTTGACCTTCTCAAAGTGTTGGATATTATGGAGATAGATATTCTCTAAGCACTGCTTGCTTACAGGAGCCCTGCAGGGGGATTTTGCTCCTAAGAGGGAGGACTTGTGATGGTGGTGGACTGCATTGCTGTGGCACAGGAGGTGCTGATGGAGACTCCCTCTAAGGCACAGAGGGCACACCAGGGTGTGACTCAGCCCATCCAACAGCTGGAGGGCAGCAGGGCTGCAGAAATGACATCTTTCCAGAGGGAAATAACTAAGCATGACGGTGCTGCCATCCAAGGGCCCGTGCAGGCTCTTGGGAGCACCTTCCAAAGGCAGAGGGCTCCATGTGATACCTGCTTCTGGTGAGGCCAGAGCTCTGTTGAGTTACCCCGTGGGGCTGGAAGAGCAGTGTAGAGGTGTCTAGCTCTGAGGGGTGGTTCCCAGTCCCATCTTGTTGATGTGCACAAATCCTCCCTGCTTTTCTTCGGGTGCCCACTTAGGAAATAAAGTCTCAGTCATGCACTTCTTTTCTTGCCAAGGAAGAAAGCTCAGGGATTAATTTCTGACAAGCCTCTGCGGGTGGATGAGTGCCACTCGCTCCCATCAGCCTTCCTGCGAGCATGGAGTGCCAGGCAGCGAGTTCCTGGAGGAACCTGCTCGGCTCCCCCCAGGGGTGACCACGTCTCTGTGGGAGAGAGAGAACATGATCTGCGTGTGAGCAAGGGCACAGGACCCCTGCCCAGTGGCTGTAGGCAGCCCGGGTGCTTTTGGGCAAAACAGCTGTCCCAGATGTGAGCTATTGTTCTCGAAAACACCACCGGCTCTGGGGCTCACTTGAGGGGGGCCGATTGTGTTGGGATGGCAATTGTGAAGGAACAGCGTGTGTCGATGGCTGGGAGGGGTCACTCTTTGTTCGGCCTCCCCAGGGCTCCTCCTCATCCTGCTGTACCCTTGCCTGAGGGCGGAGGACACCAGCAGAGACCCTGGCCGGGCCCGTGAGACCCCAGGAACCGAGGTGGCAGGAGCTTGGCAGCAATCTGGAGGGACACCCCGTCGGCTGGCGCTGACAGGGTCTCTGGGATGATTTAATCTGCCTTGGGTTGGCAGCCTGAGCTATGGCCAGGGGAGTCTTTAAGTGAACACACTGCTTTTAGTTTTCCTTGGCCCAGCCACCACTGTTATTTAGGAAATCAAATTGCCCCTTTCCAGAGGGCAGTGGGGTGAGAGGGAATGAGTCCAGCATCACCCAAACCCACTGAGATGGTGTGAAGCAGAGGACTTCCTTTGGAGGCTTTAAGAAGGATGAGGATGCTGAATGTTTGTGACTGTTTCCTCACAAGGGCTGTGCTGGGGATGAGAGGCAGCCTTGGTTTTATTTTATTTTTTTTTTCTGGTAATGGATGATTGTTACACTACAGAATCTCCCCAATAAATTATCTCATGTCCTTTTTATATCTGTGAGGAAAGCATTTTTAGAATATTGGCTTGAGCACTTTGTGCTCTGGCTGGGACACCCGGTTGCCTGGATCTAAAAATAAGTTGGAGGCTTGGGACTTGGTTTTACCCTAAAAAAAAAAAAATCTATATATATGTATTTAAAAAGCAAGTTGGAGATCTTTGGCTTGAATAGATTTCTTTTATTCTGCCTCAATCCCTTTTCTGACCAATATCATGGCTGCAAGTTTGTGCCCCTTCAATGAGAAGTTTAGTGTGAATTTAGCAAAGTTTTGGATCTTTCGGGAAGACTAGATGTTGCCATCATGGTGAAGAGTGCATGAGGAGGGGCTTATTGACAACAGGGCTGTGTGGTTCCTCTTGAGCAGTTAGCTTAATGGCCTGGGAGCATCATCCTTACTCAGCAAATTGATCCACTGCTGTCAGGCCTGTTAAAGCATTTTTATTCTGCCAGTGCCCAGGAATCTGAACCGAAGTGACAGGCCAGGGACTGGAAGGGTGGCACCCTGGTTTTCTGCCACCCTTGTATTCCTGTGCTGCCCTGTTGGTTGGTGGGATGCCCATTGCAGCTGGCACCAGCAGAAATCCCTCCCCAGCCTTGCAGTGTCTGTGGTGCCTTTTCTGCTGCCCTGTTTGTCAGGGAGGCTAGATGAAGAAGAGAGACTGACTTTTTTTTTTTTTTTTTAATTT
>VXBU01009385.1:55891-112132 GCA_013400315.1 Bombycilla garrulus | reverse complement strand
CGGGAGAACTGATGAAAGAAAGAGATTTATTTTTTTTTTTTTTTTAATTTTTTTTTTTCTTCTTGTCACATTTTTTTGGAGATGGCCTTAAGCTCAGGGTTCTATCTTTTGCACCCACACAGAAAGCGGTTTGTGGTCTGGCCCCTCTTTGCCAGTCATGCCTTCTGTCAGGAGGTGACCAAGCTGCCTCCTGGTACACATCAGTCCGTGTTTCTGTCCAGCCTTCACTAATTCTGGCACGGATCTCCACACGCTCCCTCTGCTGAGGCCTGATGCTGAAGATGGTGTGCACCAGTCCCAGGTCTTTGGCTTTCGGCAGCGTGTGGCAGATCCTCACTGCCACATGTGCTGTAGGGTCACCTTCACCATCTCACCCAGATGCTCACCTTCACCCCCTCACTGCTCTCCCTCTTTCCCACTAGCTGAGATCTGTCCTGTGGAGCAGGGTCCTGTGAGAGAGGAGGAGGCGGCGCCTGAGAGGAGCTGGACACTTGCTTTCCCTTGAACAGCAGTGAGATGTGAGTGCCTCACTTTCTGAGCGCCTGTGAAAATCCTGCACAGCAGAGGTCACATCTTGCAGACACCTGCCTGTGCTGTGGGCAAAGGTAATCATCAGCCAGGGAAACTGAGGCACAGACATCTTCCTCCCAGTTGTGCAGCAAAGAGGTGCTGCTGTTAATGCTGGCATCTGGCCCTTCTGTCTCCCAGTTCCTGGGTAGGAAAGAGAGGCATTTAATGAAAGGAGATGAAGCTGTTCTGTCCTGGCTAAATGCAAGAAAAAGTTGCACAGTTCCTCTCTGTCTGGAGGGCGTTAATGAGCCTCCTGGCACTGAGACACTGCTCAGTTCTCTCCCTTACCTCGGCAGATTGTGAATGGCACTATAAAAGCTGATAGTTAAATTTAGGTTCCTGGTGACCCTGAGCTGTGTTCGAAAACCATAAGGCCTCCCTAAGCCTGGAACGTTGCTTTATGTTTTTGTTTTAAGCAGAAAGTAAGATAACTGATTTACAGGTCAGTTCTTTTAGCGTAGGTGGAGAAGGCTGATCTGTGCATCCTTAGGCAAAAAAGACCTGTAAAACTTTGTTCTGGTCTGGGATGTTTTTACTTATTTTGGTTTGAAACAAACAATCCCAACAGAAAGGGAATCATCCCTGGCTTTGTTTAGCTTGGAACCAGCTCTAGAATAACTTGCCACTGTTGAGTTCTGCCTCCCAGAACCGCACAGGGCTGCAAACATATTTCTCCGTTTCCCCTGCTGCTTCTTGCTTGCCCTCTCTCCCACACACTGCAACTCCAGCCAGCATTGGCATTGCCAAAGGAAGGTGGGAGAGACTTGCTAGCCACAGCATGGGGTAAGCACTCAAGCTGTTGGGGGGTCCCATCCCAGCTGGAGCTGCGGTGCTGCCTGTGCTGGGCTTTGGAGGGCAAGGAAGGACTCCCCTCCTTCCCTGAGCTGCTGCTTCGCTGCTTTTCTCCCAGGCAGAGCTCTTTTCCTTCCCCTCAGTGGTTCCAAACTGGGTCTTTAACTCTTTCTTTTGAATTTTCTTACTAACTCCCTGAAACTACAGCTCTTTGCATGTTTTCAAGGATGATGCCTCAGAAGGTGTGGCTGCCCCATCCCTGGAAGTGTTTAAGGCCTAGTTGAACAGGGCTTGGAGCAAGCTGGTCTAATGGCAAGTGTCCCTGCCAATGGCAGAGGGATGGAATGAGGTGGTCTTTCAGGTCATTTCCAACCTAAAACAACCCATGATACTTGAACAGTGAAGTGGGAGATGCATTACTGGGGTGGAAGCAGGTGGGGAGCTGCAGTGTTTGTCTCCTTTGCTTATTCCACTGATGAGGACAAGAGGCAACAGTCTGTGGCTCTGAGCTCTCTAATTTGCTGCTTTGCTGGGTTTTTGAAGGGGAAGGTTAGAGGGACCAGGAGAACAGGTATCCGTTTGAAATTTGGGAATTTTCAGGTCCTTGAGGTTTTTTCTTCTTTATTCGAAGGGATCTTGCCATGACCCTCACCCAGCCCTGCTGTACTGCACACATGTCCTTGGATCTCCTCTTTGTAGTGGCTGAACCCATAGTTTGGTTTCAAACAGGTAAAAATATTGGGCCTCTGTGTTCCTGCAGTCTCACAAAAAAGGCAGCCAGAAAGGAGCTGCTCCAGTAATGGGAAAAATGTGGAATAACTGCAGCCCTGTGCTGAGCCTTGGTAGACCTTGGAGGGCTTTGGGGGGTGATAACCCTAAAAGCATGCCCTAGCTGGAGCAGGGGGGCTTCAGCCAGTGCTCACAGGCTCAGTGGAATAAATATCAGAGTGTAGTCTGTCCATTGCTTCCAAGATTACGTCTTAGCAATTAGTGCATTCCTTTGGAGTTCTCTCCTGTTGATGTCTTTGATATGTGTCAACCCCAGACAAACCAAGATTTCTGCCTGGGAATTTCCCTGAAAGATCGTCAGCTGGGAGCCTGCAGGTTGAGTTTAAACCCAAGAGTCTGAGGCACACATGTCTTTTCAGCCCCCAAGGAGCTGTCCTGTGAGCAATGGGTGCATCATCCGTGGGAGATGGTCCGTGCGTGCTCTGCTCCCACCATGGCAGCATCTGGGAGCCCGGCTGTTCTGAGAGACCGGCTCTGCATCATTGCCTGGTCTAATGAAAGACATCCCTGGACCCTCCTGGGGCTCAGATGGGCCACATGCTTCAGGATGATCTCAGCCGTGAGGAAATGGTGAGCCTCTCCAAGGCAGAGATGGCCATGATTCACTCAGATAGAAATAGAAAAGCCAAACAAGCAAATGGAAACTCCCTATTGACCAGGTTCCTGCAATTGAAATGGGTTTTTACTACCTATTCCAGTATTCATTTGAAAAATCACACGCATTTACTCATACACACTACAATCAGATGGTTTTTAAGCCATTAAGGCCCATTGGGTCAATAACCAACATTTTCAAAAATCTATTAAATTCCCATTTCCGTGGAAATAGAGCTTTTACAATTGATCATGGCTACCGACTCCCATTAAAATAAACCCTAAATGCTATCAACTCCCCCAAGATGTAGAGCACTAAAAGACAGTTTGCCAGGCCAAATTTATCCCAGGGGAAAGTTGATGGCCCATTATGCTTAAGCAACATGAGAATTGTCATATAAGTCAGGAAGTTTATGGGACTTGCATGGATTTGTCTTCCCTGAGGGGGTGAAAAGGAAGGTTCATGGGCTGAATCACTAGTGCTAGCACAAGCTCAAAGCCAGACTCCTGCAGGAGCTTTTTGGGAGCATTTAGCTTATTTTGAATTAAATTTCAAGTGTGTGTAGAGTTTGGTTGTTTGGCAGAAACAAATGATGCTTTAGGGCTGAAGTGCCGGAAGAAATGCTAAATTTCTGGATTGGTTCTTGGTGGCACAGGGTTTCCTGTGTTGCCTAGGTTGCTCCAGCCCTCTGATCACCTCTGTGGCTTCCTCTGGGCTCACCCTGACAGCTCCAGCTCCTCCTTTTCCTTGTGCTGGCAGCCCCAAATGCTACAGCTGTGGGCCCCACTGCAGGTGAAATCTCACAAGAGCAGAGCAGAGGAGAAGAATCCCCTCCCTTGTCCTGCTGGCCACACTTCTTATCACGCGTGGGAGGCAAGACCTGTGCCAGTCCTGGAGCTGGAGCAGAGCAGGCCTGTGTGTCCCTGCTGAGCCCAGGCATGGAGGGTTACAGCTCCGGCAGACCCATCCCCAGAGGGGATCCAAAGGCCTGGGACCCATCCCCGTGCCTATTGTCCCCTCTGAGAATGGGCAGTGGTTTTCAGAACATGCACCAAGGCTGGGGGAAGAGCAATGCAGAAGGAAGGGGTCCCAGGTCTGGCTCCCACGTCTTGGCTTGGCAGAGAAGCACGGGGAGTTTTGTGGTCCAGCTGTCCTTTCAGATTAGGGCTTTGCTGCTTGCCATCTCTGCCAGACAGCAGCAGCTCTCAGGATGCCGGCTCGCTGCCGGCGTCAGCCCAAAGCGGCCGTGCCCCTTGGAGGAGAGGTCAGGTAGTCCCTGCCGAGCCAGAGGCCATGCTTCCCTTGTTTGTCTCCCTTCCTGCCTCCTTCAATCAGCTTCACTGCAGCCCTCTGCTCCCTCCCACAGCCCTGGATTTCTCTGCTGTGTGTGCCCGATCCAGTGCTCCTCTTCTTCCTGCTGCCATCTCTGCAAGCCCTCACTTGCTGGGGATGATGTCTGTGCTATGGGGCCATGTCTAGGTGCTTCCATGAGGCCACTCATGGAAAAGACACACCTTCCCCTCCAGCAGTGTGGTGATGTTGGATGGTATTTGTGGTGGAAGTGGAGGAGGCAATGTAGTGAATTGGTCCTTTCCTCCCTAAGAGAGTTTAATTTGAGGCAGGGGGAGAGGAGCATGTGGGTTCCTGTTCCTGGATGGAGTGTAGAAAACCATCCCTAGAACAAGTGTTGTGGGGTCTTCTCTCAATGGGTTCTGAGTCAGGCAGCAGGACCACTTGGGGCTATTGGTGGTTGGCCTTGGTGCTTTTTTGCAGTGCAGGACTGACTCCTCCAGGAGCTCAGGAGAGAATGACTACAGGTCAATCAAATAGCCACAACAATCAGCATTTTTTTCTTTTTTTTTTTTTTTTGTGATCTGAAAAGTGACTTGAACAAAATGCTGGTTTCTGAGTCCCAATGAGTATTTCTCAAAAAACCTATTTCCTCCAAAGATATGCTAGGGCTGGTGGTACCTCAGTTCCATCCAGGAAGCCTACACAGGCCCGTTGATTCCCGGCACAGCAAGCCCAAGAAGCCCTTGGACAGGCTGTGGTGCCCATTACATGCATGGCAGCAGTAGCTGAGTGAGGCAGTGAGCCAGCCCTGCCCTCAGGGTGCAAATATCACCAACCCAGTGTTTTTCTGTGACCCAAGCATTTGATGCACATGTGCACCCTGTTGGCACTGGTGTCCCAAGGGTGCCCACCATGCTGTGAGAGCACAGCTGGGGGTTAACCTCTCCTGAGGCTTATTCTCATGTATTCAGCACAAGTGGGGGACCATCCTCAGTTCAGCCCCCAAAACATGAGTACCACATGCAAGCAGCCTTAGAATTGGTCTCTGCCCCCCTGCCCTGCACGTAAGCTGTCAACAGAGCTGTAACGAGATCCAGAGAGGAAAACAGCATGTGGCAGAAAAGCAAACAGTCTCTGGGAAGGCTGATAGGGAGGAATTAACGCAGCTTTCCTAAAGTCAGGCATCCTCTTGTGATGGCAGAGGCAAAGACAGCTCCTCGGTGCCTGACTGTGGCTTTGCTCTATGTTAGGGAGAGCCTTGAATGTATGGAAGGCAACTGTGATGGTTGTGGAAGTCCTGTCAAATGCCTCCGAGTCAAGATCAGAAGGGCTGTCTCCAAGGGACATGTTACAGAAGGGATCTGCTATTGACCTCCAAACCAAGATGATAAGGCCAGCAAAGCAATATTTGAGTCATTTAAGCTCTGAGTCATCAGAACTTGGTTCTTATGGGTGACTTCAGCTACCCAGATATTTGCTGGAAGAATGATAGAGCAGCTCAGAGATCATCCATAAAGTTCCTGGAATGTGTAGAGCGCTGCTCCTCACACAAGTTGTTGGATGTGACAACTGGGAATGAGGTGCTGCTGGACTTGCTACTCACAAACCAATAATACCTGGCTTGTAATAGCTTGGCTAGTGATAGTCTTTCCTGCAGTGATCACAATATTGTGGCTTTTGGATCCTGCTGTGGTGCTGGTGGTTAGTGCTAAGACAAAAGTTTTCGATTTTTGAGCAGTAAATTGCAGCTTGCTCAAAGCTCTATTGGGAGGGATTTGCTTCCATGCAGGCTAAAGGAGTGAGTGCTGGGAGTTTTCAGGAACACTCTCCTGGAGCCACAAAAACAGTTCATCCCCTTTAAAGGCAAGAGAGCCAGGTGGGAACAGGTCTTTAGAGAGGGGACAACCCAATCAGCCTGTCTCATTGCGATCCTTCAGTCATGTGTCCTTCTGGATCCAAGGTGGCGTTTCCCCTGCAAATGTGTTACATCCACTGAGTTTTGTTTATCTATTAATGTTTGTATTTCTGCACTCTTTCCTTTTGATTTTTGTCCCCTGCTCCATATTCCTACATCCCACACTTTTGGAGTTGGGACTTGCATCTCCCCAGTGGTCTATCTGCCACCCAGTCCCACTGACACCTCAGCCCTCATCCTACAGCTGCCAGCTTTTTCTATTTTTTGTCTTTATCTTGAGCTCTGCTCCACTACCATGTGTTTAAGCTTGGATAAAGGTGGGGACCATGCTGTAATTTTGTTGGGGGATGCATCTCAGTTACACTGAATTCAGCTCCTCAGCAGATCTGCCTCTTCCTTCTTTTGCCCTTATTTCTAAAAGGATCTTTTATTCTTTGTTTTCACTGGAGTCAGCTTTATTTCAGCAAATTCTATTTCACCCCATTTTCCCTGACAGCTCTGATGCAGCAGTGTCTGCGGGTCAGTCCTGGTTTTCAGTTCTTCATTCAAGACCTGTGTTCATCCCTCCATTTAAATTGATCTGAATCAACTCATTACAAGCTCAGGCCAAGTTTTCTTTCATCTGCTCTTTCATAATTTCTCTGCTGCTTACCAAAACCAGGTCTAAAATAGCATTGCCTTTGGCTGATTCAGTGGTGATTTAGTGAATAACTTTTTAGCCAACACTTCCAGGAATATCTGGGCCATGCCATTGTTAGCAGCACTTATTTTTCAGCCTATCTCAGGGCAAAATGCCCTGCAGGCTTTCTGGTCTAACACTAATGTAAATGTCTTTCTTTCCCAAATCTGACCTCAAGAAGTGGCATACTCTACCCTCTGATGTAACAGAGCTGTGTGCTAGCAATCTGCAGCCCTCTAGCTCCCTTTCTGTGGAAGGGTCACAATCTTAACCTACAATTTTTGATTCCACCTGCAGCTCTCTGACCCTTCAGCATCTGCTACTGACTGCTTCAGTCCCATGCTCACACATGGAGATTGAGAGTTAACTCTGAATCCAACAGGAATTGCTCATGCATAAGGGAACCTCCTGATCCTCAAGGATCCTGCTTTGTTCTCTCGCCCTCTTTGGCATCTTGACACTCAGCCACCCATGCAAAATTTAAACTGTCCTGCCAGTGATAGCTGTTTCCTAGGCTGCTCTTCTACTTGGGCTCTCAGTGCCTCAGAGGTGGATTTTTCCAGGCATGTCCAAGAGCTCTGGGATGTCCTCACCCCTGGTAGACTCAAATGCTCTTTGGCTGGAGTCCAGCACCCAGCAAAGTTGACGAGAGACTCCTGAGCACTACAGAGGGTATTATTCCAGCAGTGTTGTGTTTCCCGTGATCCCAAGGGAATGTCTGGCTCTTTCTCAGCCTTCCCTTCCCATCTTGCATGTGTTTTGTATCTGGCTGTGTTACCAAAGCCTGTCCAGATGAGAGTCATTTGGATGTTGCTGCCTTGTCAAGTTGTCATGATGCTGGCAGAGAATGTTTGTGGCGTACCAGCAGAGTGCTGGACTGGAGTCAGAGCTCCCAGACGTGGTCATGGGGATGTAAATAGTCTTAGTAAGTACAGAAGGACTTAAAAACAGAGTATCCCCCCACCTGCATTAATGCCAGAAATTTTGGGGCAGGTAAACCCAGAGTGTGAGGCAGCTGCAGTAACAAGAATGACCATCGGCCTCATCTGGAAGCAGACCAAGTAACTCATCTGGGCTCATCTGCTGTGCCAGGGTGGCACTGTGTTTATGCTGTGTTCTCATCATATCTCATCACAGCCAAGATGTGATGAGAACAGGGATGAGGGTTCCCAAATTCTAGCAAGGAAGATTCATTTATGCCAGCAGAGAGCACAGGTGTGGAGGCCCACCTGTTTAGACCCCCTGCTGAAGATTCATCATGAAGAAGAGTCCTTTGGTGGGCCAAAGTGGAAGATTTCCACTTTGGCTCACCATCTCGAGGAGCATCTCCCTTCACAGATGAATTTGGAGAGTCTGCTCTCCCAAAATGTTCACGCCATTTGGATCAGCACCTGTCTTCATGCACTGAGCTGTGACTCGGAGACAAGGTTGCCGTGTTTGTCGTTAACCCTTTACAGCCCTGGAGGAATGTGTTACCCACAAGCTAAAAACTTTATTGGCAGACTGGTGCTCGTTTCTGGGAAGTCTGAGGGATTCCTCATTTGTCAAGCAGAGGTTTGGGGAGAAAGGGAGCCTCTCTGCTTGCAGGAAGTAGGAAGAGGAATTTCCTCACAGTGGTTGAAAGACATGAAAGCAGAGCAAGGAATCCCCTGCGACTTCTTTAGGCTGTATGGTTAGCTGGAGCTGGCTGGGTCTCAAGTATTTTCCAGTTGTCCACGGAGGGCACTTGGACAGCTTCCACCCAACCCCACTCCCACATCCCCTCTGAAAGGTCTGCAGGGAAAAGGCTCCTATTTTTGAATTGCAGCGGAATTCCTGTGGCATTGCACGCCGCACCCTTTGCGGTACCCAGGCAGTTTGATTTATGGTAGTGCAGGGAGTATGTGCTGGCCTTGCTTTTCATTTGGAGGTGCCATCTTTTCTGTCTTGCTGGTCATGGCCGCTTTGTGGCCCCAAGGTTTCCTGTTATGGTGTAGCTGTCTCTAAAAAGTGCCCCTCTTCTCCACATCAGGCTTGTTTTACAGCTTGACTGGGTTTTCTGCTGTCCTGTGGATTAGCAGATCCTCTCCTCTCTCCCACCTGCCTACCAGCAATGGTTCTGTTGTTGCTCCCAGAAATTTGTGCTGGAAAAGCTGCAGCAGCTCTGTCTCTCCTGGATATGTCAAGTCTTCTCCTTTGACCAAGCCAGCTCAGAGCCTGACTTACAACCATGGTTAGGAAGGTGCTGTCTCTCCTGTGGTCAGGACAAAACTTTCCAAGGAACAGAATGAGAAAAAAATGTGAGTTCTCCAGGGAGGTCTGGGATCACAGGTGAAGTGTGAGCTTCAACTGCTCAGAAAAGAAGCTTTTGTTCTTTAGACTTCAATAAGGTAAGGGTAAGGTAGCAGTATGAGTTTACCATGCAAATCTACAGTCATTTGATGACTTGACCCTTTGATATGATGGGGTGACACAGGGAAGATGGAGCAGGACTCCAAGAAGACAATTGTCAGGGAATGTGAGAAATTTGGTTTAGCCATCAGGAATTATTTTTAACTTGAGGATGCTTAAACAGTAGAATAAGTGCCCAGAAATAATAATTATAATAATACAAATAATAATTGCCTGGAAAGGTTGGGAAACCTCTGTCCTTGTGGCTGTTCAGGGCCCAGCTGGACATGACCTTGAACAATGTGATCTAATTAGACCTGGTTTTGAACAAGGGAGTGAGACTGGCCTCTGGAGATCCTCTGTCTGCAGTGGAGTCTCTGATTCTGCTGTTCTGTGGTGACAATCACTGAAGCTGCTCCATTTTCTTTACCTTTTTCCAGCAGCAAGAAGCCCCACACGATGGCAGCCCCTCGTTATATCCTGTACAAGTAAAACAGGATGCAGTGCGGTGCCTTAGTGTCATTCAGCAGAACTTTGAGCCAATATCATAATCTGTTGTGAGGGAGTCCATCATTTCTGGGCTCATTGCTTCAAATACCATCATTTTGGATGGTGTTCATTCCTGTACTCATGTCTAATAATGTCATTCCATAGCCCTCCCATCCCTAATCTCTCTCTACTCTTGCACATACTCTTCTTGAAAGCTCCACTCTTCCAGGGCTGCGAGTGCTCTCCCCAGCTCCACGCGGTATCACCACACAGCAGGCTGCTCTTGGATGCCCTTGGAAAAACATTGACTTTGAATCTGGCAAACCTGATGTCCCGTCTCTGTCTCTTCTGTCCTCTGTTCTTTGGGGTTGGTTTGTTTTTCTCCTTGACTGACAGCTCTACCTTCATGTATCCTTCCTTTGTGCTTCCACGTTGGGTTGCAGTGCTCATGCTGCTGTAAGTACCATCTAGTTTGGAATACTCTGGTCTTGGGATTTGGGTTCATGTTTGGAATGGGAAATTTTGGGATTAATTCCATATAAAAACGGGGATTTTGGGGTGAATTCCATCAAAAAAATGGCAATTTTGAGATTTATTTTGACATCAGAATGGGAATTTTGGATATCAATTCCACCTAAAAATGGGGATTCTGGGGTGATTTTCATCTAAAAATAGGAATTTGGGAATTGGGAAACTGTTTGGGAAGCAGAGGAGAGTGCTGTCATCTAGGCTATTTGTGGAGACCAAAGGCTGCTCTGCCTTACCTCAGTGAAAATCACAGAAGCACTGAAGGAGAAGGAGAGTCTGACCTTGGCAGGAAGAAAAAGGCTCAAATGCCAGTTGGATGCTCTGTGTCTAACCTAAGTATGGCAGCAGGAAATGTAGTTTGAGGGGAATTGGAGTTGCCCATTCTAGAATTGTTCTGCTCGTAACTCTGGGGACATTAGCAGGATATTTGTGCTTTCTGTGCCATAGGGGGTGAAATTAGGGTCCTTTCTCCTTGCCTATCCAACCTATCTGAGCAGCTCTCAATGCTGGATCTGCTCCCTCTAATCCTTACACATTCCTGAGCCATCCAGATCTCTCAATGGAGGAATTGACAGTTATTTATAATTAAGCCTTGACAAAAAATGTTGCTAATGTCAAGGGAACAGCAGGCGACAGCCAGAAAAACATCATGTCTCCAGAAGAGGGGCTGCAGGAATATCCCTCTGAATAGGGCTGACGTCGGCTCTTGGAATTTGGACAGCCTGGAAGGCTTTGGGGCTATTTTTCCGAGATATCATAGGTCAGGAATTGATGCTATTTTTAAGTTTGTGTCCCCCGAGCAGCTCTGATGAGCGAAGGAGACTTTCTCTTCCCCCCTCCCCCTCCTTATGCTCTATTTCTATGAAATTTTTGCTTCTATTCCTTCCAAGTCATGCCACAAGTATGTCCTTCAGGTTTGTTTATTCTTCTCACTATCTATTCCTCCCGGCCTGCTCCCGTCTTGGTTGGGTTGAAGGGATGGCGTCAGCGTGGCGCGTGTCTGGGATGCTCAGGCGAGACATCACAGAGAACTGATCGAGTTCTCCTAATTTGTCCTTTCCGGTTGGGAGAGTTTTCTCTCCACAAGCTGATGTGGCTGGGGAAAGTGTTCTGGGAATGCTGCTTTGTGGTGGGAGATCTCGGGGCCTGGTGAAGACAAGCTGGTCATCTCATCTTGCCACATAGTCCAGCCAAGATTTTTCTGGAGTAACTGAATCTTCACAGCTCCCGGGAAGATGGGTGAGATGCCTCCAGCCTGGGATGGTCTTTTGGGACTGACTGGTAGGAGAGGGGCAGTCAGAAGACCCCTGATTATCTGACACCACCCAAGTCAGCGATGTCTTTTGAAAGCCTCTGCTATTTCAGGTCCAGGGAAATAGCCCTTGGGTTTACCCAGCTCTGTTCCCTGCTCTAGTTTATTTCTGGAATCCTTAATTTTTTTTCATTTTCTCCTCCTTTTCTTCAATTTGCTGTAGCAACCTCTCTCTTTCTAAGCAAGCCTGTTGGTGTAACAGCGTGACTAGGTATCGTGCCATGTCAAACAGAGTATTTGCACATCTCACTGATTTCCTTTCTCACTTCACATCTCAGGTGAGAATGTGCCTTTTCCCCTTAGGCCATGCTTAGCTCCATCCTTCTGTCCATCATCCCCTGTGCTGAGGAATGCACTAATGGGCATCACTGCTAATGTATGGCACCAGAAGCAGCTTGTTCAGATTGAGCTGGTGTTCCTTCATGGTGAGCCCAGTGTAAAGAAACTGTTGTGCTCTGTTCATAATCTGTCTGTGCAGCTCAAAGATGCCAGCTGCTCCTGGAAGCATGGGAATAAGTGAAATGCTTTCCGCCACCTTAATGTTGCTGTTGGCCTCATGCTGCAGGTTTAGTCACTCTTATGACATATTTCCACAATGGTGTGTTTCCATCATCATTCCACAGTGATGTATTTAAATCCTTTCCATGAGTTGTTTTTTTTTTCTCTTGCTCAGAATCTCTGAAAAGAATGGCTTCACAAATTGTTGGTCAGGGTCTTCAAGTTTTGAAGATCTAGAGACAAAGTCATAGAAATGTGGAAACAATGTCTGCTAGCTGTCCCAGTCCTGTCTCAGCCCATGAGGTTAATGGCACAGATGGTGGAAATGGTACTACTTGATTTATAGAATCATAGAATATCCTGACATGTAAGGGACCCACAACGATCATTGCATTTAAAAGGGTACCTGGCATTTGCAGCACAGTCCAAGGCCTTATCATTCCATTGCTATTATTATTGGAATTACTGTTGCTGATAATTGGATTAGACATTGATTGTTTTGCATAGCTGAGGACATGAACTCCCTGAAGACCAATGCTGGGACTGTTGGTGTACTGGTGAATGTGATACAGTATTTTGACCTGTGCAGAAACACGTACGTAGAGGGAAGAGTAAAACCTACATTTCCTGACTGCTAGATATTTTTTTCTGTCTCTAAGTTCTGAGGTATGCCACATTGTCAAGATCACTTCATGGACACTCAGACACACCCATGGGTGTTAGTGCTCTTCTGCAATGCCCAGTGCCTACCAGTCTCTCCCAGCCCATTACCTTCCTGTGGCCTTTAGAAATGGATGTCTTGGATATCCCATTCCAGTGTTTTTTTCTGCTCCTGCAAGTCTTTACTCCCAGCTCTGAAGATGGGAGGAGAGACAGCCAGCAGTGTTGTTAGGAGACTTCCCCTGCTAAACTTGCCCTTTGATGAATCTGGCTGCAGAGATTACCCTCTCTTCGTTAAGCTTATTTTGGGAGATCTTGTTTCTTTCCCCTGCTGTCTCCTGCAGACATCCCAGACGTTGTCTGAAAGATTCAGATCATGAGCAGAGGGGCAGAGTTTTCAAGGTCCATTTTGAGCAGAGGTGTAAGAATTTTTTTTTTGAGCAAGTTCCAAGATACCTTTTGCTCATGCTCTTCCTCATGCAATACCCAGGGATGTGTCTTGATGAGAGATGTGCTGTGCACTGCCAGAACACCCTTGTTTTTGCCACGTACTGCCATCTCTGGCCTACTGGTTTTCCTGGGGAAAAGGATGGAATGGAAGTCCAGACAGGCTAGAGAAGAGACTTCGCAGCCCCAGCTGGCAAAACCCTCTCTGCTCCCAGCAGTAGTTCGATGTCCATTCCTGTCCTGCCCTGTATAAGGGGCAACCCCTGAAAACCCCTTGTTAGAAACAGTTGGAGTTGTGGATTCATTCTTCTCTCCCTCCACCTCACATTCTGCTTTTCCGATGCCAAACTCCCTCTCTTTTCCCTAGCAGGAACAGCCTCTGCATCTCCTTCCTTCTCTCATATTTTCTCCTTCTGTTTTTTTCCCTGTTATCCTATTTTGTGGGGCTTCTTTTGTCCCCATGGTTGGAAAACCTTTTCTGAGAGTAGAACTCACCAACAAAGCTACTGTAATTAGCAAAACTTCTTCAGGCTTGTGTGAAGAACCCCTCACTAGCTGAACTTGCTCCTTACAGAGCGGAGTTTGCAGTGTCACAGGACATCCTATTCAAATGTGGAATTTTTCTGTGCTTTAAAACGCTCTTGGTTTCAGAGTTGAGGATGTTTCCAGGTCTGCTGCACCCTTTGTAGGATGTCTGTGGATGGTTCCAGCTTTTCCTCCTCACTCTGTTGGATGACTGCCTCCACTCTGTTATCCTTGCAGGGCGTACATGAGCGTGAAGGAGCTGAAGGAGGCTCTGCAGCTGAACAGCACCCATTTCTTGAATGTTTACTTTGCCAGTTCGGTGAGGGAAGAGTTGGCTGGTGCTGCCACTTGGCCGTGGGACAAAGAGGCCCTTAGTCACCTGGGTAAGTAACTTATCCCCTTCCTGGGAGCTCAGAATTATTTCTTTTCCTCTCTCTTCCTCAGCCTGGCAAAAAGAGGCAGATGTGCTGTGCCTCAGCGTTGTGGATGTTTGATAAGAAGGTCATGATAACAGGGTATGGGTGTTCCAACAGCTGCTGCTGGAAAGAAAAGAGCTGCATGTTCCCTGAATCCTTGTGGGTGAGATGGTGAGGTTACACACTGACAAGGGACTTCAGTATTGCCACAAGAAATTTCTGATGGTGAAGGAAGCGAGGCAGTGGGACTATAGGTTTACCACAAGTGCAGGCTCTGGAGAGAGTTCTAGACTCTCATTTGGTTTCTCCTGGACCTTCCAGGTCTATCTTTTAGGATTCTGGAGACAGTGAGCTTCATTCTGCAGCATGTAATAGCAAGCAGATACAAATCAGGAGTGTCAGTGTTTTCAGAGCCGAGATGGCAGATTTCAGCAACTCCAGGGCTGCCCAGGCAGCAGCCAGAACTGGCCACTTCCGAATCCAGCTGCAAGTGTGAGGATAACTATCACATTTTACCATGTTTTTATAACTTGGCCTGCTACCTACTTGAAGGCAAGGTTCTCCTTGGCCTCAGAGGATTCAGGGCAGACCTTTAAGGTCATCAGTCCTCGTAAGCTGCAAAACTGCCAAAAATGGCAACTGGTTCCCTAGAATGGGATTGTTTTGTGCATTTTCTGCTATTTCTGTTGTTTCTCTTCTTCCTGTCTCTCCTACCACCTCTTCAGTGTTGGAGTTTTCTGGCACAGCCCTTTACATTTTGCAGTCAAAATGTCTAAAGTGTTTCTCAAGAAGTAGCTGGAAATAATTACTCCTGACACCTGCACAGCAGACCTAGACCTTCTGCTGTTACAAGTGCGTGATGTTCAACCCTGAAAAGTTTTACACTGCTGTTAAAGACCTGTTTCAAAGTTCCTTTTTGCCAGTTTCCCTCCCTCAATGAGTTTCAAGGCTGTTTTTTCAATAGCATATTGCTACAGCTGCTTGTTGAGGAAGGCACATCTCCATGAAATTTATTCTTTCAGCTTCCAGAAATCACTTCCAAGGCTCGGCTTGACAATCATCTGACTGCAGCAAGTGCTTCAGCCACACACGTTCCCCTCAAACCCCTCCCAATGGCTTGCAAGCAGTTGCACAGAGGGGTGATTGGGGTGACTGGTCTCATCAAAAGCTTGCATTTAGCTCCAGTATCTGTGCTCGTGTCCAGCCAGGAACACGAGAAATGGCACCATCTGGAAATGTTGGATCAGGGCTTTAGCATGGAGGTTCAGGGGAAAAGGGGTGTTGTCTTGACTCTGGTGCCAGAGCTGTGAAGTATGAAGCTGGATCCGAACTTCTTTGAGCCTCTGGCACGGACTGAAGCCTTTGGTTCAAGACTGTCCTTGGTTTTAGGTTTAATGAGCTCGGGAGGGCGGGTGGCAGACTGTGTTCTCCGTAAACAGTGAGCTTCACCACATCATCATTTGCTTTGTACCATGCACAATGTATATTGTTGTCCCACACAGAAGAAACTTGGGACAGAGGAGGCCATGAATATGTGGCTTTTGACAAAAACTCTCACAACAGGCTACTGGAGAATCTGAGTAGATGTGAAAGTAAAGTAGTGAGTAAAGAGAAAGAAAAACCTTGGGAGGAGTTAATGGCAGTTTGAGAAAAATTCCTGAGCTTGAGGACCTAGCTGTGGCCAGGGGTGGAGACAGGTCAGGGATGTCTCCAAAAAGACAGACTCCTTTCCTTGTGCTAAATCTTGCTAATCTCCTGTCTATCCTGACCCTAAAATATTAGGGTCAGCACACAAGACCTGCACCCCTCACACTGCTGTCGGCTCCCACGGAGCAGAAAAGCCATGCTGATTTTTCCCTACACACATACAGACTCTCCAAGCTTTAGTTCTCTGCATGAATCAAACTGGTTCCTTGACTTCTCGGAGAAGCCAAAACTGCCTCTGATCTCCAGGGAGTCTTGGCTAGATTTTGCTCTGTTTCTCTGAACTGGACTTTGTTAGGTGTTTTCAGGGGAAGCGTCGTGAGACTTTTTCTTCTCCAGCTGCCTTCCCTTCTTCTATCTTAATACTTGGACTCAGCCCAAATATCACTAGTTTTATTGTTCTTCATCAGTTCTTCTCTAGAAGTTGTTTAATCTGCCACCTGAATTTTGATCTCCTTATAAACCATTTTTACGTGGTCTTTGAGTGTGTTTTGCAGGAGGGTCTTCCTTACCTTCCTGTTGGTGTCATCACCTTCTGGAAGTCTTCAGTGGACTTTGTTTTTTGTCCCCTTCTCTTCACAATGCTTCTTTGGGGCTACCAGAAATTACCATTCATATGCTGGTTACCTATAGTTCTATTGCTCTTCTCCAGACTTTTTTTCCTGAGGAAATTTAATTTTCAGGCAGCCTTTCTGAAGGCTTGGGGATAGTTTACCAATAATCCAGCCAACAGCAACTACTTTCAGTGAAGCATAAAAGACAATCAGTGGCTTGGAGAGGCTTAAGTGGTCTATGAAATTTCTGTAGACCGCGTTTCAGCTGTTGTGGAGCTCGAGAGAAAGACAACTTGCTGCCAGCCAGCAGCAGAGGTAGAAGGTCTCAGGTCTGTTTGCACCACTCCCTGTGACTATACTGTCTGTCTCAGTCTTTCCACCATAATCACAGTGAGTTCTTCACAAATTCAGATTTCTTGGAGTCTGGAATGAGTTTTCTGAGAACTTGAAGTAAATCTTTTTAACTACAAAGCAAAAGGAGTTGAAGAACTTCCTTTCAAAAAAACCCCCTTAGCTTTCTGTGGTGGAAAGCCTTGTTCAAAAAACCCAGTAATGTAATAATGCAGATGCTTTAAACTTCATGTGTGGCTGCATGTGAACTGCATAAACGTGGTCAAAAGGCAAGGGACTTGTGAACATTTGATGTTATAAATACTTTCTGTCGTTATATAAGCTGAGGCCAGCTCATATATCTGGCAGAGGTCAGTGGATCCTGAAGGAGGGCCAGCCCTTCCATCTGAGGTACCTTAGGCAATGGCCATCTTCCTGTCTGACTAACTGTCATGCGTTTGTTCCATTAATTGCTCTGACTCAGTGTTTGGGGAAGACTGGGCCTGCAATGAAGGTTCAGCTTTGTGGCTTACTCTTTAAAGGCCCTGTGGTTGCTTGGAAATGTCCTCTGGGACAGCCCTGACCTAGGAACAGGTTGGCTTTTTTGGGACTGACTGGGCAGAAGTCACGGCCACTGATCCTGGCTAGTAGCAGAGAATGTCCTGGGAGCAGGAGCTTCTGGGGCTGTGTGAGTAAAGGAGACACATGGTCTACACCAGCACAAATATTGGTGGCCTGTGCATCTCTTGTTGCTTGATCTGAGTGGAGGCTTGGCCTTGGGGACCCTACCAGGTCTGCAGCTGGTACATCTGGCCTGGAGGGACAATGTCTTGTGGGGCCAGACCTGAGTCTTTCCAGCTGCCTGCACTTGGTCGGGTGAGCAAGTCCAAAGAAGTCTCTGATTCACTTGCCTTGGAGCGCTGGACCCCCTTGATATCACAGGGAAGTGGAAGGTTTTAGCCTTGTTGTGTAAATGCTGACCTTGTGAACCTCCTTGAACTGTTCTCAGGCACTGAATGCCCAATCTAGCCCTTTGCTCAGGGCAGGAGGAGGCAGAGGGGAGAAGGGAATGCCTGATCTGAGGTGGAGAGAGAGGGGAGGGTGGTCCTGTCGGGATGTCATGAACACTCCCACATCTTGCCTTCACAGCCAGGATCCTGCAGAGGGGAAATAGAACTTCCTGGTCCAAAGCTGGGAGCACTCCCAACTCATCAGGGAGCAGCGGGGACAGGGAATGAAGGGATAGGGATGTTCTGGAAGGCAGAGTTCTCAGGCTGTTTCTAATTCTGCCATTTAATTAGTTGTTAAAATGAGTACTAAAAATATGATCGTCCTTGTGGAGTGTGGGGGAGGAATGGAATAGGGGAAGCCAGCTGAGAGCAGGGGAGGGGACAGGGTACCCTGGCCTTGGCATCCCTCTCTTGTGGCAGTTTTCTGCCTCCCTGTGCTGGAATCCCATTTATTCCACCACATGGGAAGAGCATTGGATTTCTGCAGGGAGGAGGGCTGGGCTGTTTGGTCCCGGGGTGCCCTGTGCCCCTGGTGCTCAGCCCCTTTCCCTGTGGTTATTGCCGCAGGATGCGTACAGGGCTTTCACGTCTCATTTACTTGTTTATGAACACTCTTTTCTTTCTGTGTGAGCATTCCTCCTTTCAGACCTTTGGGCAGGCAGCCCCCCTGCCTTGCTCAGCTCAGGCTTGGGTTTGGCTGTAGAGATGCCTTTTCTTTCTGTTCTCTCTTCTCTCATGTCCTGTTTTGATTGAAATGAGAAGCAGCTTTTCTTTTATGTGCCCACTGGGTTTCCCATCGATGGGATGCCCTTTGCTATCTATAGCATTTACTGGGGTGGTAATTGAGAGGGTGTCAATTGAATTGGCTTCCAGAAACCTAAGAGTTGACAGGACAGAACATGAAGGTCCCAAAAGGATTTTTCAGCCTCTGTGCCTTCTTGTGACCCATCTCCAGGCAACTAAAGGGTCAAGAGCTGACTGATGGGATGCAAAGTCCTTTGCTCTCCTGTCTCACAACTAGGAAGAAAGGGACTGCAGCGACTTTGTGACCCATCCTTTGCCTCAAGCCCTGGGCATAAGATCCACACTGTGGGAAGAAAGAGCAATAAACATGAATTTTGAGCTAAGAAACGGTGCCACTTGACAGGTCAGTGGTGCCTCTCAGCCCTTCCATGGGCCACACACGCAGGATGTTCCACTGAAGATGCCACCCTCGTTTCTTCACCCCTTGTTGGAAGGGCTTGGGAGAATTGCTCAGGGCATCTCTGAAGGTCCCTTTCCAGCCCCCAGCACAGTGTTCACCCAGCATGGCTCCCCCATAGGAGTCACAGACCTGCTGGTGTCTTGCCAGGAACACTGTGATCTGAAGGAAACCCTCTCTTGGAAGGAATGCCCTGTACTCGAGGACATGAGGTAGTCGGTAGTGCACGGAGCTGATCCAAGAGCAGATTTCAAGCAGTCTGTGTGGCTGGAGAGAGGATCACACTGTGGCCACCTGCCAGCTCTAACTTTGCTGGCAGGGCAGTGATCATCAGCAGAGATGCAGTAGCAGAGGCTCTGCCGTGAGGTAGCTGGCACAGTAAATCCTCCAGGGCCCTGCAAAGGAGGGAGCAAGCTGTGCTGGAGCCAACTATTCACCACGCTGCCATCCAAGCTGTCTGGGTTAAAAGTAGTTGTGTAAAAACAGCCTCCCAAGACATGGAGGAGTTGCCTGGAGTCAGCCTGGGCACATGCTGGGGTCTGCTTTTAGCACCCTTGTCTTGTTGATACTTCCCAGCCCTTGCTCCTCCGCTGTAAGGCAGCACGGAAAAGTGGATGGAGTGTGAAAACGAGAAGAGAAAAAGGGGGAAAATGGCCAGTGAAAAACCTCAAAACAGGGAGAAAAATGAAGAGATTCCAAAGAAATTGTAATAAAGGAGGCAAATAAAAGGAGGCCAGTGAAGCAAATTTTTTGTTCTTGAGCACCTTCTGTGGACAGTTTCCTAGCAGATGTGGTACAGAGCCATCGGTACTGGGTGTGCATCCCGGGTCAGGAGCTGGAGATGCTGGCAGTGAGCAGAGGGAAGGCTCTGTTCCACCTGGCTTTTGTCAGTATCCTTGATTCGTGTTCCTCCCATCACAGATGGGCTCACAGCAAAGGAAAAACAGCTTGCTCTACAGCCACAGGTCAGTTAAGGGCAGTTGATGGTGGGTCCTGTCCAGCTCTGTGCTGTTGCTCTCAGTATGAGGTGGCAGCTCTGGGGCAGTTTCTGGGGGACTTGGTCTGTGCTCCAACATATCTGACAGCTGAACCTGCACCAAACTGGCTTGGAGATGACCTGCCCCTCTGTGTCCCCTTGAGCCAGGGGTTGGGGTATCCCAGTGAAGAGGAGTAGATTTGTGAGGATCTTGTTGGGTTCATTTGCACCTTGCTCACGTGCAGACCCCTCTGAAGGGGAAGAAGAGATCTTCAGAAGCTGTGTCTTGGGAAATCCCGCTCTAAAATACACTGAATTTGGGTCAGGTTTGTGGTAGAAGCTTGGTGAATTGCAACAGTACCTCGTGAGACTTTTAGTTTACCCCCCAGAGTCTGCAGGTTGAAGCGATAGGTCGTGAGTGATTTCTCAACAGCGGCCAGAGATACACTTGAATCTCCATGTGGATTTTTGCTGGAGCTGGCTCCCAGTCGGCACAGCTGAGTGTGCTGGGACTTTGCTCAGCACCTCATTGTTCTCACCTGCCAAGGGAGCTGGCTTGCCTTAGACACCTGTCTAGGCCAGGGAAGGACTTCTGTCCTCTGATTCAAAAGATGATCCCTGTAAAGTCTCAGCATGGCTCAATTTGGCTCCAAACCTCCTTTAAAGTTGTGTGATCCAAAGCAGATGCTGAATTACAACTGTGCAAAAAGATGCAGAGGGCAACAGTAGCTGAAATGATTGAAGATCTTGAGTGGGGAATAAAGTATAGGGGGAGAAGAAAAACCACCTGTTCCAGTCCAAGAGGGAAGAGGAGCCTCTTCCTATCCTATAAGAGGCCGAGTATATCGATCTTTGGGTCTCCATCTGGCCCCTTGTCTGTGGCCTGGAAGCACAATGAGAGGAGTTTTACCTCTCACAGGTGTGTAATGACAGATATCCATTGTCCCTTTCTTGCAATGATGTTCTCTGTACTTGCAATTCCAGGTGGAGTTGTCCTCAACCCCGCTTACTACGGCATGCAGGGCCACACCAACACCATGATCCACGAAGTGGGACATATGCTGGGGCTGTACCACGTCTTTAAGGGAGTGAGCGAGCGGGAATCTTGTGAGGATCCCTGCAGGGAGACCACTCCATCCATGGAGACAGGAGACCTGTGTGCTGACACCGCCCCCACCCCAAAGAGCAAACTCTGTCGGGACCCAGACCCTACCAATGACACCTGTGGCCAGACACATTTCACAGGGACGCCCTTCAACAACTACATGAGTTACACAGGTAACGAGTAATCCTTGCTGGCAGTCACAAGGGGTCACCTTCCTTAAACTTTGGGTTTCCCTCCCTTCCACCCCCATCACTAGTGCCTTACCTCATTCCTTAACCAGTAGGGTCCCTCCTGGTGCATTGGGATGTGTCAGGCAGTGCTTGCAGTAGCTGTTTAACCACTTTCTTCCCTCAGGCTATTTCTGTCCATCCCTCTCTTCCTGCCAGTCAGTCCCTGGACACACACCAAGGCTGCTCTTGTCTGTGTGTACCTTTGTTCTCTGGTCCCGTAGCTATTACTGTTATTGTTATTACTATTGTTGTTAACTATTAACCTCCTGAACCCTTTTGGCTTGGTTCCCGAAGGCATGCCGCAGGGGCTGGTCTTTCTGCTGCCATGCCGGGAGGACCGAAGCCGGAGGAGCAATTCCATGTCCCTGCCTCTGACCCTCCTGCGGTGCCGTGCGGGCGGCGGCGGTGCCCAGGTGCCGGCGCTGCTGCTGGGCAGGTGCGGGGACGCGGAGCTGCTGAGGCACTGCCATCTTGTGGCTTTGGGGACACACGACACCGGAGAGCCCCGGCAGCAGAGTCACCGCACGCTGGTGCCTCCCAGCCCTCCCTAGAGGTCCCCGAAAAAGTTTGGCCGGGAGGAAGGAAGGGTGCGTGTTGCCGTGCCCTAACCCTCAGCCCGGCCTCTCTTCTCCCGCAGATGATGACTGCACCAACAGCTTCACCCCCAACCAGGTGGCCCGGATGCACTGCTACCTGGACCTGGTGTACCAGCGCTGGGGCCACAGCAAGAAGCCGGCGCCCATCCCGATCCCCCCCATGGTCACGGGGCAGACACAGGACTCCCTCAGCATCTACTGGCTGCCTCCCATCAGCGGTGTCATCCACGAGAGGTGAGGGAGCCGTGCTTGCCCACGCTCCTGGGTTTGCCCTGCAGCCTGCTAGAGGGGACAAGGGATCTCTGTGGTGTGGATCCCCAACCCCCTTCCCACCCTGCTCGTCTCCAGCAGAGCCCTCGGACACGGGAGCCAGGCTGCTGTGATGGCCCCTGGCAGAGGGGCTCTCCTGCAAGCTTCCCGCTCTCAGGGTGCCGGGAGGGGAAGCCAAAGAGCATCAAGAGGCAGAGCCAGCCCTTAAACCCCAGAGTGCAATCAGGGAATGAAAAATGAGCTTCATTTAGCACTTACTGTATGAAGTAGCTATTTACCAGGAGGAAATGCAGCCCTGTGGTTAAGGCAGGGAGCTCGAACCACAAGAGCTGGGTTTCGTTCCCAGCACTGTCATGGACTCACAGAGTGGCTGACTGGGGGTAAGTCAGGAAACTTTTCAAGCCAGAGAAATGATGCCAAGGAGCCAGAGTTGTTTGGCTGTTGAGCAGTGCATATCCATGAGTATTGGATGGATGTCTGTCTTCTCCCCACTAAGGGAGCCACCAAGACCTGGATACACCACCAGTGTCTCTATTCAGCAGCCCCTCTTACTAAAATATTTCAGTTTCTACCAGGCTTTAGGTGGTGAGACTTGATTTTCAGGGTTTTTTTTTTGCTTATGGGATCATAAGCACATACAAAGTGAGCTTTTGAACTTGTTTTGAAGCTACTTCATAAAGCTGTCTTTTATAATTAAAAGGAAAATGCTGTTTGATGGCAGTGGGGCACTCCTGGGCCAGTGTTTGCTGACTTTTCAAAGAACGGGTGCCCTCTAAAATGGGCTTTTTGCTCAGGAGTAACAAAGCACATGCATGTCACCCCACAGACAGGAGAGGCTCTGAATGCTGGGTGGCCTTGAGTCATCCAAATAAACTGCTTTGTTGGGGCATGAAGTGATTTGGGAGAAGGAAAACATGGGTCTAGAAGGGAGGCACTTTGAAACCATCCCACGTTGTCACTCATAACTGTCTCGGGAGCTGATCCATCCTGCATCCCCTGAGAAGAACTGGTCAAGAAAAGTGGCTGAGGCTGGCCCTTATCATAGAAAAGTGCATTTATCTTTCCTGGAGAGCACAGGAATTGACTTTATTGTGACTGGTTTGTATTACAATAATGCTGAAATCCAAAACCTGATTCTGGGTTTATCAGAGAGCAGCTTAATTGCACCCATTCTAGTCCAGAGGAATTGCCCTGGGACGTGTGGGGTCTGTTAGCTCTGACTGGCAGGGATGGGACAGGTTATTATCCACGACTACCCAGAAAGCATGGAGAGTAGATTAAATCCAGCCTGTCCCATGGGCAGGGTATTTCCCTGCTGTTGAAGAAGCTTATTCCCAGCAGGATGATATACTGAGGGAGATTCTGAAACCTTAGCTCTGCTTTTCCAACTTCCTGTCTGGTCCTACCTGGACAGATGTGGATGGGAAGTTAGCAGGTCCTCCTTTCACATGCCAGGGCCTGTGCTCTGTCAGCAGGGAGCAGGACACTCTGTGTGACAGCTGTGCTGAGGATGGCACCTTCCGTCAGTACGTGCACGAGGCCTCTTCCCCTCGGGTCTGCGATTCCTCTGGCTACTGGACCCCAGAAGAAGCAGAAGGTAAATGTCTTTTCTCTTTTCCTGTCTGTGAGTCCCCAGACAGAATCTTTCTGGTACAAGGAAAATTTTTTTTTTTTTCTTTTAGAGAATCAGTTGTCTTTCCTTTGCAAGGGTTCTGTAGTGCAGGAAGGACTTCATGGTGCCCAGGAAAAACCTGGTAATGGCCAGGTGCCTTTGGACAAACCAACTGGCACCTCAAAATTAACCCAAATCATTGTTGTAACAGGTGTTGTTGAGAGATAATGACCAAAGGGATTTGATGGAAATCAGTCTTGAAATATAGATCTTGGGACCTCATTCAAAACCTCAGGGACTTTGACAGAGTTTAATGTAGTCTTGTCCAAAGAGAGCAAGAGGAGCTGTGTGCTGAGCCCAACTGAGTCTGTGCCAAGCCCTGGGCAGTCCATTCCTCCCTGGCAAGGCCAGCCTTACAGCTTCTCTTGTGCCCAGACCCAGATGCTGGTTTAGAGACCCGCCTTGTGGGCACTATGGTGACTTTCTGGGTCATGCAATTGCCATGAGATCTGCTGGGCTTTTCTGGCTGCCTCAGCTCCCAGGGTAGAGGAGGCTGGAGACCAGGGGAGCTGATCCTGGGAGCTGTGAGAGTGGCAGGTGCTGCTGCTGAGCCGTGCAGAGCCAGAGGACGTTGTTCTGTGTGTCTGTAGGTATCACAAGTGTTTGTTTGCTATGAGAAAAAGAGTTGGTGGATTTACAAAATTTTAGTCTTGTCTCAAATGGGTGAAGGCTTTGAATTGCGCCCTAAGAAATGCTTCCAGTGGCTAATGAAGACAAGGGTATTTCTACTACAGAATGATAAATTCCAGCGATCCTTTCTAAGTCTGAAAGGCCAGCACTCCATTTCTCTTTCTGAGTGCTAATCCACCGTCAAGGGAGGCAGGCTGGGGCTCTGAGGTTAGCCTGGGCACTATCCTGGAGATTCTTCTGGAAAAACAGCCTTCCAGACCTGCTTCCCTGCTTTAGACCTGGTCCCTTCCTGACAATGGCTTGTCCCAGCATGTGCCTGTGCAAAGCTTCAGTCTCTGCTCTGCTTGGAGCATTAAAGTGCCTTTGGCAAAGTTTCTGCCCCTGTGAGGCTGCAGAGCAAGCTTCACGTTTCAATCAGCTGTGTCTAGGCTGTCCCTGGATCTTTGCACTGTGTCCAGCTGCAGAGTGGATACCATTGTTCCCGTTTGAGAGGGCTGTGAGACACCAGGTCTGCTGAGCCCTGTGCATATGTACAAGTACCCAGGAGCTGGGAGACCAGTGGGGATTATTGCTTTCCAGGATGTCAGGGCAGGTGCCACCAGGTCTAGGACGCGCCTGTAGAGGTTGCAAACACAGGTGTGCCGTTGTAGCCCGGAGATGGATAAGCACCTACAGGGAAGATCACCCTGTGGGTCTCCTGTGAAGCCAGCTGTGCCCTGGTTTTCACCAGCTTCCTCCTTGTGCCAGGTCCTCCAGATGTGGATCAGCCCTGTGAGCCCAGCCTGCAGGCCTGGAGCCCAGAGCTCCACCTGTACGACATGAACATGACCGTGCCGTGCCCCCAGCCCGACGGCTGCATCCTGGAGCTGCGCTTCCTGCACCCCGTCTACCCTGAGTCTCTCACCCTTTGGACCACGTACCTCTCCACGGGCTCTCCCAAGGCCCTGTCTGACATTGAAATCCTGATAGAGCAGGGGGACTCCATCCACCTGGGCCCCCTGGACACCTTCTGTGATGTGCCCTTTACTGTGAAGCTCAATATCCCTAAGAAGATGACTGGGGTTAAAATCTACACCTTTGACGAGAGGATGGAGATAGACACGGCCCTGCTGACCTCCAGGCCCCACAGCTCCCTGTGCTCGGCCTGCAGGCTGATCCAGTACCGGGTGCTCCGGGAGCCCCCCTTTGCAGACGGGTCCCCTGCCACCCCCCTGCAGGCACACCGCCACTTCATCGACACGTGAGTCACGGAGCTGCTCTGTCTTGGGCCCAAGTCGGGGCTGAGTCAGGTTTCATCACCTCCCTGGGTCTTCTCTCCCTGAATCCTCGGATGGTTTTGCTTCTGTTTTGCTTTTCCTCCTGTCTCCCTGCTCTGGGGATTACTGCATCCAGCGCCGTTGAGCAAGTGTGTGGCACACCCGCCATGCTAGCACGACCCTTGTCCATGAGCCAGGTTAACTAGAAGGAGCTTATTAAACCCAGAAACATTTTCCCCATCAATACAATGAGTAAAATGATTACTCGAGCCAATGCCACTTCTCCCCAGCTCAGACCCTTGGGAAACAAGCAGTGTGACCTAAAAGAGACTCTTCCTACAGCATGAAGACACTTCAGATGGTGATACTGCATGGATATGTACACATGATGTCTATAGTTGTGGTGAGCAAATCTCAATGTTGCAGATGTTGCTGTCCCCTCATGTTCTCTCTGTTCCTGCAGGGAAGTCATGCCTGGGCAGGTGTACCACTACCAGGTGCAGGTAGTCTCTGGGACAACCTCAGGAGAAGCCTCCCCACCGCTCGTCCACGTGCATGGAACACCCTACTGTGGGGATGGGAAGGTGACCACGTAAGTTGAAAAACTCAAGCTCTCAGCTGAGGTTCTTTAAGCTGTCAGGTCATCCTGCCCCAAAGGGAAGCAGCAGGTGGGTCCTCCATGCATGGATACATGGCTGAAGATGCTGCACAAAATCTCTCCAGCAGACTGAGCTGTGGAGCTTGTGTTTTGTAGAATGGCATGTGCATAGGAGATGGAGATGGTCTTTTTGAGCACCATGGTCTGCATGAGGGGCCCACCCTGAACATCCTCTGTTCTTGACTTCAGTGCTTGGATTCTGGCCCATCTCAGTGAAATGTTGCACTGTCCAACCCAAAGGATCTGCTTTTGGAAGTGGGCAGTATAAATTTTGCACAGGGCCCTGCAGGAGTAGGTTCTGCAACAAGCAGAGTCCCACACGGGGCTGTGTCTTTAGAGAGCTGTCCAGTCTCTGCTCAGAGAACCCAAATAATGAGGGTGCACCACCTCTACATTGAGAGAGCCCAATGCTTCACTTCCTCTGCCTGGGAGATAATGATTTTAGATTTCTGTATTTGAGCTTTTTCAGACTTCAACTTCCAAGATACTCAGGATCACTTTTATCTTAAACAAGTTTTCTTAGCAGAGTGAGGAAAGGGAAAGTCTCTCTCTTCTCCTTCCTTTTTTTCCAGCTCCCCCTGAAACCTCAGCCTCATTTCACAATCTCCTGCCTTCTTCAACACTTGCTTTCTCCAGCAACAGGTCTTCCTGATGCTTAGTTCTCTACTTTTTCCTTTCTCCCACAATTCTTGCCTCAGGTCATATAGCAAAGTCACAGTCCAATCTTGTCTGCTCCCAAATGCTGTGACTTTAACCTCTTTTTATCCCCTGGCAAGGGGTTTTCTCTATCTAATTCTATGTGTGGCTCTTCCTTTTGAATCGCTTCTGTGGAAATATCAGTGAGGACCCCTTGGTTCTGACAGGGCAGGAGCACAGGGGTGTTGAGTCAAAGGTGGTAATAATACATCTGGCTGTTGTCCTCTCAGGAGCCTGGAGGAGGAATGTGATGATGGTGACTTGCTGGATGGAGATGGTTGTTCCAGGAAGTGTAAAAAGGAAAAAGGCTTCAACTGTCTTGGTGAGTCCAACTCGATTGAGGCAGGTCCAAATGGATTGACTCCTTTTGAGGCAGGAGTCAAAACTGCTCCTCAGAGCAGAGGGCCATGCACCTCATCTCAACACAACCTGGATTTGCAGCTGGAGTGATCCGTGGATCTTGTCAGGTCCTTGTGTTGGGAAACCCCAGGCTAACAAACAGCAAACCTCCTTCAAAGAGAGGAGCTGAGTGTGCCTGGAGCCTGGTTTGTGGCAGCTCATGCCTGTTCTCCCTGCAGGGGAGCCCAGCCTGTGCTACGTTCATGATGGGGATGGTGTGTGTGAGCCCTTTGAGAAGACAAGCAGCGTGCTGGACTGTGGCCCACACACTCCTGAGGGATACGTGGATCTGTGGGCAGTGAAAGCCTACACGTCCCAGCAAGATGCAAAGTCCTGCCCTGCTTCCTTAGTCACTGGGGAGCCTGTTGTGAAGGTGAGTGAAGGTGTGGATAAAAAAAATATAAAAAATAGACTTTTTTGGCAAAGTCTGGGCTGGGTAAGGCAGAAATAGTCAGCTCTGGAAGCATCCATCGATTGCTACCTTCCCAACCAGGGACTGAGTGGAAGACCTGGGCATTACTCACACTGCTTTTGTATCAGTCCCTGAGTTCAGGAGCTGCAGTTCATGGAGAGGTGCTTCACCCTGGCAGGGAGCACCTCCCCCAGGCATGCTTTTCACTGAACAGTGACCACCCCAGCCCACCAGCCAAATGCTCAACTTGAAGCATGTGACTTGTCCCACTGTTGGCTTAAAAAAAATCCTGTGAGTCTAATACCTTATAAGGTCAGAGCCTGAAAAGATGAAATCACACACACATCAGCATCTGTACTGCTCCCAAGCCCTCTGATCTGAAGCCAAGGAAAAATCAGTGGGAGAATTCCCATCTTTCATATGGGCTTTGGAGCAGAGCCTGGAGGGGATTTTGCCTGATTGGTGTTAACGTGGTGTGTATGTTCTTTCCTAGCAAGCTGAAGAAAGGCAAGAAATATGTAAAGAGATCATATTTAGCCCTTCACACATGTGTTTATACTGACTTGATATGAGGAATGATCTTGAGGCCTGCAGCATGATTAAACTGCCCAGATATACATGTCTAATGAGGTGCCTTGGGCTCAGGTGTCTGTTCCTTTACAGTGACACCTGTATCTCCCAGGTTTTGTCTGCCAGGCCTGTGGGGATGTCTGGGATGCCACGGGGCATTGAATGGAACAGAAGAGTGTTATTCAGGCAAATGAATCACACCTTTGTATCTCATGAGCCCAGCCAAAAATCAGGATGCTGTGGTCTCACCTACCAGCTCACAGTTCAGGTCATTGTTTATTACTCAGCACCACAGACACCATGAGATGCTTAAAAAACATTTACAGCACTCCAAAAGGGCAAAGGTCTTGTGTGCACGTGATTGGGCAGTGAGATGTCAACTTAGGAAGCCACATCCTAACTATCTTCATGCTAGAAGCCACCTTGGGGTCCTTCTCAACACTTGTTGAATCTTCCTTAAAGTTTTGTAGGTGCTGGTTTTTTCTCCTTTCCTTGCAACCTTCTGGGTTGAAATAAATCTCTCCTTTCAGGTATGTAAATCCCACCCTCATGAGGTGCCAAAAGACCTTCTGCAGGCTGCTTGGTTTCCCTGTGGTCCCAGCCAAGAGAATGCTCAGGGCCCAAATGAGAAGATGCTCCTGGGCGATGAGGGAGTTTGGCTCAAGGTAAGTGAGGGTGTGTGGTCAGGCACGAGGGATTTGTTTGTCTTTACCCAGCTCTGGTGACAAAACCTATCCTTTTCTGTCCTACAGCAACCTTTAAAACTACTCACATAATACTCTATGTGCTACTGCACTCTTTGTAAATCCCAAAAGACCTGTGTCTGGATCTTACATAGTCGCCCCATTCCCACTGTGAACAGCAAACCCATTCCAGGGCAGATTGCCAGGAGAAGGGCTGTGCGTGAAACCAAAATACCACAGAAATGCCTCGAGGCTGAGAAACAACTTGCTCCTGACTCTCCCCTGCAGCCAAGCTGTGCTTTAACACCCCCAAAGGGTAGGCACAGGCTGTATTTAAAGTCCTAGTTGCCTTTGGTCCCCGTGGCTGAGAAGAGCAGCAGAGGGCGGTTGGATATCCTCCTGAGGAATCCTGAGGAGTCCTGAGCATCCCATGCCCACAGCAACCAGCTGTGGCACGCAGGTCCATCTGATGACTCCAGACTGGAGGTGGCACTTCTGTGCCCCAGGCTGCTGGTCCTGCAGCCCAGCAGGGGCTCGGGGGCTGCCCCTGGGAGGGTCAAACCCCTCCGTCCCAGCAGGTAGAGGAGAGCTGAGGGTTAGGCCACTGGGATTTTTACAGTGTTGGGATTCTGACCACAGGCACAGTTTAGAGGTTTTGTGGCTGCTGCCTGGTGTTGCTGGAAAGCCGGGCTCTGGAGTGCTGCTTCCTCTGCACTCTGAGGGGCAGCTTGCCCTGCTTTGTTCGAGGTTCTCCAGAGAAGGCATCTTTCCCCAGATGCTCAGACAACTGAGTGAATCATCAAACCTCAGTCAATAAACATGGGTACTGCTCTGAGGTCCTCTGTCTCTCCAAAACGTCTTCCTTTAACCATCTTCTAATTTTCCCTCTCTTCCTTGTCTGTGTGCTCACAACCCAGTTTGTGGCTTCAGTCTCTGGCCACGACACCCGTGCCTCCTTTCTTCCTTTGCTGAGGAGAAAGCAGTAATCCTCCCCCTCGGCCTTACCTAGATGAAAGCTTGCTTTCCCCTTCTCAGCAGGGGTTAAAACATGTTACAGTTTTATTGGAGCTTGTGGTCGGTTCTCTTCCTCTCTGGATGTTTATACTAAAGACTTTCATTACTGGTTCTCCGTGCTCTCTCTAGGAGTGCTATTATTTTCCGCCCATAAAATTATTTATGGACTAGTAATAAATATGCCTTTAAAAAAAAGAAAGAGTTGGCCTGATTGGTAACATATTGGATTAGGAAAGATGGCTTTTTGTTGACAATTTGCCTAGCGCAGCTGCCTGTCCAGACAGGAATGGTGCTGTTGATGCACATGTGTACCCATGTGCATGGAGTGTTTGGTGTCCACCAGCTCCCAGGGCTAGTTTGAAGCTGCTGCACCTGTGTCTCCCGGGTTAGAGCTGCACCACAAAACTCATCAGATGGTAGGAATTACTTCCTACAGTGTTTCTGAAGAGGTGGCACCAATGATCAAGGGGAACAGCTGAGTCAAAGGATCTTGGAATGGTTAGGGTTGGAAAGGAGCTTAAATGCCTTCTCGTTCAAACCCCACTGCCATCAGCAGAGACACCTTCCACTAGACCAGGTTGCTCAGAGCCCCATCAGACCTTGAATGTTTCCAGGGATCCACAGCTGCTCTGGAAATCCAGTGCCAGTGTTTTACCATGCTCACTGCTGTGCTGTAATTAGGTTGGGGGCAAGAGGTATGTGTGTCTGTGCCACTGAACAGAGCATGCCATGCCCCTTGGGTCTGTCTGCACATGATAATCATTACAATTTGCACTTCTCCAGCCATGCTTTGTTCTCAGCTTTTAATACACCTGATGAGGAAAGACATCAAAATCACTTGTAAGCAAGTCAGGATGTGTAATGCAGGAAATTAAATAAGAAAGGGGGAGAGGGAGGGAGAAGAATTAAGGAGATAGCCTGCTGTGGCCAAGCACATAATAAGTATTGAAAAGGATTGGGATGTTAATCAAGGCAGCTGCTATTGGCCTAATTTGGGGCCAGCACATTTCACCCTTGTGCAGATGCACTGTAGGAAGGGAAAGACTCCACCTCAAGATGTGTAGTCCAGGGAAACCCTCACCTGACTTCTCTAACTACCTCTCCTCCCCTGAGGAGCCACACTTGGTTAAAATTGTCCTGGTCCTTGGGACTTCACAGGGGGGTCTCGGGGGTACTCGGGGCTCTCTTTGTCTCTGAGCACTGCTGGCTCTCCTCTCTCTCTCTTTTCCTCCCTTCTTGTTTTCCCATTTCTTTTCTTTCCACCCCCACTTATCTCACCAAGAGACACAGTGAGGCTATACCAGATAAAAACATTTGAGCCCTCTGGTCCACTCCTCGCAGCCAGGCAGCCCTGTAAGTGGGCAAGCCCTGGCTAAGGGAGCAAGGAGACAGCAGTGGGGCCTTGCTCATGGGGCTCTTGCTGATGAGCACTTGCTGCAGGGTGGGACCCCTGGGCTGAAGCCCAAGGTTTTCTCCTGTTCCCATGTGTGAACAATGCCTGACGTGGCACAAACCACCCCGAGGCTAGGCTGCCATCACAGATTGCGTGGCTGTCCCCTCCGTTCCCACAGTCTGCTCCTTGGGCTGTGCCTGGCCAGCCAGGACCTGTCTTCTTTCCAAATACACCTTTGCCTCGAATTTCTGAGCTTCCACCACGCCAGCATTCCACAAAAACACTGTATCACTTGATCAAAACACATCTCGGTGGTGGGGGAGAAAAACATTTCTGTCTTCTTACTTCCAAAGAACATCTGCTCTGCCATGACTGATGCCATGAGTTTCCCAGCTGCTTCCATCTGCCTTCAGGGTTGTAGACAAGTGGCAAGTCTGGCTCTCCTCGCAGGCAGGGCTTCTTCCCACAAATCTTTCCACGTGTTGGCTGGTGGACAGTTTGCTGTCACAGTGGCTACTGGGGGCATTCTTTAGGCTTGTTTAGTTTTTGGGGCTTTTTTGAGGGCCTTTTTTTATTGGACATATTTTGGTGGCAAGGCTGGTAGCTGTTTTCTCTGGGTGCCTCGCTTGCCTGGCCAGCTCTGTGTGGGGTGGGAGTCCAAGCCTGTTGTAGGGGGAGCAGGAAAGAGGTTATCCAGGTCTTGCTCAATTTTAAGAGTAGCAAATGTGGATGCTGTGAAGATAACATAAATTTATGTAGGACTGAATATGTGAGGAGAAGGCTAGTAAAAGGAAGAAGGGGAATTCAGAGGGAAAGGACTGTTCTGTCTCCCTTCCTTCCCCCCTCTCCTCTACCTTTGCACCCATTTGCAGCCCGGCAAGGTTCTGACCGCTTTTGCCTGCTCCTGCTGTCCTACTGCTCCCTCCTTCTCTCTCTTGCCTCTATGGGCTCTGAGAAGCTGTGTTTGGTGTGCCTGCTCTCAGTGTCTCCTGCCCTCTTTCCTAGGCTTGCTTTGGGAGACCTGCAGTGCCCATCTCTCTGCTGCTCTTTCTGGCCTCCTCTGGAGCTGTCCCAAGCCAGCAGCAGAAGCCTGTGGTTGCCGTCCAGCTGACTGACACCGATGGACAGAACCGCTCTTTGGGTGAGCAACCTATGGGCTGTGACACCGGCAGGGACACCCAGAGCCACCCCACAGCTGTCATCTCTCACTGCTGACCCTGCCCCCCACCCCACGGGATCTCCTGCCTTCCAAGCCGGTCTGTTGGCACGTGGGGGGAGCAGACATAAACCAAAAGCAAATCCCTGGAGCTGGGCTAGTCACTTCTTTCTCTGCCTTGTCTCACAGGGACGTACGAGCTGTCGTGTCAGCACAACCCCCTCATCATCAACGTGACCCGTAGCCAGGAGGACCCGTCCCCCCACGTTGCTTCGGTGCTTTTCAACTTCTCCTCTCCCCTTGTGGGCATTGCAGCCGTGGCCTTGCGTGCCCTGGCTCAGCCTGGCTCCTCTGACCCCCTCACCACCTGCCTCCTGCAGCACGAGGACGGATGTGGCCACCAGTGCTACAGGTATGCATGGTCTGCTCGGGGCACGGCCCAGTGGCCGCCCAGGGTTGCTGCTCTCCTCAGGAAATTTGAATTCTGGGGTATTTATCTTCTCACTAAGTGCTTTGTGGCTATCCTCAGATGGTTTTTGCAGTACTGTTGGAAGGTTTGATGTAATGAGTCTTGATTTGCTTATCTGGCTGGAGAGAATGGGAAGGCAGAAACCTTCTGGCCTCTGCACTGGTATAAAACTGCATTAAAGGACTGATTCCTGGTGGAAAAACCAAGAGAAGCTTGAAAATAGCTGAGAAGTTATCACTGGGAGTTGCTAAAGCTGAAGCATTGGCTTCTTCAGCACTTGGTTTACAAGCTCCATCTCTGTCCATTCTGGTCTCCCCCGTGCTGTGGAAGGTGGGGATGCAGTTCTCCTCATCCCCTCTGTTCTCACTCCTGGTCCATCCAGGCCCCTCACCGGGTCTCACACTGCCCTGTTGAACGTGGTGATAATGCCAACAGCAGCCTCAACACTTTCAATCTGACAAGCCTGGCTCTGCTTTCAGATCCCAGGCTCCCTGAAGTCACACACGTGTGCTGATCCAGGGCACCAGTTCAGCCAGTTACTCAAACCACACCACTGGGAATACTGATTTTTGAGCTGAGCTTTGCTGGAGTTTTGAGGTTCTTAAGCACAGAAGGGCTTTGTGTAGGGTCATCTCATTACTGTTCTTGTCATATTCCTTTTTTGATGGCCTGGGTGGGTGAACATCCCTGATAATAAATGAGTGTGTGCGTGTGTCTGTCTTAAAGCCTGTGGGATTGTGGTACAATTGATTTATGCAGAGTTCTGGATGCCACGAATATCCTGAAGTTGCCTTTTACTTTTTTCTTTTTTTTTTAAGTGCATGTGTGATTTATACAGAAACATAAATCTTAGTGACTCAGTATATAAATATTATTCTCAGCCTTACATTAAAAGATCAGTGTTCACCTGAAATGCAGCGTGTTTCCTCCTGGTAGCTGTTACAGCAATGTACCCATATACTTCTAAGACCCTGGCCAACTGATGTGGTTTTTCAATTACATTTTCTCATCCCTTAAAATAATCTTGCATTCTCGTTGCTTGAGAGCTTCCCCCTTCCCCTGAGAAGTGACTGCAAGGAGGAAAAGTCTCACTGGACACAGCTGAGCATTGACTGGGGACAAGGAGATGCCCATATAGGGGCAAATAGAGAGGAAAATAGATGTTTTCCTCATAAAAGTCTCATTAGAGCTGAAGCACAAGCCAGTATTGCTAAGGCACACCGAGCTGTGTCCCCTTTCCAGGGGCACAGCAGGATGCTCGTGCCTCCTCTTCCTCATTGCCCTCCCATGGGCTCCCCATCGCCTTGACTTTGCAGCAGTATGCTGAATTGCAGGATGTGTGTGTGCCCTTAGCAAATACTCAAATCAGATTCCCAGAGTTTTCAGAGTAGAACATTCTATTTAGAGTACTGATCTTCAGAATTAAAGTCTTGAATATTTGGGGTGGGGGGTTACGCTTACAGCCACAATAATAGTAATAATAATAATAAAGGATATTCCTTTGTTAAGCCAGGGAACATTCAAGTATGTTCCCCATATTATATTTTTAAAATCTGTTCTATCTCCAAAAGTATTGTGTTGCAGTATTTTTAAAGGTTAACAATTCATTTTGTATAAAGTAAGTGGACTCTGGCGGTGGGTAGGGGGGTCGAAATCCCCTGTAAAAATCCAGGAATAGAAAGTCTCCAGAGGCTGAGAGACATTTGACTGTAAAAGATCACAGAACATCCATGTTCTTCCTGCAGAGAATCGAACTGACCGTGTGCACGCACCCAGCCTCATGTACACAGTACGTGCGTGTGAGGGCTTTCCTAAAATAACCTGACAAAGGACGGTAACAAAAGCAACAAAGAAATGAGGTCTCCTGCCTTCAGCCCAGAAATGCTCACTGCCAAAATAATAAATATGTGACAGGTTGGTATTTCTGTAGCATCTTTCATCTTGAAGGATCTTGCGGTGCTTTACAGGCTGGGGAAAACATAGAGATCATGTTTATGCAGATGAAGTGCAGCTTTCTGCAGGTCAGGATGCAACAGGTGTTTGACTCTAGAAAAGTACATACTTGTTTTGAAGAAAGCGTCACCTTTTGCTTTTGGGCCCACTCAAGGTGCTGAAGGTTGGCAGAGCACTTGCAGGCCCAAGCAGTGCAGTGTCCTCACTGCCACCACCAGGAGCGCCTCTCTGCTGTCTCTGCCAGCAGGTCTGGGGCTGTCTGTGCATTCTGCTCCCAGTCACAGCCTTAGGAGGTCAAGTAGAAATCAGACTTTTAACACATTCCCACCCAGGAGACCCAAAGGCTTTCATCCTTTTCTTTGCATTTTTAAACTGAGCCGCAGTCTCTCCTGTTTAACTTGGTACAGGCTATACACTGAACCAGGGGAACATTTTTCATTTCCTCTGTTATGTTTATTTTTAGCTTGCTTTTATGTTTAGTGTGTTTTATGTTCACATAAGCTGGGAAATGCCTGGGTGGGTTCACAGGAAAGGTGCTAAAAAAGGTGATCTGCTTTGTGTTTGTATTTCCTGTGTCAAAGCTCTCCTCTGCTTCTCCAAAAGTGGGTGTAAGGCATCAAGGGGAGTCTGGTTTGGATTCCTTTAGTATGGAAAATGGATGTGAGGGAAAGAAAATTAGATGGAGAAGGGAGTTGTTCACATATTTTCAATTGATAAACTTTATTCAGCAAAGAGGGCTGTTTACCAAACAGGTTTTGTTTTGTTAGTTTTCATTCCTTCAGACACCGAATTTATGCAAGTTCAGTTTATGAGCTGCCTGCGTGATGGCATGAAGATTTATGGGCACCCTGGGTAGATATGCTGGTGTCTAATTTCACAGAAATGTAGAATAGTTTGGGTTGGAAGGGACTGTCAAATCCTGATTCTTTGCCTCTGGTTTAGGATACTCTGTGGATGGAGTCCCCATTTCTGGAGGCATTTAAAACACATGTAAATGTGTCTGGACTTAATTTTACAGGGTTTCTCCAGCCTAAACGATTCTGTGTTTCTATGGTCCTGATGACCACCTTTTCTGGGCAATGGGCTCACCTCTGCCTTTGATCCCTCTAGACCTGCTTCTCCTCCAGCATCAAGGCCTGTTGACCTCTGGCATTCTCCTGTGGGTCCCTGACTGGCTGATGGACAACAGTGGCCAAGACTGTGCTGTGGAATGTGTTATTAATTTAAATCTAAATTAATGTCCAGCTGGAAGGTGTTACAGGTAACCCTTGGAGGGCCAGACACCATTTCATGGACTGCCCAATCCATTTGCTCTCTGCAGCTTAATAAACTTCTTGAGAAGTTTATATGTGGGGGCTTCTTTGGGGATGCTCAAATGTCTTCTGCCTTCCCCTGAGACTAGCCAGTCTTGTGTAGGGAAAAGTATCTCCCAGCACAAGTTTTTCACCAATTTGGTCTTGGGTCCAACACAGTAACTGAGCAGCTTTCAAAGAGGGTGCTGGGTGTCACCTCATGGAAAGGGCCCCTCGGTCTGATGCACTTGTTCCAGGCAGAGCTGACCCCTGGTACATGGAGGGAATGTGAGTTACAGCACAGATGAGCTGTGTGAGTTCCTGTGTCCAGTGAGGAGGGGAGCAAGCACTGAGACACCTCAGGTTTGCCAGCAGAGTCCTGGGTTTTCTGCTACAGCCAGTCTCCCCCATTCTGCCCTGCCCTTCCTGATGTCGTACACAGGCACAGGACTTTTTCACAGGGACTGGATTAAATGCTTCCTTCAAATGCCCTCTCTTATCACCTCCTGCAGCTTGTGACAGGAGATGAGTCCACCATCTCCCCTGCTGAGCTATTCTCATATACCTTAACCCTCTCTGCTGAGAAGGTGCCTCTGATTTCAAGATGAAAGGTGTTGCTTTTGCTCCATCCTTGTCAGAAAGGTCTGAATGCCTCCTGCCAGCAGACAACTTTTCTGTATCTATATGTCTGTACAGAGCCGTCAGATCCTCTCTACATCTGCTCTCTGTCATGATAAATATTTTTTCCTCCTTAAATCTTCCAGCATAAGTCTTGCAGCCCAGCTATGGCTTCTGCTTGCAGCTCCTTTTTGAAATCCCTCTGCTTATTTTATGTATTTCATGGTGATGGCTGTGGCTCAGAAATTAATTCCTGTGGACAAGATGAGATAATGAGGTAGAGTGTGGTCTGTGGAGACTGGATATGGACAAAGATGTTCTTTGGGAACAGTCTGTCCTGGCTTAGGTTGGGAAGGTGACTAGACCAAACCCGACCTCCCATTCAACCTCATTTTCCGTGCCTCTATACAACTATTTTGGTGCAGTGAACAACAACAAAAAAACATGGGAAGGAACTGTCTGGAAATACATTATGTACTCTTGCTTCTTTTTTTTTTCCCTTTTGCCACTGTGGCTATGGAAGGGCCAGCAGGTCATTTGGTGTCTTACTGGTGCCTGTTCTCTGTCTCTGAGGCAGATGACAGCAGATGACTCACAGGAATGTTATTTTTTGCCAAGATTCTTTTGGAGTCACGTACAGAAGCAAACACCTTTTCTTGAGATGGCAACCTCAGTGCAGATCGTAATCAAGAGGCATCACCACCGTTGGGTCTGTACACGCAGCCTGCTCCCACGAGGATGGCTGCCATCAGATTTACGGGAAAAGTGAGACCTTTCACCCTCACGGGAAACATGCCTGAAGGGAGACATTCCCAAGTATTTCCAAAACACCTTTTCTCATTTCCTAGCTATTCTCTTCTTCTAGACCACATTGGGGTAAACACCTTTTATCTCACTGATGCTGAGTGTTACAATCCAGACTCCACCAGAATATGTGCAGTGATGACTTCTAACTTCAGGAGACTTGGCCGAGGCCTTTGCTTTTCTGTCAACATCTCCTATAACCCCCTCTCCCAAAAATTCTCACCATGAGAAGAACTTACATGTTTCCGCTGTTAAGAGCTGGAGCTTGATGATAAGGGATGTTTCAGCAGCAATCTTGGGGTTGAAAACTTGAGTAGACACTACAGCAATGTATAGATGATTTATTATACTTTAGGCAGCTGCACTGCATTTGACTTGGCTTAGTGTGATGTGGGTAAATCCAACAGCATTTTCTGTGTTGCATTAAATAATTGCTGTAAAACATGAAATTTCAGCTTTTCAGAATTTGGGATTTGTCACAACAAAGTAGTGTTACCATACTAGCTTTGCCACCACTGGCTTAACAATCTCTATTGCTGGTAGTGGCTGCCTGCTTTTGTTCTAGAAGGAAGAAGTATCCTAAAGGGAAAGTTTTGCTCTAGTTTACAGAATTGTTCCCATTTCAGAACAAAGCTCTTACCATTCTGGAGCAGTTAGGGCCATCACTAGGCAGAATTTTACAGATTTCCAGACCTGAATCTTTCTTTGATGTATAAGTAATGGTACTTGGTGAGCCCAGAGCATCGTGCAGGCCTGTGCTGACATGAAACAAGTTAGGAGAAAAACCTTGGTATTTTGTAAAAATGTTGTTGACAAATCATTAGTTTGAGCTTCAAAAGATGCTGGGATAGAAGTGGAAATATTTTTTTGATGTCTCGGGCAGAAAAAAAGTAAAAAAATATTGGCTTGTCCCACATCTTATATGGCCTGAATCAGAAATGGGCAGAAGTCAGGAGTTTGCAGCTGTGATACAGGAATTTCATTTATCATCAAAGCAGAAAGAGCTCCTTCATGCTGAGATCAGAACTGGGCTAACTGCACCATTTCCTTATCCAGCCTTTGTTAGGGTGTTCCAGGGTCTGGGAGCTGTGATTTATTCCATCACTTTACCCGAGCCCTGGCATAGCATGATGGGGCCAGGTCACAGGGCTTTTTTCTCTTTTGACCTGCACTTGTTCACCATCAGGCTCAAAAGTGTCCTGGCCCCAAGTACAGCAGTGATAAGCAGTGATGATACTGATAAGGGAAGAAATCAAGGCAATCTTTTTTTGGTAAGGTTGATATATATTTTAAGATAATATTTTTTATTTTTTATATTTTTTAAGATTATTGATGTATTTCAGAAAATCAGACAGCTTTCAATGATGTGAGCTCCTCTTCAGGTCTGGAATAGCAGCACCAGACTTCAAAGCAAGGTGTAGGATGAGCACAACTTCTCAGAACTTGAGCTGATTTGTCTCAGATAATTTCCAAAATTAAATCTAGTGGGTATTTGTAGGATTAGGGATGTTGTTAATCACAGAGAAAATGGTGCTAAGTTAGTTGTCTTTGGGGACAAAGAGAAAGGTAATTATTCTAACCCAAATTTTGCTATTATTTCTAAAATATATTTATATGCACAGGACACCAGAAGGATTCCCCACCAAGAACCCAGAATGCAAAAAAGAATTTTTTAAATCCTACACACAATACAGAACATATGCATGTGAGTACATGTTCTGTATGTGCATGTACATAAAAATATTTTGTTATGACCTGTAATTATCAATCCCTTATGCATAACTACCCTATATAACATTTTGTATTTATAACACATAAGAACCTTGCTGATATCTTGATCTACTTTCTATCACACTGCTGGTTACGTTTCTGAACTGGTGGAAAACCAAAATGTCCCTGGGAGCGCTCAAAAGGATTAGCGCTTCATTTAATTTTTATTTAGTAACAGCATTGTCCCAGCTGCCAAGGCTGCCCCAGACAACGTGCTGACTCTCCAGCAGCACCAGCAGAGCTGCTCCAGCCAAGCACTTGGCCTGGATGCATCTGAAGGGTGTAATGGAACCAGTGCTGTGATGGGCACGTGCTCTAAAACTCAGCACCCTGACCATCAGCTGTGAGGGTGGGCAGGCCCTGACACAGGCTGCCCAGAGAAGCTGTGGCTGCCCCAATCCTTGAAGTGTTCCAGGCCAGTTTGGAGGGGGCTTGGAGGAACCTGGTCGAGTGGAAAGGTGCATCTCCATGTTTTACCCATGACTGGTGAGGAAGAGCATGGGATGGAAAAGCAAGGCTGGAAAGAGGACACGTGTGTCCAGAGGCAAAGCACACAAGGAAGCTTAGGACAGTGGCTTCATCACTGGGCAGTGGAACTGGGGACAGAAGCAAGTATGAGTCAGGGGCACAGGAAGGGAGCAGAGCAACTGCCCAGAGAAGGTGACTGCGGGAGGGGAGGGGAGAAGGGCTACAATTGGTAACAGATGCCCTCAGAAGCTAATGACCTGACAAATGCTGCACTCATAAAACAAATTCTTTAAAAAGGAAGCAAATGGAAATATAAGCTAGTGAAAGAATTTGCAGCAGCTGCCCTGAAACCATTTCTCACTTCATAAACAGGTCTGCATTGAAAAAACAGCCCCTTTCTTCTTGTTCTCCTTTGTGGTCCCCTCCTGTGCCCACCGGCTCTTTCAGGCCTGTGGCCTGCAGGTTTCTACCATGTCTTTGGCTTGGTGGACTTGTCCAGAGTCAACAGCACATTGCGTTCCCTTAACGTCTGCGTCGGCACCGATTTGGGGTTTTTTTGGGGTTTGTTGGGTTTTTTTTTTTGTTATTTTGTTGGGGTTTTTTGTGTGTCTTTTGTGGTATTTCTAGCTCTGTGCATCCTTGGCTGGAAACGTTGAGTAAAGGCAAGAGGCAGAGGCCTCTGCCTCGCTGGGAGAAAGGCAGTGCCTGGAAACGGCCGGCAGCCCTGTGCCAAGCAGGCAGCAGAGGAGAGCGTTCAGGTACAGCTCCCTCCTTTCTCTCCCCAGTTATTACTGCCTGAAGCTGCAGCACCTCTGTCCCTGACTGAGGGGAGCTGAGATCAGGTGTTGCACCAATATCACTTGTTAGCAGATAAAGCCAGGGCATGGGAGCAGTTGTATTGGCTTATGCCCTGTCTCAATTCCATCCCAGGTAATTAATCAACTGGCTGCATTTCACTCATGAAGACCATAACCCTTTGACCGACACTGGTTCTCATTATGGAATGTTGTGATGCTTAAATAATCAATACCTAATGACTGCTCCTCAGTGGGAAGCTGCTGCAGTGAGGAGGAGGTGGTGTGGGTGATGTATTGCAAACTAAGGAATGGGTGCTGCATTTCAAACTTTCCTTGTAACTTGCAGTGGTGCTGAGGGGAAGGTTATTTCCCCCCTTTAGCTACATCTCACCTTGGTGGCCACGGTTGAGGCTGTAGAACTGGACAGGTGCATGTGAAATGGAATTCATCCCCAAGAGTCTGGCATCAACATGAACAGGCTTGGGGTGCTGTGCTGGCCTGTGGGAAGGGCAGAAGTGCAGAAGACCATCAGGGCAGAGGGGGAAGGTGACAGGAGTGGGGTTGAGGAGTCAGTTTTATATCCTGCTTTTCTCTTCCACCACAGTCTGTGGTGTAGCTGCATGGATATGAAGGGGGACTGCACAGGATCTGAAGAACATATCATGGATGATTCCCTAATGTTTGCAGAGGTTTCCTCTTAGCTTTTCTTGCAGTTGGAGAATTATCAGTGGATTCTCCAGTGTCCTATACAGAGTTTGATGTATCTGGTTCAGAAGTTATACAAAGGTATACATTCTGCCTCCTCTCTCTTGTCACCTCCCTCCTTTTGTTCTCTTGGTCAACCTGCAAAGAGCCAGTTTGCTGCTGGGCTGTGTGCACACTCTGTGCCTGTGTGCAAGCAGAACAGATTTTGGAATATTGTTGAGCTGTGCCTCCTTTCATCAGCTTGAAAGAACATGGTGGTAGTTGGTGGGAAGCTGTGGGCTGGGGTTGGAATGAAGTCCAGCTTCGACAGAGCTGGATTACTCTCCTGGCATCATTGTCTGGAGACTTCAAACCTGGAAGAAGCTGGAGCTGTGAGGGATAGGTGTGCATCCCTGGGCATCAGTGACCTGCTGAGCATTCATTCCACACAAGTGCCACCTGGAGAGAGCCCTTCCCTGCTGAAGGAGTCCTGGGAGCCGCTGGTTGATCCCTTCTCTGTTCTCCTCCACAGCTGTGCCCACGGGGCCTGTGTGCGCTCAGGAGCCTGTGTGCGGCCGCTGCTCGCTCATGCTGCTGCCCTCAACTGTAGCTCCGACGGCCCAAGGGACATGACATGCACTGTTTCCTGTGAAAAGGGCTTTGTCCTCCGCTCCAGTGGTGGGAAGAGGCTGGCCTCCATGCAGGTAAGTGGGATCAAGACCTAGATAAAAAAGATTTAACCACCCGGTGGTGGCTGGAGAAAGCACAGGCCACTTTGTTCCTCCAGCCCCAGCCTTCTTGCTGCTTTCTCAACACATCCCGGCTCACTGAAGCTCCAGTGCTGGACCACTGTGCTCATGGCTGGTGTTTCTGCTCTGGAGATCCCTCTCTTTCCCTTGATGCAGTCCTAGTTTTCCCAGTCCACTGCTGTCTGTAAAGCACAGCTCTGCCAGGCTGAAAGCTGCTGCAGGGCATGTCCCAAGTCAAGGTGATGCAATCCAGCAGAGGGAGAGGTAGATATTTCTGCTCTCCAGATGGGCATTGCTTGGAGGGTTAAACATCCCTGGGACGTTTTCTCTCTTAAAGCTGAAGTTAGTGGCTCAGGAAAAAATGAAGTCATTGCAGAGCAACTATATTTAGAGGCAGCTGAGAGCATGGAGAGCTTTTCTTCCTTTGTGTTGTGTTGCAATAATGGCACAGAGGTCACCGTGAAAGAGTTTGTCCCACTTTTCAGAGGGTTGAGGGTTACCTCATAAAAGCCAGGAGCCAGCACAGCTCCTGGGATGATGTGTCCTTGGGAACTGAACTGCCTCGGTCCAGGCAGGGGTGTAGGCACACAGGGTCCTGTCCTTAGGCTGTTTTGGGAGGGGGGAACAGGAGTCTCTGGGGCTGAGGTGGTCTACACGCCAGACTGAGTGAGAGCGTGCACTCGCTTGGGGCAGGCTGACGGAAGGGAGTTGGGCCATGCCAGCAGGGTGGCAGTTCCTCTCCTTGGAGAGCTGCTCGTCACACCTGGCAGGCAGGTTTGCTGTGCTGCAGTGTTGGCCAAAGGAGAGGTGGGCACTGGGAAGTGCAATAGGGCAGCTGGAGATGCACTGCTCATCACTGGGAGGTTGTTAATTACATGGCCACTGGGTCTGTGGGCCAAGGCATGCCCGGGGAAAACAAAATGTTCCCAATTCTCCGAAATGAAACCACACAAAATAAGTCTGCCTCGGGTGACAGTTTTCCTGTGTTTGGCAGTGAGATGGGAAACTTCTGAACAGAGCTTTACAAAGCAGCTGTCACAGCAGAAGGCAGCTTGCAAGTGTCTTGCCCTGGGCTCTCCAGTGATATTACAGTGCGGTCTGGCTTGTAACCCTGTTCAGGAAAATGCACACAGCTCTTCTCCTGAGCATTCTGTCCACCTAGTTCAGCTACACTGTGATCCTGCTGCACACTTGGGAGTGCCAGACTCAAATTGAGTGATGTCCTTCAGAGCCACCACACCCAAGTTCAATCAAAACTGTTTTGGAGGATGGATCATGTGTTCAGCTGTACCTGCAGTGTGACTGTACTCAGTCACTGAAGGGACACCAGGAATATTGGTCTGCAGCCCCTGGCTGGGGTCAGCAGTTTGGGAATGGAAATCATAGAACAATTGGGGTTGGAAGGGACCTTTAAAGGATCACTTAGTCCAACCCCCCATTGTGGCTAGGAACACCTTCCGCTAAACCAGGCTGCTCATAGCAAACCATCATCCACCACTCGGATTTGATGAAGGCTGTAGCACATGTTGACCGTTTTTAGTGGTGGGACCATGGTGGTTTTTGATCTCAGGCAGTTCCCCAGCTGAGCAAGAGGGGCTGCATGATTAGGATTTGTAAATGGTGTAATATGATTTCACTTGGGTCCGTGGGCTAAGGTATGAGGGAATTGGTACATTTAGGGAAAAACAATCAACAGAAGAGCTCTCTGACAACAGCTGCAGTAAGACTTGATATTTTAGGGGAGGAACTTGCAGTGCACAGAACTGGGAATAGCTTAGCTCAAGAGGTTTCAGTGTATCTTGAAGGGACTTTCCTTTTTTCCTTAATGGGGACTGATACCACCCGGACAATGTAACATGCAGAGTGACTGTATTGTTACCCCAAGGCACATTTGCTGCTCTCACACCCCACGCATCTCCCTGTGGACAGGTCAGGGCTTCATGATTCATTGGCCAGAGTGGGGAGAAAAGGGCGCACTGGGGGAGGAGAAATGTTGGGGGGCTCTCCTCATCCTGAAACCTGGATCAGACCTTTCTGCTGTGGTGTCACACCTGTAGGTCCAAGCTCTCCTCAGGAGTCTGATGGAGCTTTGCTTTTTCTGCAGCAGGAAGTGGTGCTGACGTGCAGTTTGGGACAGTGGGACAGATCTGTGACTTGTGACCCTGTTGACTGCAGTGTCCCTGACCAGTCCCACGTGTACTATGCAGAATTCTCCTGCCCTGTGGGGACCACCTACCTGCAGAGATGCTCCTTCTCCTGCATCCCCCCAGCCAAGCTTCAAGGTATGGTCTGGAGTGTCAAGATATTTAACCACTCTTTTTGATGCCACTTTTTGGTGCCTGTCCCAAGCAGTTCAAACAGAGCATTGCGACTTGGAATGTTCAGTTATCCTGGATGGGCTCTTGAGATACTTCCTGAAATGATGAGTATCCCTCCCCCTGGAGCAGAGACATCATAGTGTGGGGATAATTCCCTCTGCCTCCCATCCCCTGTCAGGCAGCCCTTATCCATCCACCTCAGGGTGCAGCGATGTCCTCTGCTGATAACTGCTCCAGCCTCCAGCGTTATGGTGATGGAGACAAGAGACATGCAGGCAGACAGAGAGGACTTCAGAGAGCCACAAGTGGCTGTGTGCCTGGTGGCTGTGGGAAAGCCTGTGGTTCAGGGGGCCTGGGGCTGTATAAAGCCATAGAGACTGATGCCCACAGCTGTGGAGCAGTCTGAGAGATGCTCACCACCCAGACACACCATGGCCTGGCTTTCATTCTGCCGACTCCATCGGCAGCCGCAGGAATGTTTTAAGCCAAGTTACAGAAAGAGAGCTACTGTTCTGTCTATTCAAGGGCTGAGCTGCTTGGGATTTCAGGGGTAATTGCCTTGACAGCTTCAAGCGCTGAGACTTTTTGAGTTTCCACCAGTGCCTTTGCTCTGAAAAATCACATACAACAAATCATTTTAATGGTTGCCCTATTTTATGGAGACATTTACAGCTGAAATGTATGAGAATTGTTTACTTCTTTAAAAAAAAAAAAGTTAAATCTAAGGAGCAAAAACTGCATAGAATTAAGGTCTCGTTTCATGACAGGGGGGACGGTGGCAGATCCCCAGAGTAAGCTGATGAATGGGTAGCGTGCGAATGTAATCTCTACAACAAATTCTGCGTGAACTGATGTCAGTTGCCTTGGGTTGGTCAACTGAGGGCAGAGCTTTAATCTGATCTTTCACTCACAGCTGCCTCTTGGTCCCACTGCAGTCACTGGGAGGTTTGCCATGGGCTCCCTCGGTGGGAAGGCGTCCCCTCCATGGGCCATTGGGTGACTTCCAGCATGATGGCTGGAGGTGCTGGGCCAGGGCTGCCAAGCCATGTGGGTAAACTCCTAAAGTCCAGCTGACACAGCTGAGCCACTGAGGCAGGGACACACTCCATGCTTGTTCCCCACAAAGACTTGCATCCTTACCAGCAAGCTATCAATGCTAATAAATGCTAAGCGTAGGCAAGGAAGGGATGACATGGCTGTGTGGCACTTGGAGGTGGGAGATGACCCCTGGCAGCTTTGACCCATCAGGAACACAGGCTCTGAGTAGAGATGTGATCTTGTCTCTGACCCAAAAGTGATTCTGTAAAATGAAAGTGATGTTTGAAGGAGCTGTAGAGTAGCCTGGCTGCACCACAAACATGCTGATCCAAACCTCTCACTAGGAAGAGTCCCATTCCCTCCAGTCCAGCTTTTTTTCTTGCTCATCAGTTCCCAGTGAACCATCCATCATCCACAACATGTAGGTGATGTAGTCCTGGGCACTTCCTGCAGGCATCCGGAGCTGTGCAGCTTTGGCCACCCATTTAGCTGGGTCTGTCAGGGACAACAAAGAGCTGGGCTGTAATATCAACCCAAACCTCTAATGATGGGTGGTTTGAATTCCCAGTCACACCAGCGAAGCCTCCCACATCTGTCCTTGTGGCATTTTCCATCCTCCTGACTCTCAGGTTGCCCAAGAGAGGTGGTGGATTCCCCGTCCCTGGAAACACTGAAAGCCAGGTTGGGCAGGGCTCCAAGCTACCTGTCCTGGTGGAAGATGCCCCTGCCCATGGCAGAGGGAGGTTGGACTAGATGGCCTTTATAGGTCTTTTCCAGCCCAAACCATTCCACGATTCTATCATCTTGCACTGCATCTGTAGTAGGGTATGACAGCTTGATCAGTGTAGGCAAGGACCAGCTGCAAAAAGCCCTTGGGGAGAATGAAGGTGAGCTGAACTGAACATGACAGAGAGCTGTCTTACATGAAGGCCCCTGGCTATCCTGAGGCACCATGAAAGAGGACACGTTTAAGGGAAAGATTTTGGGAGATTTGCAGAACCAAGATCCTTCCTCCAGCCTCTAGAATTGATGCTGCCATATTTTGGCTGCATTCAAGAATTTTTTGCTGGAGCCTGACCAAGCAGACGATGCAGTCCATGGTCTTTGTTTGTTGCCCCCTTTGGTATCAGTACACATTGTAACAAGGACTTCTGCTGGTTGCTCTGAGCACCCCCCAGCAGGACTCCATTCCTGGCTCAGCTGCAACCCCACACGCTGCTTCTCTTCTTCTGGGGCCAGGAACAAACCAGTGGCTCACCTGCCTGGAGGATGGTCTCTGGTCCCTGCCCGAAGCCTACTGCAAGCTGGAGTGCGCCGCACCTCCTGCCGTGGCCAATGCCAAGCTGCTGGTGCCCCGGTGCCTTCAGGGCAACCACGACGTGGGCTCGGTCTGTCGCTACAAGTGCAAGCCTGGGTACCACGTGGCTGAGAACGCAGCAGACAAGCCTAAGAAGTAAGTCTGTGGCAGGTCTGTTATCACCATTTCTTTCCTTCTCCCAGTGTGTGCAAAGAGCAGAGGAGATGGGAAAGTGGCAGTCTCAAAGACTTGGCTTGATAGGTAGAAGGCAGAGCAGTTTGCTCTGATCACGCAGAGATCACTCTTGTATTTCTTGAAATACAAGAGGCATTCCCTGGTCTAGGTGAACCCGGTGGGAGCAAGGCACTGTTGCACACAGGAGTATGTTAAGTACTTTAACCTGAAACGAGCAGATCCTCCTGTGCACCTCAATGTATTTCTCACCCTGTGAAAGTTTAGCACCAAATTAAGTGTTTGCAGACTCCCAGGTAATTAGACATTTACAAGATGTTGGCGGATTCCTGAAGCTTCTGTCTTTCCTAGAAGCAATAAAACATAGAACAGAGGCACTGTAAGAATGAATGGCTGCCTTCTGTCAGGGTTAACATCTCACCCGCTGTGCCTCTTGGCTAAATTTAATCTCTACCATTGGCATTTCAATGGGAGAAGATTTTTCCTGATGCTTCGGGGAAAAATTCCTGGTGGTTCACTAGCCCTGCTCTCAGCCAATATTGCAATGCTGGGGGGTAAAGCAGCATTTTGTCTGTGACACCTCCAGCCGAAGTCCCCATTGGGTTTGGTAACTAAAGATTCCCTGGCACTGGCTGGGTCCTCCCCAGAGTCTTGATTCTAGCCCAAATCAGGTAATTAAGTGTTAATTTTTTAATGCCCCCTTCCAGTTTTAATTGGATGCAGACTTCATCTCTTCTTTGCTCTGGGGTAGAGTTGTTGTACAGTGCGAAGCAGTTGCCAAATTTCTTGCCTTGTAATGAAGGAAGTGGTTTCTGTAAACAGCTTTTCACAGTGTTAGGAGCATTTCTTGGGCCAAAGGGAGCTGAGCAAATGATGATTATGGCAGCGATCACATGGACTGCTTTGCAAACTCTAGAGCAGCTTTTGTGCCTGTGGCGCTTCAGGCACTGGGCATTCAAACAAATACACTCAGCTTGCAAAGTTAGGCCCCCTCTCTCTTGCTGCAGCAACTGCTGGTAAAAATGATGACCCCTGGGAGATCCTGAGGCTCCTCTGATGTGTGAGTAACTTCCATATGGGTCTCAACAGCCTGTGAGACAAGTCAAGGAAAATCATGGGAAGCAGTTTGCATTTTCATAGCGATGTGTGTTGACATCGCATTTTACCCTTTGCAACTGTCACTGCTGCTATTGCATGGGACATCTCTGAGGGTGGAATACAAAAACCACATTAACAAAACCAGAAAAAGTATTGCTTTCCTATCATGCAGATTAACTCCCATGCGAGTGGCCCAGCCCAAGGAAAAACCTTTCCCTGGACTCATAAATGTTATTGTACTGTCTTATCGGGAGCTCTTGGTGTACACTCAGCATGAGTACAAACCCTTTGGTGTGGTGTAGTAGCTACTAGCCAGTAAGTCAGTTCCTGGATTGCTGGAAATCCTTCTGGTGTCTCAGCCCTGGCAAGGAGAGCATGAGAGCTGCCAGGGTGAGATGTTGATCTCTCGGATCATGCCAGTTTTGGAGAAAGTAGGTGGTGGGGAGTCCTGGAAGCAACCAGCACTGATGAGGTGCAGGTTCCTGATGTGCTGGTATGGAAGTAGGGTCTGAGCTGGTGATTTGGACATCAGGTTTTTGGGGTCTTCTGCTGTCTCTCTGGGTTCAGAAAACTGAGTTCTTGATCGACTGTCTCCCTGTTGTCCACCAACCCAGCAAGCACAAGCCTTGCTAAAGGATTTAGTGCCACACAGGTGTTGAGGTGCATAAGGAAGTAAGGCACTCTCTGTGTACTATATATTGGACAAAAGTCAAGCCTAATCTGTGACTGACTGAAGATTCCTCATGTCCACTAACTAGAAATATAGTCAGGCTTCCTTTGAATTATTCTTCTAGCTCTAGCTTTGCTCCTCATGTGGAGTTGCCCACCTTATGCAGGCCTGAGCTGTGGCTGGGATCCAGCTGTCTCCGTGCAAGTGAAGATAATCTTGGACACAGATGTTCATGCAATTACCTCACTCCTATTTTTTGAGCTGAATTTTACTGCAGGAGCAGTAAGGATGCTTAGAAGGGGCTGAGGTCATAGTTGAAATTAATTTCCCATAGTTTAAGTGGAAAAGAAAGGGGATGAAGAAATCAATTGTCTCAGAGGTGCTTTTGTTTATTAACCTGGGTGAGGAAAGGCCCTTGGGAAATCCCTGCTTGTCAACAAGGGATCCTTGAGGAAATACCGATTGTGTAATCAAGATCCTGCCAGAAAGTTGCTGCCTTCCTGCTGGCAGGTTCATCTGACTGACAATGCTGACATGAAGGGTAAACCTTCTTGGACTCTTCCTAAAGGAGATCTGTTATCAGCCTGGAGAGGCCACGTAACAGGCTGGCTTCCAGCTGCCAAGCTGCTTCACTTCTAATTCCAAAGTAAGGCTAACAAGGGGAACTTAACATATGCATTTGTGTTTTGTGATGGGAGCTTTCTGGATTTAGGCAGAACTTGTTCCATGGCAGTACCAACCCACCACCTAGATCACATAAAGATATGAACTGGCAAGGAGAGATGTTCAGCATCATCCAGAACTGTAGCATTGAAAAGTGCTGGCCTGAAAGTCAGAGGTCAGAGACTTTGGGGGAAAGGGCATCACCTCCACAGGGCTCCTTGCTATTCCTTCCAGCAGGACGTGCCATCTGAAGCACATCTCTGACAGGAATGGACAAGATTAGGTTGGATGGGACTTGGAGAAACATGGTCTAATGGAAGATTTCCCTGTCCATGGCAAGGGGGCTGGAAAAAGATGATCTTTAAGGTCCCTTCCAACCCAAAACAATTCCATGATTGTGTGATAACAGCTAGGAGATCCTTTAGAGGAGCAGTCTAATGTTGATAGGATGCTCTCAACAAGAGTCTAAAAGGTCAGACCCTTCAGGGGATGTGTTTCACTTGCCCATTGTGGGATGATTCCTTGGAGAGAAGAGATTTGGGAATCTCAAAGCTGCCTTTGTGAGAAGTTGAGCTCCTTCTGCCAGCCTGAGGGAATGAAACAAAGAACCACTTTGGTATTTTCAGGCAAATTTGAAAGTCTCAGTCTACACTTTGACCAGAGATCAAGGGAGCCCAGCACAGTCCCCAGTGAGTGAGCTTCCATGGAGATGTCAGCCCCTCTTCCTTCTCTCCCTGTTCAAAAACAACAGAGACCATGGAAGAAGGAGAGGTGGGAGAATGTAGAGGACAAAATAGGGACTGGAAGGCGTTAGCAGTCTGGGGACTGGAAACAAACCAAAGTTCACAGCAGGGCAAGCAGGACAGCCTAATCCAGGAGCATTGCAGTTTAGTAGGGCACTAGACACGTGCGTAGCAGGCACAAAAGCACTCACTGCCTCTGCTTGTGTCTTGCCCCTTCCAGATAAAAGACAAACACGCACAGCTGTGGGAGCCAAAGAGCCAGGTAAAGAAAACCCAGGCTGTCAACCAGGTTCCTGTCACTTCCAGAAACTTCTAAGGTCTCTGAGCATTTACAGCCCAGGTTGTCCAGGCTGTTTAGAGGGAGCACAGCAGTGGACGATCCTACATGCTGGTGCAGTTTTCCCTCAGTTTACTGAAAAATCTCTCCTTTCCCCAACTGTTTTTGAAGCCATCAGTCTCCTGCCACAGGAGATGAGGATTTAGGCTCATTTGTCACCATTCCTGCACAGCAAACCCACTCTCCTCAAGCTGGCTGCCTTAGAGGGTAGCTGGATCCCTGCCAGGCTCTGCATGTTCAGCTCCTGGAGCCGGGCAACTGCTCATGCTTTCTCCTCAGATACAGCCCTTGCTGGCCTCAGACCTCTCCCTTGCCTCATCTGTCCATTACCTTGCCTGGTTGGAGGGTTGACTCCGATTTTCCTGGCTTCCTTGTTAATCCTCAAGAAGTGCCACTAAGCCAGATCAGAAGAAGTTGGGGGGTGGGATGGGGTCCAGAAATTTCAAGCTCCTATGAAATTGTGTGTATTTATGTATATGCTTTTTGGTTTTTTTTTTTAAACCTCTTCCTTTCCTTCTCCATGCTTCCACATGAACTGCTTATTTCATCTATGTGGGAGTGGTCCGCACCCCACCCTCTACCCCGGGGTCAGCCTGGGCTGTGTTTTATTTCCCTGGATGGATGCTGGCAGTGGGTTGAGCCTCCAGAACAAGGTGGTCTGGGAGGATGCAGGTCTGGGGGAGAGGTGTGAGAGGCCATGCAGGGCACTGGCTCTGACTGGGGTCACTCCAGCACCACATCAAAATGAGGAGCCCCTGTGAGGATGATGGGGGTGCAAACCACAGGCTGCACCTGAGCAAACTGCAGCTGCCGCAGCGTGTCCTCCCCGTGCCTGACCCCTCTCCCCAGGCCCTCCTGGCACAGGGCCTCCACCGTGATTTGGGGAGCAACAGGGAGGTGCAGGGGCCAGTGAAAAGTCACGTGTGGCTGGGCTGTCTTTAAAGGAGTTTGCTCAGTGCCTGAGGTATTGCTGTCACAGTGACTTCACAGTACCAGTTTGTTTCTATCTCCATAACCCCCCCAGTGCTTTACCCCTTCCCAGTCCTGCAGCTGGATCACACCCTGTGAGCCAGGAAGTTCAGGAAGGGGGAAATGCTGCTTGTGGAGCTGGACATCCAACATGGATTAGTACTTCTTGGCACGTTCCTTTGCTTGCCTTTAAACTTGGGCAGAGCAAAGCATTCAGTCAGATTTGGGAGAAAGCAAAGTCTAATGGGGACATCTTTGCAAGGCAGTGACTATGGCCCTCGTGGAAAGGGCAGGCAAACAAGAAAGTTAAATGAGGAATGGACTGAAGCCACAGATGCCTACAATGGAATCCAGAGTCCCTCTGCCTCACCAGCTTTCTGAAATACTTCATAGCTGCAGTTCCCTTAGTTAATTCAATGCTGCTGCTGTAGAGGTGATGTTGTGGCAACCCTCACTGCTCTGGCGCTCGCACCATAGCCATCCTCACTTCTCAGGTGGGCTGGAGGGAAGATTTGTGCAGAGCTCTGTGTCAGTGGACTTGCTGCCTCCCATTCCCTACCCTACCTGTGTGTTACCTGCTGGAGCTTGCATTCACCTTGGCAGGAACCCACTGCCCTGTTATACAGTCTTGAGAAAAAACAGATCCATGATTTCTGAAGGGAGAAGGGAACTCTCCAAGAGCTGCAACTATTTTAAAATATGAGAATACTGCAAAAACCTCTAAAATGTCTCATCCAGGAGCTCCCAGCAGAAACCTGACGGGGAACACCCCTGGTCTGGCAGAAGGGTGCAAATGAGCTCCCCTTGCTTCTCCAGGCTGTGTGACCCTGCACCATGTATGGAGGCACAGCTGGGTGGCCCCACACAGTGTCATGACCCTGCACCAGGTGTTAGGGGGCACATGGGTGGCCCCACACTCTGTCTGCTGCCTCTCAGAACAAGGGGCAATTTAGTGCCTTCCCCCAGGGGTTTCTCTAACCCCTGGCGGCCCCCTCCACATACCTGTGGCAGGCTATAAACTCCCTAACGTGGCGCCTGGAGCCCTGCCCGCTGGCACCCGTGGTGGGAGAGGACAGGGGCAGGCAGCTGGGGTGTGTAAAGGAGGACAGAGTGGGGGGAAAAGTCTCATTAAGGATGGAGTAGTCAGCTCTGGCTCAGGTAAAGCCCATCAGGGGGGTGACAAATCCTCTGCTGAGAGAGTAGTCCTCAGCCAGCCTGATGCCTCACCAGTTTTGATGCCTCTGTGTAAAAGATGTGGTGTCACTATTGCTGCCAGGGATGGGAGAGTGAGAAGTGGGTGGGCTCTGCTCCTGGACTTTTTCTTCTTTCTTTTCTTGGCAAGTAGTTTGTGTCTGGGCTGTTTTAGCAGCATAGGGTGGTACTGGTCTGCTGCGGCACGGCAGCCCCTTGGCGAGAGCAGGATTGACAGATCTGGCTGGAGTACAAAGAGGAGCCTCAGGAGTAGCTGGGCACAGGCCAGAGGATTTACTGGTGGCGGCAAACTCCATCTAGCAAAGTATGCAGCTACTGGCGGTGGGACAAAGCAGACCAGGACCTGCAGGGACTGTGGGAGGAATGGTTGAGTTGGGGAGCAGCAGGGCTGTGAGTGCAAGGAAAATGCATCCAGTGCTCTTAGATCAGTGCAATCCCCCCAGGGAGGAGAGGAAAAGGTCCTGGTTAAGCATGGGGTGTCCCTTTGGAAGGTGTGCCCGTGGTGAGGGATTGTATGGTATGGGAAAGTCCTGCACATGGGGGGCATGATTGTGCTCCAGGAGAGATGTCTTCAGGCTGCTCCTGACATCTGTGGGATGCTGGTGCAGCAAAGGTGCAGTGTTTGGGGTTCTGCAGGCCAGTCTGGTGTCTGTGTTCCCCCAGGAAGTTCCTGAAGGTCCAGTGCCTGGAGAGCGGGCAGTGGGAGCAGGGACACTGTGTCCCTGTGGTTTGCAAGCCCCCGCCCCTCGTCTTTGAGGGCATGTACAACTGCACCCAGGGCTTCGAGCTGGACAGCCAGTGTGTCCTCAACTGCGAGCAGCAGGGACAGCAGGTGAGTGTCTGGGGGGAGGCAGACATTGACTGACACACCTTATGCTTCAGACCATCTGCAGAGTGCAGGGCTCCCTGTGCCCTGCTATGCAGAGGGGCCCTGCAACAGTCTGACCCATCCCCAAGGCCAAATACCCTTTTACCACCAAAGAGGAGACCCTCTACAAGCCCAAAGCTGTTCTTGCTGGGCCCCATACACAGCACAAAGTGCACCAGTGCCTGGGGATGCTCACCTGGTCGCTGGGGATCTTGTCGGGAAAGCAGTGGTCCTAAGGAAGCTGGCTTGTTTTGGGTGAAAAGGGTCAGAAAGCATAACTAAGGGGTTTCCAGTAGGTTTTGGGAGCTGCTGTGAAAGCATTCACTTGGAATGATGGGCAAGCTTGCTGCAGCAGTTGTGCTCACTAAGGGGTTTTCCTGGGCATGGAGGCTGTTGCTGGCCAGCTCTTCCACCCGGGTATCTTAACAATGCTTGGAAAGGGTCTTGTCCAAAGCAGTGGGGCTGATTCCCAGCAGCAGCTGGGAAACAATTGGCTTTCTGGTCAGTGCACACAGGCTGGACCAGATGGCTGCAGCCCAGGTGCTTTGGGGAACTTTTCCCTGGATTTGGCTGGTGGGAGGGGTGTCCTTGCACAGTGCCCCCCTGAGATGGGCAGTGGCCAGGCAGGGTGAGTAACACCAGCTGCTCTCCCTCTGCTTTGCAGGTTCCCATCGTCTGCACAAAGGAGGGCTTGTGGACAGAGGAGTTCAAACTGTGTGACAGCTTGCAGGGCACCTGCCCACCACCCCCGGAGCTGAATTTCGTGGAGTACAAGTGTGAGCAGGGCCATGGCATAGGTGAGGGCAGATGAAAACCAAACAGAAAACCAAACTTTGTGTTGACTCAGTTGTCCCAGAGAGTTGATAGTTACAATAGACTATAGATAGACTCTTCCTGTACCAATCCTCACTAAACAGGAAAAAAAAATTCTGTTTTCTCCTCCATAATATTTATAAAACCAGAGCCAGGGGTGGCTTTGACCTTGTGCTCACCCTGGTTGCACTCTTGGTCAAGACCCAAATCTAAAGCTGTCTCCAGCATTAAGCATCTCTCTTTTCAGAAGCAGCAGGGATTGTCTTTAGGGCAAATCCAGCTCTTTGCACAAATATTTCCTGATCTGTAGCCCTCCCATCTTTCCTGAGGTCTCTCCACTTGCTACTACTGTTGCTGTTTGCAAGGTTAATGTGCCAAGTCCTAGATAAAAGCCATAAAAGCTGCAGTGACAATTGAGTGTAACAGGGCACTTTCACCAGATGAGGGACCGCAACACCCATTTCTGTCTGCAGGACTTGGTTGCTGTGTGCTTTCAGGAAAAGCTGCAACACTCAGCCATGGTTGTTGCATCTGGATGCTTGAGCACTGCCCATATTACTCTGAAGCAAATGCAGCAGTCATCCCAGTCTGGTCAAACCAGGCTGAGGATACCCTAATGACAGGGACTACTGAGGTTAAGCTCAGGACAGACCTGATGTGAAGCTAGGATTAGGGCTGGGATCCCGCCTGTTTTTCCAACGTGGTTTTTGCAGCTTTTTTCTTCCTGGGTCATGGGAAGGTAGTGGGAATTCTCTGTGGTAGAAAAACTATGAAAGAGGCTTCTTAACATGTCAGCAAACATCATATAACATCCAGGCCAGATGTGTTTTCATGCTGGGTCCCATGTCCTGCCATCAAGGTTGCAATCTTTCTGTTAGTTTGTGTTCAGTTTTCTTTTCATCTGGGAGAAGAGAACTGGGCACAACTCCTGCAGGCTCTTGGATAATTCAGGATTTTGGGAAGGAATTGCTATCCCAGGCTGGTAGGAAAAGGACCTCCTCTATGTCTGTCTCTACCATCAGTTGTGGCCTCCTACCAGACATTGATGCCTGGCTCCTCAAGGTTCTCCCTCCCACAGGTGCTGTGTGCATTCCTTCCTGTATCATTCCTCCCAGTGACCCCGTCATACTGCCCAAAAACGTCACTGCTGAGACCATGGATCATCGGCTGCAGCCCACCAGAGTCCAGGTAAAAGGGAAGATGGGTTCTTCCAGCAGGGGGGTTGCTGGCAGCACAGAGAGGGAACCTCCCTCCCTCTCCGTCTGATGTGTTAACCCAAGATCTCTGCCTCAGGCAAAGGAGGGTAACACTTGTAAAGACAAGCAGTGGATGCTACTAAGCATCCTCCTGCTCTCCTGTACCAAAGTTAAGCATAGTTACCAGCTCCCAAGCCAGCTTTCAAGGAATTGCAGGATACCACAATATATGAAGTTTAATGCAAGAATCCCACTGAGTTTTCAGGATGTGCTGTGTGCCTAAACCTGTTAAGCTGCTGTTTATTGGCAGCCAGTGTGCTGGGGGAGCAAAAGCTGCCTCTGGCACAGTGTGAGCCTGGGTCCCCAGTTACCTGGCAGCGGAGATGCAATCCTAGGCAGGCATTTTCCTGCCAAGGAAGAGGCAGGGCACTGTCAGCTGAAAGGTGTCTCCAGCTGCCAGGACCCACTGGCCAGCCGGGTGCCTCTGCTGCTGGAACAGGGGAGCCTTTCCCCCCCCACCTCTTACTCATTTTGTAGGCAAAGCAGCTCAAATAGCTCAAATAGTTTGGATCCTCATGGCACAACTTTACCCAAAAGCAGCTCCACCAGGGTAAAATTTCTTAAAATAAAAATGAGATGTATAAGGAAGGAGGTGGAACAAAGAAAAGCAAACAATCTTTCCAGGAGCCAGTGCTCCCATCCAAATGCTTTCCCCTCCTCCTGGGAAGCCGCAGGAGGCCCAGCATCATGCCTGTGGATACTACTGTGCGTTGCCTTGAATCAGACCCACGGCGGCCGGCTGCCGGGGGGGTGAGGATGCCTGGGGCATG
>VXBU01009385.1:30404-55793 GCA_013400315.1 Bombycilla garrulus | reverse complement strand
TGAGGATGCCTGGGGCATGTGGGATGGTTAAGCACGAGCCTTGGAAGGAGTCCTTGCCTTTGAGGGATCAGATGGCTTGGCCCATTGAGGCAGCGGTGTTCGGCTTCCCTTTCACCACCACTGCAGGCTTTCGTGCAAGGGAGGCATTTTGCAGAGAGGAGAAGGAGGGAGAGGAGACGCTATTTTAAGAAGGAGCTCTGTCCTTTGCCAGGAGCTCTCTCCCTGGACCATCTTGTTTTCCTCTCTGTCCTGGCTTCTGTCTCCGCTCCCCACTTGGCTCCCCCAAGCTTCCAACAGTTTGCTGTTCCCGGGAGCTGCCATGCTCTGTGGGATGGAGAGGATGGGGCTCCGTGACATGGGGCAAACAACACCGGGAACTGCACAGGCCACTCAGAGAAGGCACAGTCCTGTTTTGCTTTCAGCTCTGACTCATTGTGTCCCACAGCTGAGCAGGTTTGTCTCCCTGCCCTTATTTCCCAACCTGGAATATGAGATACTAACATGAGCATAGCTAAAATCGCATCTGAGTTGCACAACAACCACATACAAAGCCGCTCCGTGGGGCTGGGATGCACACATCCTCTTGGCTGAGCAGGAACTGGTGAGCTCTGGAATTCCCCAGTCTTTGCCCCATTAGACCGGTTCTCTCTGGGACTGAGGAGTGCTGCTGCTGAGGAGTGCCAGGTCCTCATCCCGCTCCAGCCTCATCACGGTCTTGACCGAAGAGGGTGCAGAAGGACCTGCAGCTGGTTTGTGTGGGCAGGGCTGCCCTGTCCCTAGCTGCCATGCCACCTGGGAATGCTGGAGCTGGTCTTCCTGCCACTGAACATACCAAACAAGAAGCTGGGAGAAAACACACCTACCCCTCTGCTGCGAAGGGCATCCTAGGACACTTTCACAGGCCAGACACCGTTTTATGGGGCCTCAGATTTCAAAGCCTGCCTGAGCTTTACAAGGAGGAAATTGCATGTGCGGTGGGGCTTTTCTTCCCCCTGTGTAATCATGAGTGTTCCCCACAAACCCCAGCTAAATGAGCAGGGCACTGTGTTCCAGGGCTGGGAAACCGAGCCCTTCACATCTCGCTCCTGTGTCCATCTGGCTGCAACAGCTGAGTTTGTGCCTTGTAAATACCAGTGAGAACCTCAGAGTGACCGTGGGTCTGGTGTATGTACTTCAAGTCACGTCTGGGGAGATGAGTCCTCCCAGGATGCAGTTTTCAGAGCCTGAGTAGGGATCAGTGAGCCAATTGTTGTAGGCACTGAGTGATGGCCAGCTGAGAAGCTGGTGAATTCAGCATCACACCGAGAACATGATGGTAGACTTCAGCCTCTTGTGGATTACCCCCAGCAGCAGCTCCTGGCCAAGTCAGGCATTATGGTGGCACTGCCAGCCAAACCCACTTCTCAGGCAGTCCCTGTCCTTTCCCTTTGTCCTCTTCCAGTTTTGTATCAACATAGAAATACAGAATCACTAAGGCTGGAAAAGACTTCCAAGTGAAGCAATCAGCAAGTCCAACCACTAGGCATCTACATAGACACACACACGTGTGTGTAGCTGGCCTCTGCCCTGAGCAACGTACCCTGGTCTGTGGATTCCTGTGTGCAGCTACCCTGGGTTTGCTGGGCCTCAAAGGGTGCAGGGAGGGTCTTGGGAGTGTCACTGTTGTTCTGTGAGTAATGCAGTGTTTCAGGAGACCCTCTAGCTCCAGAAAGCACTGCTGGCTGTTTCCCTGCCTCATCCACGTCCCCTAACTGCTGTCTTCTCCCTCTCTCCCAGAACATTGTGTGCACGGGCAGGCTGCGGTGGCATCCGGACCCCTCTGTCATTCACTGCATCCAGTCGTGCGAGGTAAGCCCTCCCTGTCCCCAGCACAAGCTGCCTGATCTTTGCAGGAGAGCTCCTGGCAGTAAAGACTTGCTCCAGCACAAACCAGACTGCTTTGACCTTATGTTTGCTCTGAGCTGGGCCAGGGCTTGCTGGATGAGCAGGGATAGCAGAGGAAGCGTCCTTAGGTAGAGTCCCCACAGACAGGATGATGCTGGGGAGCAAGAGCTGCACAATAACCCATTTCCTTCCTTGCCTGCTGCTTTTTGGCCAGCCCGGGCAGAATATTCTAGCAAAAGGATTTCACTGGCAAGGGGTATCCCCCAAAAGTCTGAGCTGACTCCAAGCTGGAATATTTCCCTAACCAGAACCGCAGTTCTAGAGTAACATGGGTCCAGAAAAGCCCTGTGTGACTCACCTGTCCAAATCAAACAATCAGGATTTTCAGCCTTGTATATGCAAAACAAACTGCTCCTGAAGAATCTGCAGACAAAGAATTCCTTGCAGAAATTGGTTAGCCACTCGTTTAGCTTTGAATAATGACCAGGCAGGAGAAAATCATAGGCAGCCTGGAGTCAGTTCACAAAGGAAATTAAAAATAGGCAGTCTTTGTCAAGCACTAGTTGTTATTATGATTGAGGATAAAAGGGAAAAGGGGGGAAATTTTGGAATGTTGTATGCTGAAAATTTGGGATTTTTACCAAAAAGGAAAAATGTAAATGGAGTTTGCACACCAAAAATAGCTTTGGGGTTTGCTGATTGTATTTTTTTCTTGTGCTCATTTCAATGCGAATGATTGCTTTTCCTCGCTGGGTCTGCTGAGCTCAGCTCTTTGTCGACTGAAGTGTGGGGGAAAGGGCAATGTTGCAGGGGGCACGTCCCCAGGAAGGAAATCTTATGGTCTAAAGAAGGTGCAGCAGTTATTTCCCAAATTCGATGTCTGTGTTCTATGTGTCTACTGTGAGACAGGCAGAAAGAGTAGGGGAATGAGGTGCTGTGTGCTAGAGAGGTGTTTGGTGATTGAGTACCAGAAGTTAGTGATCCTCTGACATTTTGGGAGCTCTGTGTCTCCTAAACCACATCTTTTAGCACAAATCTGGGGTAATGTGTTCGAAATGGGATGGTTTAAGTGGAAGAGCAGACCAGGTGATTGAGTGATTGTCTCTGTGGTGGTTCTGCTAGCAAGGGAGAATTTCTTGTGCTCTCTGGGACTAGGTCCTTTCAAAAAAGAAGCTGATGGAGTGTGAGGTGTTTCTTCTTCCCTTCCTGTGCAGCTCAAGTAACATAAAGCTGACACAATTGTGAGGCTCCTCTCTTAGGCTCAGGTACACCAGACTGACCCTAGTGTTTCCTCCTCTGGGATTCCCGTGCTTCACCCTGGGTCTGTGTGCTCAGAGAGAGATCCCATGGGGAATGATGAAAAATGGCAGTTTATTTGTTTGTGTGTATGTGAGAGACACTGAATGCCTGAAGTCCCAGTGTAAGTCACTGTGCTCTCATCAACCACCCAAACGTGCTCACAGCCAACATGAGCTCTTTCTGTTCCTGTTTGCTTGTTACCCTCCTTTACTCTTAGAAAGTAGTCCCAGGCAGGATTCTTGGCACACAGGAGGTTAACTAAGCCAAAATCTTGCAGTGTCCCACCAGAAGATGAAGAGATTCTGTATTCTTCATCACCCTTGTAGACTTTTTAATGCTTTTTCTGCTTTCAATTATTGTTTCATCAGGAATGACCAAGCAGTCAGTACATATTCTTCCATCCAAGGACTCACCAAAGCCCTGCATAAAGGTTTCTTGTGCTGGAAATGTCTCTTTTGATGGGACACAGGGCTATATCTGTTGTTTTTGCAGTTGCATCAGTCTGGCAGTTCAGATATCCAGAGGTCAGCAAGTACACCCAGATCTTTCTCTTCCTCCTTTGTTTCCAACTGATGATCACCGAGCTAACAGCAGATGTTTTGCCATCAGTACAAGAGTTTGCCCTTCAATTTTATACAAGAGAATGTCATCTTGTTTCTCCCTCTAGGCCTTCAGGTCATCTAACTATTTGTTAGATATCCTGATCCTCCTCTGTGGAACAGTGCCTTCTTCCTTGTTAGCAGTTTCATGAGGACAGGCCTGTTTTTAAGGTCACAGTCACTCACTGCAGCACTAATGAAGATTCATCCTTAGATAATGTTTTTCACCTTCATGCTCTCCTTTTTGATACAGCTCCCAGCTTCCTCCTCCCTGTTTTTCTTTTCCTCACTTCTCACATACATGTCTTGTGTTTCCTCCTACGATGCTGCAAGCTGCAAAGGTTGGACCAATAATCAAAATTTTCTTAGATAACTTTTTTCCCCACGTGAGTTCCATAGTTGTCATTGTCTTGCCATAAAGAGTAACTCTTACTGAAAGTACCTCATTCAAAATATTGCTCTGGGACCTGCTGCTTGGCACTGGCAAGAAGGGAGATGTCACCAGTCTCCCTATTTGACCATAGAATGCCCTGAATGTTGTTTCTACCTCATCTGTGCTGACTTCCATCCTCATTCGTATTCTTCTCTGCCCTCCTCCTTGTGACAAAAAACTCTGCAGTTCTCAGAGGCTGTTACACTTCCCCCAATCCCTTGTGGCTATGGACGCATCACACCGCAATAGCAAGGTAGAGAAAGAATCTGCATACTCTGTCCTCACTGCATGGTGGCGCTCCTCACATGCATGGTTCAGCTTCACTTGCCATGTCCATGGGTCATATTAGTCCCAGGTTCCCTCTCATTTCACAGGAGACCCTCAATGGAGACGCCTCCTTTAAGGGCCCAGACTCTGCCATCATTGGGCAGTGAAATGCTGTTCCAGTGGACTGTCCATGTCACCTCAGGTCTGAGTCATCCCTTGGAGATTCCATTGTCTCCCCACTGACTGCCAAGTGTGTGTTGGATCAGGAAGCTTTCTCTTCTGGATGCCTCGTTGAGGGGAGCAACCCTACATAGCAGAAATCCAGGCCACCTGGCAGCTCGTACTGTCTCTCTCTGGTGGAGTCACTTCAGGCCGGGGCATGGCAGCAGTAGCCAAGGCTCAACCTGCCCAGCTCCATCTGGAGCTCTGCCTCATATTGGAAAGTCCAGGTCACCACGCAGTAGCATTAGAGGGACTCTTGCTTGTCTTTATCCTGCGCTGGCGGTGGATCAGCCTGCCTGCTCATCCCTCTCACTCCTCTCCCACCTCCCTTCTCCTTCCGTTAATCTGGTCATCCATCTGCCTCCCGCCCTCTTGCTGTGCCTTGCCAAGTTCCCCAGTGCTGGAGCAGTGAGGCACGTACTTCAGGGAGTGAGGGAGGGAGGGAGGGATGCAAACCCTTCCAGGAGCCCGTCAGGAATACAAGTTAGCACTGAGTGCGCTTCGCCTTCCGAGGGCCAGCGGAACATCTCGTCCCCTGCCATCAGTAGAAAAACAGATGGCGGCACCAAGGGAGGGGGCTTGGGGCTGTCAGGAGAGGGGAATGGGGGAGAGAAGCCCCTCCTCCCCACCATGGGTTGGGAGGAGGTGGTTTTGGTCCTGGTGGTGTGTTTGACTGCTGTGAGGGAGGTGTTTGCAGCATCACGTTCTCCTGAGCCATCCCAAGGTGATCACCTCTGATGTATCATCCTCCTGTGCTCGAAAGCAAGTGAGACTGTTGACTTCAGAGGAAGAGACAGCATGTACAGAGATCCAGGTTGCTCCCTTGGACTATTCCTGCCACAGTCCAAAGTAGTCTGTGCCTGAGCAGGGCTGCTATAGAGCACCTCCTAGTCTGTGCAATGCCCTACATCTGCACCCCTCTGTCTCCCACCACAGGGGCTCCTGTGCTTCACATTGTGGGTGTGGTTTAGGTGCAAAAGTATTTTATCATCATTGTGTTTACTCAGTGTTATTCACAGGACAGGGTAACCACCACTGTGCTGCTCAAATGCCCTCAGAGAAGGCTGGGCTGCTCTTGCAGTGATCAGAGTGAACGTGGGCAGCTTTTTTTGGGTAGCCAACACATTTATGCAACATGCTGGCCTCATTCTCACCTCCAGCTTCATGTCAGGTGGCAAATGGTTAATTGGAAGGGACTTTGACTTGAGGTCTCTGCCTCATGCCCTGGATGAAGATGGGCAGAGAACAGAACACTGCTGTGAGCAAGAGCTGCTGGGAATTTTTCTCAGGTCTTCCCTGCATGAGGACAAGGTCTCGCTGCCCTCTCATGCTCATGGTCATGTTATCACAATCGTAAAACATTAATCTGTTCTCTGTTTTGTGGTTTTCCTGAGGTATTACAATGGAAATGATTTAATAGGGACTGAAGCCTGTTGGTGGTTGCAAGTTGTTCCTGAGTCTCTTGATCCAACAGGTGGTGAAGGACCCTGAAGGATCCTTAGCTCTTCCCACCAGCATGCACAAAACCTTCACTTGGCACATCTGTGGCTTGTGTCCAGCATTTCTCAGTCAGAGTTAACCCTTTGGAAGGCATATGCAATAACGATGGTGCAAAGTGTCGCCTAAAACCTGCTGTTCTTTCATGTGATGGGAGACAGGGTGCAACTTGTTCCCTGGGACAGCACTGCAGCTGAGGTCCAGCTGCCTCTGCTCCTCAGTATCACTGGGGCTGGGGACCCTTGGTTCTCACTCATCCCAGACTTGTGGGTCTCTGATTTTGTACCATGGCCAAACTCAGCCCAGGAAACTGGTAAGAAATGTGATGCTGGTGGAATGCTCTGCTCCTGGAAAGATTCTCTTCTGTACTTCTGAGGCTTAAGGCAAGGAGGGATCCAGGCATCCCAGCTGCACCAAGGAGACTCCCTAGAGCAACTAGAGCAGTGTGGCTAGAATTTAGTCACCCTCTCATGATTCACACATCTTTGTCCTCTCCTGGACCAGGCACTGCTCTACCTTCCACCCTGCTTAATGCAGCCTGTACAGATGGGGGGGAGCGTGAGGAGCAAGGACTGCAGGTCACTTCTGCTTCAGCCCTGACCTCTGGTGAAGGCAAAGCCCTTCATGCTGGGGAGGTGGAAGGCAAGAGGGGGAGCTCTTTACATGCCTGCTGGGTACATTTTCATGCTGCTTTTGGCAGGGGCAGTGTGGGCTGCTCAGCATGGGATATAGCCTTCCAGATGATGCTCCCAAAGAAATCTATTCCTCTTCCAAAAACCTCAGCTGAGGTGTGCTTTTCCTGAACAGTGAGAAGATCTGTCCCCTGCACACACAATAGAATGTGATTATAGCAGCATCATTTTATGAAGAGCCAAAGCAGAGGGAAATCAAATAATCACACAGCAGCACTGTGCAGGACAAGGGAGAGGTGCCCCTCCCCTACCTCCAGGGACAGGTTCACAGGACCCCAAAAGATGGGGGGGCTTTTGGCATGGGCAGGGTGGAAGCCCCAAAGAGGTGGGAGCGGCCTCAGCTTCCCCAGGCCACGCTGTGCCAGCATGGCTGCTGCTCTGCCCTCTCCAGTTCAGGTGCCTTCCCCTCATCCCTGTCCACATCCTGCTTTCCCCCCTCCCAGCAGTCACAGTTGTGCAGCCAGTGGTATAGACGGAGTGGAAAACCACTGAAAGCACCCACTGAAATAAAAATCAATGAGTCGTTTCTGATAATAAACATCCCCAAGCAGGGCCTGGCCAACTGCTCTTCCAACACGAATATTCATTCCCCTTCAGCTCCCTTCATCCCTTGTACATTGTTTTTCTTTCTGTTTAAGATCTGTAACAAGAACTTGGCAGAAACCAGATACAAGTGGGTCAGGAGGCCCTTGTGGTTTTCAAGGCTTGTTTTCCATAACCCGTTCTATCCTGTAACATACTTTGCACAAATGGCTTGGCAGGAGCTCTAATCCATGCAGCAGGCGAGCTGCTGAGGGCAGGATGGCAGGCTGGTGCTCATGGCACGGGAAGTCTTGTCTTCTCTTGTGTGTCCCAGCAGTATCCCTGTGAATGGTGAGCACTGGGGACCATCTCTGGGAGCCACCATGCTTGCCAGGAGCACTACTGGCACACAGCAACTTCCTCTGCTCCTGTCTCCCTGTTCTTTCCTGCTTCTGTTTCTCTTCTCCTGTTAGCACTGAGATCAGGGTGTAAAAAGAACAAGGCTGAGGAACTCACCACGAATAGATCATACAAATGGATGTTTTGAAGGAAGCAAATAGCTGCTCTGATGTGGTGATCCACACCAGCATTTCATCTCTCTCTTCCCTTTTGTCCCTTGGACTGCGCAAAGACTTTTCCAGATGGGTCTCTGCTGAGACATGAGGCCTCGGAGCAGAGGGATAAGAAACACATCCCCATTCAGGGGTCCAAAGTGCCGCATGTTCACTTCTGCAGCAGAAGTGTGTCCAAGCCAAATCCTGGCCTGGGTCACAGAAACCCTTTCAGGCACATGAAGGCAAGGACCTGCTGATCCAGGATGGATCGACAGCAGCCTCGGGAGCCTCTGTGCTCCCCTTTACAGACAGCAGTCCTGCACAACCTCAGCACAGGCTGGTTCAAATGGGCCCAGCTGCTTGCAGGAAACCTGTGTCCAAGGGACCCCACTGTCCTGAAGAGCACCTGGAGCTCCACACCAAGACTGCTGGGAGGTGATATGGCAGTACCAGTGATGGTCCATGAGCTGAAACCAGTCAGCAGGAGTCACAACCCTCCAGCCCCCCAGCTCTTCCCTGAAGTGTTCATTCGGGCATATGGGGAACATTCTCCAGCAGCAAGCCTCTGTTTCTGTGGTGAGACTCAGGGACAAGACACTGGAGCTGGAGCAGATGTTTCTGGAGAGCTGAGATGGGGTATATAAACAATCTGCATGCTCAGCTGATGAGTGGCTCAGGGACAGCAGCAGGCTCAGAAGCAGTTGGAATTCCTCTATTTTGCTTTCTGTCCATGTCTCAGGTGCTGAGGGGCCAGGCCCATGGTGTCTCCAACAAGCCATGCAACAGGCATGTACCTCCAAGGGACAGCTGCTACAGTTCAAAAGGAGCAGAGGGGTGGCTCAGAGGACAGAAAATGGGAGACATAGAAATGGACAATGAGACACTAAGTCTGTAGGATTTTGTTTCTCCACTTGGTCCCAGGTTCCTGTTTCCAAATTTCTAGAGGTCTCTTCCTCTGGGTAATGCTTACCCTGCTTCCCTCTTTACAATGGGCCAGGTAGACCTTGCTCACTGCTCAGGGTGGCTCAGGGCACAAAAACATCCCAAAAAACTTTCTGAGCCAGACCTGTTCCCTCTCTGTCCCTCTCTGTTTTTCAGAGCGGATTTCCTCCTTGTGCCAGAGAGCCTCCAAAAAGAGAGAAGGAAAGTGAATGTGCTTGGGGTGTCAAGGGGGGGGGAGAAAAAATAAAATAAAAGACTCTGCAACAGAGAGAGGGCCAAGAAAAATATTTAATCCAAACAATGAACATTGTCATTTCCTCCCACAGTCTGCATTCCCAGTCAACTTCCCTGGGCAAGCAGGGAGAGCCAAGAATGACCGGGCTCTCTGCCTCACCAGCGTGAATGTGTGTAAGGAGAGGGATGTGTCCTGGGGACAGGGTGCTGCAGCATCACTTTAGCCAGCCTCTGTCACACCTCTGGCCTTAAGGACTGACAGTCTTCTGCAGGAGAGCAGTGGTCTGGAAGGATGTTGAAGGGATTGGGACAGGGACGGGAGGCGGAATTTTCAGGGACCTGAGCTGGGGTGGTGGATGTATTGGGGCTTTAAGTGAACCAGATGTTTAACAAGGTTTTGGGCACTCTTCAAATCCTCCCAGGGACCTCCCAGAGCTTTTGGAAAGGTCTTGCTAGTAACTGAGGTGGGGAGGAAGGGAAGACATCCGGCAGGGAGCAGCTGCCCTCCAAGGGCTCCTGTGGCCTGTCCATGCCTTCCTTGTTCCAGACATCCTGCCTGTTCCTCCCTGCCACGGGCAGCACCTTCACCTGGGACAGGGCCTCTCTTGGAAGCCTAAGACCCCTGCAGCTGTAGCACTCTCCAGCCCTGAGGCAACTCAGGTTCACGTCCCGTGGTTCTGTGAAGCCTGGTTTGGGCTGACATCCCCCTGCCACCAAAGGGATGGGGTTTCCAACTCATCTTCCCACCATTAGTGACTCATCTGTCCCAGGAGCAGAATTGCTGGTGGTGAAGCTGAGGCACAAAGCGAGAGTCTGAGGGCAGCTTTTCCAGGGCTGGTCGCTGTCCAGATAGTGGTGCCCCTGTTTCTCTGGGGCTGCTTTCAAAGTGACAGCTGAGGAGGGCAAAACCCCCTGCATCTTCTCAGCCACGTGGCTGCATTAGCTTGCAAATGGTCTGAGCTTGATGCCCAGAATACCAGTTCCCAAAGGGAAAAATGAAAGGACAGCAGAGCTGTTAGAAGCTCTATGAAAGCAAACTACACACCCTCCTTGCATGGATCAGCAGAGTCACAAAGCCAAGGACCAGTGTGGGAGAAAGAATTTTGCTTCCTAAGGCTGGACTTGACTCCCTGAGACTGGGATCTGGCCTTTCAATGGATGTGTGCAGACCGAAATGACAAGCACTTTCCATCTCAGTGGCAGATCAGGGGAGTCTTTCAGCTCCTCAGTTACACAGTTAGCCAGGTGAATGCTGAACTATTATTTCTTTTTTCCACCTTCCTCCAAAGCATCTGGAAAGGGGCATGGCCAAAAGAAAGGTGCTGGGCTTTCAGGTGTGCTCAACCAGAGCAAATCCTGCATTCCTGGAAAAGAGTGTTTATCAAACACCAGCAACACAGCACTGAAGTATGTCCAACACTGATGTGATCTGGGATTGAGTCTTTATGCTTCACCTTTCCCTCACCTTTTGCACCCATTCGTGTTCTTTCACACTGAATCAACCTACATGTAAGGTGGATTTGAGGAAAAATGCCAGGACCCTGCCCGCCTTACTGATGGCACTGGGGAGTCCCTGCTGGGCAGGATGGAGCCAGCCTGGGGACTCTTCAAGGGTTGTGGAAAAATACTGTGCACAGGCATGACATCTCCCAGCATCCTTGAGAGAAACTTTGCCACTGAGTGTTCAGAGATGTTTCTGGCTGGGATGCACTGAGATCTAACCAGTCCTTTCTCACATCCTTCCTTTACCTGCAATATTTTTCTCTCTTTCATTTTTTCCCTCCCTTCCATTTGTTTCTCTTTTCATCCGTGCCTGCTCCCAGCTTTGAGAGCCGGTGTTTTTTTAGCCTATTTAAATTGCCAAGCACTCGATCTGCCGTTACTATTTTTGTGCCGGCAGCGCAGGGCTCCGGCGCAGCAGTGCCAGATGCTGCACCTCCACGTGCTGACACACGCCCCGCTGAAGCTCCTGTCTGAACAAACAAGGAAGATGGATGGCCAAGCAGGAGATCCGCTGACACAGCCCGTCTCCCTGGCTGCCTCGGTGGCACGCCGCCTGGCTCAGCAGCTCCCCACCACTCAGTACGGCTGCTGCAATTACCTTATTCATTTTTTCCCTGTTTATAAGAGACATTTCTACCAGCTCACTCACCCCCCCACCCCCCCATCCCCCACGCCATGGAGGATGCGTATTCTGGCAGCTGAGACCCAGCTGACCATTTCCCTGGATCTCATCCATCACCTTCATGTGGCACAGCTGGGCATCGGTGTTTTCCTTTTTCTTGCCAGCATCTCAAAACAACATCAGGTGTTTTTGCGAGTGGCAGATGTGAGCAAAGCACCTTCTCCCACCACTGGAATTGCTTTCTGTAGAGCCATGCGTCTCAAGCACAGGCTGAACAGGGTTCTGCTCTCTCACATCACCTACCTTTTAGGAGGTTGCATTGCCTGCGTCCTCCCTTGCCATGATTCCTGCAAGGCCAAAATGACACTGATGCAGGTATGAGGGCTCCTGTGCCCTTGAGGGTGACCAGTACCTCACTTCATTCTTTCTGTTCACAAAGATAAAAGTATGTGGAGATTCTCAGTAAGGCAAAGGCATAGGAGTCACCGTGTTCTCCAAACGCTAGGCAAGGAGCAGGAACAGAAATCCCCAAACCCTGTGCCTGACTCTCCTGAACCTCGAATCCAATTAGTCATTTTTTATTTTCCCTTCATATGTTTTTCCAATGTAATTTGGAGCATGAGTTGTTAAGTTTCCCCAACAAGTGTTGCCATAGGAGCCTGTATTTGTTTAGGGTGGGGTACGGGCTCTGGCTGGGTGAGAGGAGGGGGCAGTTAGCCCTGATAGGTGTAGTGAGAGACTGGGAGCCTGTCCTTCCCCATCCTGTCCCTGCCTCTGTCCTCCCCCACCTTGCACACAAGATCTGGAAATCGTTTCAGACCTGTGCAGCCAGGATGGGCAAACTTCCCCATAATTGTATGGAAACTACCAAAGCGACGGGTGTTGTTTTGCCAGTGAGTCATGACATATGGAGCAGAGCTCAAGGAAAAACTCCACCGCGTGGAAGGCTGCAAAAGCAAATCACACCCAGAAGCGCCTTCCCCTGCCAGCGGCCCTGGCCAGTCCCAACTGCATCCTGGCACCTGCCTGCCCCAACATCCCTGCCCTGGCCCTCCTGGTGTCCAAAGCTGCTTTGAGACTAGCAAACCTTATTTGACCACAGTCATTTAAGACTCACCTGATGATTTTTAGTAGATGAGGAGTGTTAACACTGTCGCCTTGAAGAAAGCGCATCATGGTCTCCTCTGGATGTGGTTTGTGACAGCAACGACTGGAGTCAAATCCCTCCTTGGTTTTGAGCGAACTACCTGACTCAGCCGTGCCTCAGTTTCCTAGCTGTAGGAAGGTGTGCTCTTTCTTCTGCTCCTCCAAAATCTTCCAGGCTAATGCAATCTCTCTGTGACTGCCTGTATTTGGCCTGTGGCCTACGCTACTGATAGCGGAGATCAGACTTGGTGGTTTGCCATAATCCCCGCTGCTACTTCCTAAAGTGTTATTAGCCTGTGTTGAGCCCATTTCTGTTCCTTGTGAGTTACAAGGACAAAAAGCCACATGGGTTCTCTGGTTTTGGCATGTTTTTTTCATGTGAATTACTGGTATTATCACCAGGCCCACATGTTGGCTTTGGCACTGTGGGTGCAGGGCTATTGCGGTGCAGTGACATTTTTCAGCAGGCTCTCATTGAGTTCAAGGGTGCTACATGTGAGTGTCCATCATCAAAGGCTGAGTCTGGGCATTTCTGGGAGTTTGGGTGATGTTTGGGGCCAACCAGATCCAATGAAATGGGTCAGCTGCTTCCATAAACAACGGGATAGCCAGGTTTCAGGTCAGTCTGGAGAAGAGAAGACTTTAAAGCACTTTCCAGGAATAAAGGGGCTACACAAGGGTCAGGGAGGGACTTTTGGCAAGGGCCTGGAGTGACAGGATAAGGGGTAGTGGCTTTAAACTGAAAGAGGGTGGGTTTAGACTAGATATTAGGAGGAATGTTTTGAGTCAGAAGATGGTGGGACACAGGCACAGGTTGTCCAGAGAAATTGTGGTTGCTCTACTCCTGGAAATGTTCAAGACCAGATTGGACAGGGCTTGGACACCTGGTCAAGTGGAAGATGTCCCTGCCCATGGCAGGTGTGTGGGAATGAAATGGTCTTGAAGGCCCCTTCCAACCAAAACCATTCCATGATTCCACGATTCTGATGAAAAACGTCCTCCTGGAAGTCAGCTATGGTTGCTGGGCCAGTAGGCACCACCACATAGCCCAAAGTGAAAGAAGCATTTCATTACTAATCACTCCATGAACGAATGGCTTCTCCATCCTGTAGCTAGCTCAGTGGCTGCTTGGCAGTGCTGGTGCAGATCTGTGATGAATAAACCTTGGCTGCTGACCACTCCTGACGTATCCTTGCGAGTGCTTCCCATGCACGTTGTGGTCGCAGCCCTTGCACAGGATAGCTTTTCAGCATCACTGGCTGCTTCTCAGCCCCACTTGCTTCTTCTCTGATCAGATGACTCATGTAACTAAACAACAATAAACAGGTCATCTAAACGGCTGCTCATGCCATTTAACATTTCTGACACAATTCCACGGTCTTCTAGCTGCTGCCCCTGGAACATCTACTGCTGCATCCACACCAGCTGGGATATCTGGTGGCCTCTGGCTTTGAAGAGGGGGTTGTGCATGGTGGAAGTGGGCACAGGGGCCTGGCTGAGGACCTCGGGCCTCTACTTTTGGGGGCAACCTTGTGCTTTGGAATGACCTTTCACAAAGCCTTGTTCCTCTGCCTTAGCCCTTCCAAGCAGACGGCTGGTGTGACACCATCAACAACCGGGCATACTGCCAGTACGATGGCGGGGACTGCTGCTCCTCCACACTGTCCTCCAGGAAGGTAAGAGAGCACCTCCCGTGGCCTTGGCCAGGATCTCTGGATTCAGGGGTGACTGCTAGCTACATTCTTTGGCTTTGCTGGCTGTGGAACCAAGCCTGCAGTGTAATTCTCCCATGAACGGAGAACAAACGCACGATTTTAAACCAAAGCCAGCTGAAGCTGGTGGACATCACTGCACTGATTAAGAGCGGGGTTTGGATTTGGGCCAGTGTGATTGAAACCTCAGCCCAGCTCCCACTGAGGTTCGTGGGATTTCCTCTCATTTTGGGAAATGTGTCCCAAAGAAATGACTTCCACAGGACACAGTGCTAGCCATGGTGAGTCAGAAGTCACCTTGTGTAATTGAGCTGTCTCAGGGGATTTTCGGTATGGTCTGCTGGCATCTGCTACACGTGACGTTTTCCTCCCTCTTTGAGGAGGGAAGGAGGGAAGAACAGTGCAGAGGGAGCAACTTGGCATTGGGGTTGCACAGACCCTTCTTTGTCTCCCATCACAACCTTCCCTCCCACCTAACTTGCTATCCAGCACTTGCAGCCCATTCTTCCTAATCATATCCAACAGCAAAACAAATCACGGGGCATGAAATAATTTCTCACTGCGAAAATATGTGAATTTGGATCTTCTCATCCTTGTTGTGGAGCTTGAATCATTTCTCCTTTCATCACGCATACATACACAGAGAAAAGGAAAAATAAAATCCTGGGAAGATCCACTTGAGATAGGAAAGAAGAAGCTTTGCACCCAAGTGATGAGTGAAATCCCCACAACAATATCATGACATCTCGGAGCAAGGCATGGCCAAAATAAAGGATGGGATCACAGTGGAAAGTGGGTGGGTTCAGTCCCATGGCTCTGAGGAGACCCAGACCCAGATTGCACTCCCCATAGGTCCCAGATCTTCCGCTTGACAAGCCTCCAGCACATCCCTGTTAAGGCAGATGGAGAAATACAGGGTTTAAACATCAAAAAAATCCCCAAAGCACTCCAGCCCTTCCTTTGCTGATCCAGTCTGTGAAAGATCAAATGTGTTTTCACAGTAAGAAAAACTCCTGGCTCTGAGCCTGGTGTGTATAAAACCTCTGAAGGAAACTGTTTTCTCAGCTCCCATGGCTCATTACCAGGTGACTGTCAACCAAGAGTAAGATGCTCAGTGTACGCCCTCCCTCCTTTCTGTGCTGCCACCAGCTAAGGGGACACAGGCTTGCTCGGTCACATGCAGTTGTTGTAGAGAAAGTAATGTGCAATGAGCCTCCCAACCAGTGTCTCAGAGCTGCACAGCTTGTGAGTGGCCCTAGATGAACCCACTGCCTGCCCCGTGGAAGGCTGCTCCTGCTCATAGAGCCTCCATCCTGCCTGGCTTTCCTTAACCCACAATGCACAAATAACAGTGCACCTACCTTGGCTTTTATCTTGGGCAGTGTGGAGGTCAGCGTTACAGCTGAGAGCTTGGTTGAGTTCCTCTAAGAGATGCAGAAGACAAGGCTATGTTATCTCCATGCTTTGCTGGAGAGTCAGGAATAGCTGACAGGTGCACAGGTTCAGACATGGATTAAGGGAGTTTTCTAATGCATACCAAAGTAAAACTTTGATCTGGAGGTGCCTCAGCACTGCCAGACCTAGTCTGAATCTCTTACACCCATCAGGGGACACTTCTTCCCAGGGTTTGACACTTGGAGCACAAGATTCAACCCAACCTTTGGCTGCAAAACTCCAATCACATTAACAAAAAGGAAAAGGCTAAGAACAAACTCAGAGGGGGACAGGTTGTATCAGAGCCCATTCCTCAGTGAGCGCAGAGCCTGGCAGTGCCAGCAACAGTGCACAGCCCAAAATGTCTGTTTGTCCGTAGCAGGGAGGTCAAGCCTTGTGGGGGTCTCCCCGGGGCAGAGTCTGAGGTGTCCCTTTGTTCCCCCAGGTGATCCCGTTTGCTGCTGACTGCGACCAGGACGAGTGCACATGCCGCGACCCGGCGGCCGAGGAGAACCAGTAGCGGCGCCATGAGGGGCCTCTCTCGGTCAGGAGGAGCCACGGGCAGCGGCGGGGCCGTGGGAATGGCGGGGGCGAGGGGCAGGAGCCTGAGGGAGAGCCGGGCCGGGCGTGGCGGCCGCGCACGGAGGGGCTGGGTCCAGGCCCCCGAGCAGCCCAGGAGGGCGGGCATGGGCACCCTCCCCATCGCCGCTCCCTCCAGAGCCCACACCCGGTGCTCAGCCAGGGGTCTAGTGCCGCCTCAGCCACACGCTGGGCTAGGGTCTGTCCACGCCAAGAGCCCAGGTGCTGCCACGGATGTTTGTCCTGGTCCGGCTCCTGGGTGTCTGACTTTGCTCTGGATTTTGTCACTATTCACCTCTCTCTGCTGTACAGACTTCTTTTAGCAAGGTCGAGGTAGTTGTGATCTCTCTGCAAATATTTAAACTTAATTATATCTATATACATATATATAATATATATATAAATATATATTATATTGTCTTTGCTCTTGATGAAGCTGAGAAAGGATATCCTTTATCACACACCCATGCTGCTGTGAAGTACAAACCATTGGGAAAAGCGCAGGTCAGGGCAGGAGGAGCAGGGATTTTCCCTTTTCTTGCTGAGAGGGGACTTGAAGGAGGACGGAGAGAGAAGCCAAGCATCCAGGCCATGCCAGGAGAGAGCTCCCCAGGCATAGAGGCTCCCACCTCAAATTTGGGCATCTTGCAGGGACCAAGTTTTGCCCTTGGTATTTGCCAGTGCTTTGCCTTGTCCTGCTTAGGGTGTGGACCAGGATCAAGATTCTGGGGTTGAGAAAAAATGTTATTGTGCCCTTGAATCATCCCAGTGAGCACAACAGATTCCAAGGGCACCACAGGCATCCATCACACATTATTTTCGAGCCCTCTGGACAGAGTTATGTGTCCATGGGGATCTCTGCATGGTGAATAGGAGCAAAGACTCAGCATGCTCCCTGTCTGTCTCACTCCCCCAGCCACTGCACACCCAACTGGATGCAGAGGCCAAACCAGCGTAGCTGTGTGATGCTTGAATGAAGTACGCTGAGGTGGTCCTTCTTCTCTTTCCCTCACATCTGAGCTCCAACTGAGTTGTGTTGTCAGCAGCTCTCAGAGGAGACAAGACCCTGTAATGCCAAGGGACCAAAAGAAAACAAAACCAAACCTGTCAGGAGACTCTGAGAATCATCTTTTCTCATGGAGATTTTCCTTAGCATTAGTAGTATCTCTGTCCCAGCCCCTCACGCTGGACATACAGCTGCTGACTTCCAAGAGGCTCTTGCTCCTGCAGGCACTAAGTGAAAATCTGCAGATTCAATTCTGGCTTCAAAGAAGACCAGCAAGAAACCCTGCCCCCCATAATTGATTCCCAGAAGCTCAGCTTGGACCCAGCCGCATAAAGGCAGCAATAGGGAAGGTGCCTGGCTCCAGCTGGGATTATCACTGATGGTTTTGTGCTGTAAAGAGGCAGAGAAAAGGGATACAAAGAGGAGAGGAGAGCAGAGAAGGGACCACAGAGCAGGAACTCACTGCAGAGTCCCCGGGAGAGCTGCAGGCTGGGACCAAAGGACTCCAGGCTGCCCGGCTGTGTTCTGCCTGCATGGCCTGTGCTGTTGGATACAGGCTTCGAGCCAGAGTTGGTCTGGTGAAGGAGTGGTGGAGAGAGGGTGACACGGTGTGGAGAGACCAGGAATTTTCAAGACATCGTTTGGCTTCCGCTAGCTCTACACCATCCTATTTTGTCAGGAATTTCCTACGGTTGTGTTTCACTGGAGGACTCGAGTAGGGGCAGAGGTGCTCAGACATCCTGCCAGCATCCAGGCAGGGGATGCCTCGTCCTTCTCCAAGCCCTTTCCTGACCCCAAGTATCCCCATCCACCTGGCCTAGGCAGAGATTTGAAGAGAGGTGAGGGGCAGTGAGCCCCATCTTCTCTTGGGACACTGACATTTTGTTCTCATCATGCACAGGTGACACCACCCCAAAATTCACTGTCCTTTGTCATATAGCAGCAATATTTTGTCAGATATCTGCTTTTCAATTAAAAAAAACAACCCTCAAGCAACCCAAGGAAATTCAAATAATAGTTGGTCCAACACCCCCAGGATGTGCAGCTCGGGCAGCCTGTCCTGCTGCACCAGTGCAGGAAAGGAGAGATCCAGAAGTTCCAACACAGCAGGAGTGAGGTTCTGGCAGCCCCCCACAGGTGGGGACAGTGGGGACATGGGGTGAACATGACACACAGAAGCAGAATTTCAAGTCCCAGCATCTTGCCATGAGAAACCCTTCCCTGCCTGGTGTCAGCATTACCTGGATGCCTGTGTGTTTATATGTCAAATTTGTATCCTTGCGGCATAAAAATCCTGGTTTTTCTTCTCTGCCCACCTGTGTGTGCAGGGAAGGGACTGTGCCCCATAGACAGGGGAACTGGGGGGTTGGGATGGAAAGTGATGGCTTGGCTGGTAGACATTTGTGCTTCTCATGATCAGACAGCTTCTACGTACTGAAATATTGTTCTTCTATAGCGACACTGAGTGGTTTTTGTCCCCTTTAGGGTTTTATTCACAACGGAGGCTGCTGCTATTTTTATTTTTTTGTATTTGATAATTATTTTTTATAAAAATCTATGAAAAATAAATAATCTTCTCATCCTCCATCTCTCTTGGCTCCTTGGTTCACCCAAAAGGGGATGAGGGAGGTGGTTTGCTTGTCCTGACACTTTCTGTCTGACATATTCTCCTCTTCCAAGCCACAGACTCTCCCAGAACAGTCACGGCACAACTGGAGATTTCCTTTGGGTTTTGGGGTGTGAGGGGCCATTCACCTCCAGTGCTGCCCCCTCATTCAAGGCTGCCACCCAGGCAGCTTTTGCTGTGCCACCAGCTGCAAGAACACTGCTGCAGAAGGTCTTCTCCTGGTTATGCTACAAACTGGTCCAAAGCTGGTCACTTTTTGTAATTAACCCACTTAAAATGTAGGGAAATATCTGTGTGTGTATGTTTGTGTGTGTGTGTGTTCACACCCCACCTCCCTGGGGATGGGGAGCAGAAGGTGGCCCACACTGGAGCCAGAGCACCATCTGGTATCCTGACAAGAAAGTTAAAGCCCAAGACAATAAAGTTGCTTTAAGATTTGGGGTTTTTTTTTTTTCCTTTTTTTAAGTGACCAGGTAAATTTTGTACCTATGGACAGAGAAACACCAAAAAGTCCTTGCTCTGTGTTTAAACCCCACTCTTCCTCCTCCAGCCATCTCTGATGCTCCTCATTGGTCTTTTCTTCATGTCTGATCTTTGCACAGGGACTCAGTCCCAGAGGAGGAACAGCATCCCCTGGTGACATCAAATGTCCTCTCTAGGGCAAAGGTCCCCAAATCATGCACTCTGGGAAAGAACCAATGAACACATTACCAAACCCTTCCTAAAAACCTACTAATGTGCTGGTGACGTACCCCTGGCAGTCCACTTCACCTTTTTTTAGGGTGGCTTTCTCCAAACCCCCACGAATTGCAAGCCAAATGACCCCTGAGAAGATTTCGTGATGAGCCAGCTGTACTGAGATATTTACACAGCAGTTTGGGCTTGCAACTGCACACCCTGCTACCACACAGACCCTCTCCTCTCTTCCTCCTCTGCCTCCTCCTCCTCCGTCTCCATAGCCACAGCTTATTGTGCAATGAGGTGGTGGTTAACTGCATGGAAAATAGCGGAAGGAAAGTATTGGGTGTATTTTTAGCTTATTTTCCTGCAATTTAGCACTGGGAAAATAATTAAAAAAAAAAAATCAAATTGTTCCATGAGACTTGGTGAAGTCTGGTTTCCTATGGATTTGTGTGCTATAGCCCCTAAATCCCCCTTGTGTCGGCCCAAGTGTCCTGTCTCTCTGCCTGTCTGTCTGCCCAGGCTCTCCCTGGGTCTTCCACCCATCTGGCAGAGCAGGTGGCAATACACACTGGGCTTGGCCAAGGGACCCGCCCTGTCAGTCCTGGGGCCTGTCAGATACAGCACAGCACTGTAAGTGGCTTTTGGCATCGTTTGCAGATCCTACCTCTGTTCAGGCACTGGTTTTCACAATCTTTGTGGGACATTAATGCTCACGTTGCTGCTAGTCCTCTGTCAAAAGTCTGCCAGATGGACCAGGAAATTCTCCAGGGGCAGCTGACCACCAGACAGCACCATGCCATCCACCTTATATACTAAAAGAATGGCTAGAAGAAGCCTTTTTGGACTCTGCTTCTCAGCCTCTGTGGAGGTTTGCAAATCAAGGACTGAGAGACCCTTGCCGAGGACTTGTAAATGCAGCTTTTTCCCCCAAAGGTGACTGGAGACATCTTTACCTTCCCATGTCAGAGCAGGTGGGCAAGACGAGGCGCAGGACATGGCTCCATCTGTGTGTGCTGAGTGGTTTGGGACTTGGCTAACCCAGTGGGCAGACAGGCTAATGCTAAACTTGTGTGAGGACTCACCCGAGTTCAAAGGCTGGGAGTGTTTCATCTGCAACCAAAGATGACATCAACTGGATTAAAACTATAAACAAACATTCCAGTTTGCCAGAGCCAGGGATTACTAACAGCTCCATTTAATAGTCAGTTAAATTATCATCTGGAGTTTTACATAGTGTTACAATGATTTTTGTTGCTGTTGTTTAAACCTTTTTTTTTTTAAGTAATCCAGAAGGGTTTTGTATTACTTTGCCACATGGCTATCTCACCCTAAAGCACCCTACTTTCAATCTACAGTAGTAAAACGTCACATTAGAGTTTTAATAGAACATCAAGGAACATGAATTGTAGCCATTTTTGTAAAGAAAAGGACCAAACTGTCTTTATATGTTAAATAACTCCACGACAAGGAAAAGGTAGTAATGCTATTACAGGGGTACGGACGCAGCAAAGAAAAGTTAATGACCCAGAGGTTCATCTCAGGTGAATGATTGCTCATTAATTCAGAAATAAAACAAAAAGAAAGGGCAGGGGGGTGAAGGAGGTCGCAGAAATCGTTGGAAAACAGTTTTCATGTTGCTGGCAGCTTGGGAAGAATTGGGGGTCCAAGAGAGAAAATATTGTGCAGGCCCAACAGTAGGACCCTGCAGCAGATGTGGATGGTGTCAGCTCTGCAGGGAATCACAGAGACATAGAATGGTTTAGGTTGGAAGTGATCATCTGGTACCAACCCTGCTGCCGTGGACAGGCCCACCTTCCACTAGACCAGAGCACGCCTGTTTTGGGTGAGCAAGCCCCACATGACACAGCTCACCAAGGCCAGGTCCACAGCCATGGTGCCGCGCCCATGGTGGACTGGCCTGGCCCCCCATGGCAGCTGGAATTTGTTGCTCGTGTGGTAGCTGAGAGACTTGGGCAAGAAAATCCAAGCTTGGGCAAGGCTCTGACTTGCAAAGCCAGAGTGAGGAAACCAAGGAGGCCCTCACAAAGCCAGAGTGAGGAAACCAAGAAGGAGGCCCTCACAAAGCCAGGGTCACTGTGAAAATGGCCCCACAGATGTGGCACGCTGGCGGGCCCTGCCAGCACGGCAGCTGCAGGGGCACCACAGCGGGAAAATCTGCAGAGCACAGCCCTGCCAGCAGCCTGCACAGTCTGTCATGGCGTGAGGATGAGGCTGAGCCCCTTCCAGCTGTGCAAGGGTGCTTCCAAATCACTTTGGAGGGATGGCTTTCCCCTCGCTCTCCAAAGCCCTGCCCATGGAGAAGCCAGGACTCAGGGAGCAGAGTCTGGCCCAGCTGGCTGATGATGCTGCAGTGCTTTGGTTGCCCATACAAGAGCTTTGAAGTGTCAGCACAGAAGCAGAACAAAAATATCTGCAGAGCCTCAGTGTAAATCTTGGGGCCAGATGAGAAAGTAACCTAGGCAGGTGTGAATGCATGAGGTGTCCAGGGTTTTCCTGGCAGCGAGTGGCTGGCAGACAGCACTGCTCCTGTCCCTGCTGCTGCACCTAGTAAGCAATAAAAGAGAGGAGTCTGCTACCCAAAGGAAAGCAGTCTGCATTTCACATAAATGCCATGTACACAGTATTACTTGGCGAGAAACCAGCTGGTGTCTGGGCCAGAACAGCCTTCATTCAAACATCCCTTCGAAGCGTTGAGCAGAGGTGCCCTTTGCCCATGGCTGGATGGCTGCCTGGCTGGAAGTTAAAAGTTATCTCAGCATCTGCTGGGAAAAGCAAAAGGATAAACAGAAGTGTCTTGGCCAAGAGTCCCACCAACCGAAAGGAAAAGGAGTGATGACTCAGTACAGATCACCTGCCCATATATACCTGTGCACGGAGGTGGCACTGGTCTCGCTCTGAGCCCTAAGCCCTTGGCAGCATCAGGCACATCAAAATATAAGGACAAACACACGGGAAAAGCCAAAAGGATCCAGAAGACTTCCTTCTTGCACAGAGCAAACGTTTGTCTGATGAACCCTGCTAGACACACCCATTACAGCAATGACACGGGGATGCCCAGGCCATACTGACTGCTGGTGGCCACTCCCAGCAGCTCCCCAGTCCAGGCCAGCTGCCCCTGGAGAGATGTCTGCCCATGAGAAGGGAAGAGCACAGCACTGTGTGGTCCTGCAGGAAGATCCTGAACTGCTGCTGAGAAAACACAGTGGTGCAGCGCTGTCGGCAGTGACAGGGTGCGGAGCACAGCCACCTCCCTCCAGCACCACACAAACATTCAAGCTATGTCCTTGGCAGGTAGGAGGAGGAATGAGGCAGAAAATCGTATGAGACAGGCTGAAGACTGTTCCTGCCAAGACTGAAAAAAAATGAAAAGGAAATTTCTCTCTGGAGGCATTGTACAAATCCCACTGTAGGGCTCCGGTCCTGTCCAGATCAAAGGTGCATAGCTGGCAAGCCCAGAGCTGCCTCCTCTGCAAACCAGGCAGGAAGCTGAAGCAGAAAGAACCTGTTTTCTCCCTCCAACATCATCAGCAGTGACAGAGATTTGGAGAATCGTTTGCTGCAAACCAAACCCAGTGTCCCAGTACAACCCCAGCTCTCTGACTTAAAAAAAAAAAGTTACCAGAGGAAGAGGCAGATGTGAGCCTGAACACAGGCAAGCAACACCCCCAGAAGCCTGTCCTCCATGCCCTCTCTGGGCCTTCAGGACCTTCAGACCATCCTGCACCGCAGCATTGGGGTACCTTGCATCCCTCTCCCCTCACCACACAGAGCCTGGGCTATACCACAGCTGCAAGTGTCTGGTGCAGAACATCTTGTCTGTGCCATCTGGCTGCTGCTCTCCTAGCTGGGTTCTCCTCAGCAGCAGCTTGATGGTGCTTCTACGTTTTTATTATGGTGTGTAAAAAAAAATTTAAAAAAAAGCATAATAGAAAGGATTTTAAAGTTGACTTCTAGGAATGTGGTCCCTCAAGAAGAAAGCTCATGATATCCAGCTGACCATTGGCCCTGAGGCCAAGCTGCTTTTGTTCTGGAGGCCTCTGCATCTTGGAGCACATGTGGGTTTTGACCATGGCAGAAGAACCTGAGGAGAAGGGGTCACAATGCCCCCGTCTCTTGGCCCCAGCTGATGACAGACACCACGCCAGCTCTGCCCATCAACAGCACCATTGCTCGCTCAGGTCTCACCCAGACCTCGTGCTTTACAGTTGCAAAACCCCCATCCCAACCCTGTTGGCCATCCAGTGGCTGATTAGCTCAGCCATAACCATAAGCATCTCAACCTGACCTGCATGCCCTGCCTCCATTTTTGCCTGCATCACCTGCTCTCCCAACCTGGCTGTGTCACCACGTTTCTCCCATGACTGGTGTCCCCCAACTTTGGAGACAGTCCCCACAGCCAGGGCAGGGATGGACAGGAGAAGAGGGCTGTGCCCTCCCAACCCGCCTTCTCCACCAATGCTGAGGAACCTCTTGGCAAAATGAATAAAAACAAAACCAAGAAAACTGGGTCCCACAAGACTTCTAACTAGAAAGGCTTTTGGCCAAGTTGAAGAAGAAACTAATACTGAGTCAGTCCTGCACAGAGCAGCCAGTTTTGCTCCCCAGTCCAAATTCTTCCCTCCAGAAACATCAGTGACACCCTCCCCCTCCATGGGTCCGCATGTAAAACCCTCAGAAATGCCCATGGGAAGGCCAGCCTGAGAGCAGGTGCCCAGAACCCTCAGTAGTCCTTGTCACCATAGTCATTGTAAAGGACACTCAGCGTCTGCTCCTCGCACGTCTTCCTGAGGTCCCGGCTGAGCTCCGACCAGTCGAGCCCATAGGGCTTGATCTCGCTGTAGCGGCAGGCGAGGTACTTGAGGGATGAGCGCTGCAGGCTGATCTTGGGCTCCTGCAGGAGGCCATTGCACCAGCTGCTGAGGTCCCCCAGCTGCGAGAGGATGAGGCCAGCCTTCCTGCAGCGAGGGCGGGCGAGGGGAGATGCCAGGGGGGCGGTGGACAGCGAGGGATGGCGGGAGTGATGGAGACACCACGGAGAGGATGGTGGGAAGGGTGGGAGAATGTATGAGGAGAGAAAAGTAAAGACAGTTAAGGACACTATGGGAGCTCCTTGAGGGAGAAGAGATAATGCGAGAGCAGCTGTGTGGAGCCTGATACTGCCAGGACAGGGAGGGATGGCAGGGCTGTGGGGACACACCATCCCCAAGGCAGCACTGCAAGCTAAATCCATGTGAGAAAAGCCCCTCATGATGCCCATGTCACCATATCACCGTGGCAGTGCTGGACCTGCTGCACTGGTCTTGGGACTCACACTTCTCTCTTCTTCTTCCACCCTGTACCTCTCACACAACAAGGGCAGGACTGCTGAGAGTTTATTAAGGTGACAGTCACAGGTAACCCCTGCGTAACCCCTGCACCCCTTGGGGTGAACATCACCAAGGACCCAAGTGGCACCACCTGTCACTGTTGCAGCTACTGGACCCCAAATATAACAGGATGGGAAACGAGGAGCCAACAGCAGTTCAGGCAGTGGGGATAAATGCTAAGGAGAATCAGGAAGGACATATATGGCCAGCTCAAAACAGTGTCACCATGTGTGTCCTCTCCGTTGAGTGTATGTTCCTGCATATTCAGGAACTATGTTGGTCACTCATGGCTTGATGTAGGAATCATAGAATCACAGAATGGTTTGGTTGGAAGGGACCTTAAAAATCTTTTTGTTCCCCTCCCCTGTCCCATGGCAGGGACACCTTCTGCTTGACCAAGTGGAAGGACTTGGTTGCTCCAAGTCCCAATCTGGCCTTGAACATTTCCTGGAATGGGGCATCCTCAAGTTCTCCAGTGCCAGAAATGCACAGTATTGGGAGCAGCATGTCAGGATACCACTAAGGAGGAGGGAGATTTAAGATA
>VXBU01009385.1:13221-30397 GCA_013400315.1 Bombycilla garrulus | reverse complement strand
TTCTCTTCTGCTGGAATCTTTCTAAAAAAAAAAAAAAAAATCCAAACCAGAATGTCATGTCTGGCTTGTGAGGGTCTGCATGGAAGGTTGAAGGTGAGATAAAAATTATGATCCACACAGGATACAATATCACAAGATGTAAGTATAGTGAATGACATTCCTGCTACATGACTCACAATATTTAGTAACAGCTTAGGAAACCTACAGGACACTGTGCAAGCCAGAAGGGATATACTGGGGCATACATCAAACACAGCCAAAAAGCTCTGAGAGAGCAGGGGATGTGGCAGAGCTCCCTGGTTCTTTGCATGTGCATTTTGCATCTTCCAGCTGTGGAGAACAAGATGAGGAAAGGAAAGTCACTGCAGCAGCAGCTTGGAAAGAGCCATGACCCAGCCAAGGAAGCCTTGAGGGAAAGTCAGGTGACAGAGGCAGAGGAGATCCAGGATGAATCCATCTTCTCTAACAGACATACAGCACACCCAGGGCATCATAGCCTCAGTGCAGGCTTGTCCTGGTAGTGAGGAAGTGCTAAAATACAACCTCTTGTATTGGATGAGATACTGGAAGAGCACAGAGGATCATGGCCAAACATGACCTAAGTTCTGTTCTTTTCAAATTTGTCCTCTTAAAATTGTGCTTTCAATGTTTTTATCAAGAAAATCAGTTTGTACAGATAAAACACATTGTGTTCATTTTAAATTTGTCTCACACTTTGGGTGATCTCCAGGGAATGCGGCCACTGTGGAGGTAATGGATTCAAATGAAGCATCTTGAAGGTATCTCATGTGCCTGGAAACCCAGACAAAAGTTTAAGTGTCTGATGAGCTGGGATAATTTTTCTGCCCAGCCACAAGGTCAGTTGGTGGGTCAGAATAGTCAGGGAAAAGAAAATACTTCCCCTCACTAGCTTCAACTCAGCATCTGCTCAGCCCAGAACAGGCAGCAGTCACAAATCATGATTCAGAAGGAAAAAAATCACATTCTTACTGGATATTCTTACTCAGGATAAGCAGGGTGGGCTGGTTTGACAGCTCCAGGATATGTGCACCAACCATGAAGGAACATCCACTTCCTCTCCCCACCTCCCTCCAGGCCAGGCACACCGCGGGAGAGCTGCTTCAAGAGGAATTCATTTACCCCAAGTCCAGTCACAGCCAGCCTTGGCTTTCCTGGAGAGAAAACCTCGGATGTGACTGCAGCTCCAAGGGCCCAGTCTGGAGCTGCTGAAAGGTTGTCCAGCTCTGCAGCCACATGACACCTGCCACCCCAGAGCTCGTGTCCAGGGATGCCAGAGAGGCAAAGGTGCTTAGCATGGTGTTGGCTCTGGAGACAGCCACCCAAGCTGGCCAGCCATGAGAAAACAGCCAAGCTCTCACTCGTCTTGGTCTCTGCATCTGACACCTGACTAAGCAAGGTGCCACGAGTGCCTCTCCCCCTGCAGCATTACAGGTACCCTCACGGGAATGCCTGATACAATCCCACATATTTTGGCTCAAAGCCCGTAGGCACCACCAGACTTCACTAGGCTTTGCATCAAATCCCACTTCCACTTAGAGCTTGTTTTTTTCTCCATTTCCTTTCCTTATGCAAAAACCAGGACTCTCTGCATCCTTTCCTGGAGTGTGAGGGAGCGGCTTGCTTTTGTAGCCTCACACAGGTTATCTGTGCACTCATAATAAGTTATGCTTCTTCAGTCCAGCAGCCAGCACTGCCAAGAAGGGAGCTGAGTGCACCACAGATGAGGGGGTAGGAGGTGCCCTGGACGTGTGGAGGAGGAGGGACATGGTAGAGTCAGTTGCGTGGGTCCGCATCCCCAACTTCAAACAAGCATCACTAACAGTCAAACAAACACTGTCTGCTGGCTAAATAATGTCATCTGCAAGTGATTTCTCCTGTCACCACCAGTCTGGGTGCCTCGCCCTCGCAGACGATCAAACAGGAGGTCTGCTTTCCAAGATTTGTCATCACCAGAACCCGCTGCAGCTGCCTAAATGCCTCTTTCCAAGTAGTGCGAGCTGCAAACACTTCATCAGCAACTTGCGTCATCCTATCCTAAGCGCTCCAGCATTTCCAGAGGGTGCAATTAACCCTCTGGCTCGTAGATTCACACAGAAAATGGTATCATCTGGGTAATTCAGTGGCATTCCTGGTTGCTCCATGGCAGTGCACCTCTGCCTCACGGGGATTGAGGAGGCAGCTTCTGGCTGGTGCCCGGTGTCCTCCCTGGGGCAGAAAGCAGCAGTGGCAGCACTCAGCCTCAGGGATGGCAGCGGCTCTGTGACGACTCCAGTCTGTCACGTAAGGAATTTTATGTGCTCCTCATGCAAATCACCACAACAGATGTCAGATGGTCTGTGCAAACTGCGGCTGGATTTCACATCTGGAAATGGAGACAGAGCGGCATCGCCACAGCTGGGATCGAGACAAAGGTGAGACTAATGTCCAAGGCTGCTGATCCCACTCGGTGTGGGGGGAATGAAGCAACCCTGGGCAGAGAAGCTGCTGGGAGCCTCTGCTCTAAAAAGACTCCATGTGCTGCAGTGTTGCTACGGAGCTTTAAGGTTGTGCCTCAAAGCGCTCACATTTCTTAGGACATAAATGGGAAAAGGGGAAAGAGAAGAGACCTCACCTCCACTCCAGGGCATGGAGGGCCTCCTTGGAGTTTCCCACCAAAGCTGCTCCAGGAGACAAGTCCAAGGCACTAAGTGCAAGATAGGCACAAGCCATTTGCTGAGTCTGATTGCCTAGCAGAGGTTTGGAGGACAATAAATGTACACGGAGAATCTCCTATCCTCTGCTAGAAGTACACAAGTGATCACCTGGAGAAGCAGGCTGGAAGACAGACAGTGGTGAGACCAGCAAGAGGAGGTGTGGGGCACGGTGTAAGACAGAGGCCATGCATTTCATACACAGGAGCTCCTGCTGATGTACATTTGAAAGTGACCCTGATTTCCAGAGGAGGTCACAGCTCTGGTTCTTTGGTGGCCAGATGCTATGAAACACCACTGCAGCTCACGCAATCTCGCAGCCCAGCTTGCTAAACTGACTCAAAACATCCACGTTACTGGGAAACCACGCAGACTAATGCAGATGTTGAAGGACATGGGGAGAAGGGAACATCTGGCTAACTCCACAAGCCTGGGACATTCTCAGGCAGCTGGAGGGGCTTCAGCGACCTGGAGAAGCCTGAAGAGAAGACATGGTGCTTACTCAGGCACAAAGAGACTATTTTAGACAGGAAGAGCCCAGGACAACCTCCTCCAAAACCTGCTGTGGCAGCTCAGCACTTCTGGGCAGCAAAAACACTCATGTCACCCCCACACAACCACAGATGTGGATCAAAAGTGAGGAAATGCACAGTTCAGATCTAAAGTCAGTCCTCTGCTTGCTGGGGACCACAGGTTGAGAGAGTTCAGCACACAGAGGTGCATTCAGCTCAAGCCAAAGCCCAGGAAAAGGCAGAAAGCAGAATCTGATCTCCATTCCTCAAGGGTGTGTTGTTTTTCCAAGGATTTCTGCCTTTTTGCCTGTGGCATCAACTATGAAGGAAAAAAGAGAATCCCATCCCTTTGCCACTCTGCAAAGCATAAACATTTTAGGCCAAACTCTAGAGACAGTATGGGGCTGATGGAATGGACAACACCGCTGGGTTGACAAGAGTCAACCACTTTCCACCTTGTCCTGTGTTAATGGTCCTTGCACATGCACAGCATCCAGCAAAACAGAAACCCCACTGTGACACTCTAAGGTCTGTCATCCATCATCACACCATGAGATTTGCTGAAGAGATGCCTTCCTGGGGACCACTATCCGTGAGGGACAAGCCTGCTGGTGGGCAGGCCTGCCTGCTTAGCCAGCTCTGCTCCTGAGCCTACCTGGGCCCCAGCTCATCTTCACAGCGCCAGGTGAACTCCCCAAAGCTCTCGTAGTGCTGGTTGTAGTGGTAGAGGACTCGGTGGAGGCTGGGGGAGCCCAGGTCCAGCAGAGTGTTGTAGGCTGTCTGCTGCTCCTTGCCGCTCGTGTAGCCGTTGAAGAGGTTGTAGATCTTGTCTGCTATTTCTGGGCACAAGGACAGGGGGGTGTTCAGTGGGGTGCAAAGAAAGGAATGTATAAAGGCTGCCAGGGCTAAAGCTTAGTTCTAGGTAAATCAGGACCAGAACCAAGATTTGTCCACCGAGTTATGATTTATAATGTATCAGGACAAGGTCCCAACAGAGGAGCAACACACTAGATGGCATTCCCTGTCTGGACTCAGCCCAGGGTGGCTTCCCACAGTTTGGTCTAATTAAGAAAAGAAATGGATGATGCCATCGGGTAGTGTTAGTGAAACACCATTTATTGACTTTTGCTTTCAGAGAGGACGTGTGCCTCCTGCAGCCCCCCGTCTCAGCCCTCCACACCAAGGGGCAGCTCCTGGGCCACTATGGGTAAAGAAGATGTCATGAGACAGCCAGGTCATGAGACAGGGAACTCCCTCCTGTCCCAGGCATCACAGTCCAGCAGCTCCCTCCATCTCACCTTGAGCTTTCACATCATCGACCACAGGGCAGGGCGTCTTGACCGTCACATCACTTGACCTGGAACGTCTTCCTGTGTTGTCAACTCCCCAGAGCGTGAACCTGGATGAGAAGGGGAAAAAAACAAAGCTCTGGGCTCCCCAGACCATGTGGAAATACAGGCAGCATCAAAGAGGATGGCCAGGGTCAGGATGTCAGCGCTGCCACGGGCATGGCACGGGGCACTCACATGTAGGTGGTGTCGGGCTCCAAGCAGCGGATGATGAGGGAGATGGTGGAGGAGAGTCTGTCAGGCACTTGGGCTGGCATGGCACAGGGTGACTTGGCACCAGAGATGATGTCATCTACGAAGCTCAGCACCGTCTCTAGGGAGAGAGGGGAGGATGTGCCACTGGTGATGACACAAGTGTCCCTGGGGCTCTGGAGAGCCTGTGCCTGCTGCCAGGGCTAACCATGAAGTCAGTGTAAAGTTGGACCCACTGCTTTTCCAGAAAAGTTCATCCCTATGGTATGGAGCTGCCCCTTTCTGCAGCACGGCGGGCAGGAGAAGGGCTGCTCTCTCTTCCACAGGATATTTGATTTGTTGCAGCATCCCCTTGCAAAGACAGAGGCTCTCTTCTAACATCTCCATCCCCCTCTCCCTGGAGAACCAGTGGAGTCCCGACTCACCTGTCTCCACCTTGGAGTGGTCCATCCTGTCGGTGACTTTCTCTTGACGAAGGAGGTAGTCCACAATCTGCACCCCAATGGGGGGCTCCGAGTGGTCCCACTCCAGTACCACCAGTGTGCTGCTGGGCTCATGTACAGTGGAGAGACGCAGGCTGGGGGACAATTATTGCATTATTCTCTCACAACAAAAGGGATCCAAAGCCATTAACTCACTGGAGACAGCAGAGAGAAATGACTCCCCCGCCCTTCCCCTCCTGGCTCTGGGTATGTTGGTCCAAAGGACTCATTCCCCAGGATTGCTTTACCAGGATGGATCTACAACCAGTTCCACAGTTCTCAGCTGAACTTGGAGAAGACACTGCAACTCCGTACTCTCTGCCCAACTTCCAGGTCGCCCATCAGTTCTCAATCTTGTCCCACACAGGCACACAGCCCCACCACGCCAGAAAGCCAGGCTGGGCACCTACACTGGGTGTGGGAGAGGTGCACAGGTGGGCAGCCCGTCAGCACCGAAGGCACTCGAGTCACAGCGGCACCAGTCCTCGATGACATCCCCGCTGCCCGAGCACCACAGCAAGCTCATGGTGGCCTCCTGCAGCAGCTGGGAGAGAGGAGAAGGGGTTGAGCACCAGGCAGGCGAGCTCCCATCCTGCCACCACTCGTGCCAGTGTTCATCCATGTCCTGGTGGGTTCAGCACAGTCCATCCACCCTGGAGAGCAGGGCTGGCCAGCGGGAAAGGGCTGCCATGGCTGGACACAATGCTGTCTGGGCTGGCTGCCTCCAAAGACAGCCACAGCGCTGTCATGCCGCCCCTCCTGCCCACTCCACCTCCCCCAGCCCGCGGCCCCTCACCCGCTGGGTCTGGTTGTTGGTGACCAGCTCGTAGAGGGGCGCTGCCTTGGTGACCTCCAGCAGGATGGGCTCGGCCGGCAGGTCAGGGCTGGAGGCAGCGTGGCAGAGCGGGCAGGAGGAGGGGCAGCGCCCGCGGCTCTGGCACTCCATGCGCACACCGGCCGCCATGCGCTTGGTGCCGGACTCGGACAGGCTGGCGATGTACTCAGGGAAGGTCAGCACCTTGGGGTCCCGCTCCCGCTCCTCCGACTCATCTGAGGGGGAGTTGCCTGCAGAAGGTGGAAGAAAGTGACACCAGGCTGGCCTCCAAGCCATTGGAGATGAAATATGAGGGGGGTGGAGCTCTGCTTTCCCTCTGGGAGAGAGGCAGTGCTTCCGAAGAGCTGTTTGCTCTGTAGGGATGAAATACTTACTGGTCTTCAGAGCAGGATTCGGGACTGAAAAGCCCACCCTGGCCTCTATGATTGCAGGTCCTCTGGTGTCCCAGTGCCTCAGTTTCCCCAGCCCCATCCCTACACCTGGGACAGACCACCCTTGCAGCAGGTCCCCACGAGAGGGAGCCTCCTTCATGTGGCTGGAGACTCCTGAAAGACCTGTCTGGGCACCTTTACCTCACACTGACTCCCCCCCACCAAAGACCCCTGCCAAGCCACTCTCCTGCAAAAGCTCTCCTGGCCCTACATAGCAGGAAATATTTTGGCACAAGAGGAACAGTCCTTGCACAGAAGTCAAAAAGGTAAAATCTGCCCATCACTGCTGTGCCCTGGATAGCATCACCCTGCCACGGTGAGCCTTGCCACAAAGGGAAACGGTGCTTTTCAAAAAATATCCCTGCGAAAGGATGTCCTTGGATTTATACAGAAGAAAGAGGGGCACAGAGGGACCACTGAAGACGGTTGGTGGGGTTGGAGGAAGCTGAAGGACGACCAGGCAAAGCCTCACCACCAGGGCAGGCTCAGGCCATCCTTAGTGGTGACTTGGTATGGGCTGGCTGCTGTGGGGAGCCACCATGGACCACATCCATGACTCAACAGGAAAATCTCCCTATAGCAAGGATTGGTGGAGAAACGGGCCAGCACTAGCCCATCCTTGAGACTCCTGCAAAGAAAACAAGGCTGTCAAAAAAAAACCCTGGGATCCAAAAGTGTTGATCTGCTCCCCCAGGAAGCTGGAGATGGTTCACTTTAGGCTGGCTGTGAATTGCAGCTTAGCAGGCACTGAGGAAAAGCAGAAGAGCCAGGGAATGATTTGTCTCTTGCAATTTCTCAATCGATATCCAGCCCCTGACGTTTGCAAACAAAAAGCAAAGGAAGGAAAATGGCAGGTGCCAGAGTGAAACCTAAAAGTGATACTGTGGGTGGAAAAAGGCTGCCAGACCTGAAAAGCCTCTGAGCACGAAAATCAAAGAGGAGGAAATTGCAGGAGAAAAAAAGAAGTACTTGGCAATCAAGAGATGCTACATCTGGAGACAGCCTACAGCCAAAAAGCACTGGGTCTGTACTTTCCCAGGTGGGTTTGCGAAGAAGTCCAGGCTCCAGGAGACCTGAGCCCACAGGATCCGGACTCAGGCTTTGAAAGAAGACCTTCCCACACAAGAGCCCTGGGGAGATAATAAATGCCTCTGTGGCTGGGACATAGCAAGAGCAGCACCACAGGCTGGTGTCAATACTGAGAACCGGGAAGCTTCATGATGGAAATGATGTGTCTGTTACAGCGCCTGTGAGCTCCAAGCTCACACTGCCTGCACCTGGGAATTCCTGGTGCAGGCAGGAGCAGCAAACCAAGGTCATCTAAAAAGCTGCAGCTCTGCTCCGCATTCCCCATGTCCAGGCTTGGGCGCTGACTCTTGTTTGCTGCCCAAGCCTGGATGCTGCAACCCAGCACAGGCAGGAAAACACCTGCAGGCAGCTTTGCTGAGGCCAGCACAAGAGATCACAGAATCTGAGAATAGTTTGGAATGGGAGGGACAATAAAAACCATCTTGTTCCAGTGTGCTGCCATGGGCAGGGACACCTTCCACTAGAGCAGGCTGCCACAGTCCTGAGGACAGATGGCAGCAGGCAGGAGCTGGGCTGCCTCAGCTCTTGTAAAGCTGCCATCTGAAGCAGGCACCACCTCTTCCACTGGGGGATCCATCCCAGCTCACTGCAGCCAGGGCAGCGGGGGATGCAGCAGTGCCTTCTGCACCATGAGGAACCTCTCAGCTCCTAACCAGCTCCCAGGCACTAAAAGCACAGTGCCGACAGCCTGGGAGAAGGAAACACATTGGAGGGAGAAAAGTCTGGCTGCAGGATGCAAGCGGAAGGGAGTAGAGACAAAAGGAAGGAAAGAATAAGATTCAAGACAACAGTTAAGTCCAGAACAAGCAGGATGGCTTGGTGAGATTGGTGCACTTGTCTTTCACCTCCCTGGGGCTGTGGATATTGATCTTTCTTTTTGGCCTGGACCAGTGCCCGCTGCAATCCATGGGAATCCTTCGGCTGGCTTCACGGGTGCGAGAGCAGGGTGTGAGACAAGGATGTGGGACACAGTCCTGACACAGGCTGTGCATCTTCCTTGCTATGCCAAAAGCAAACCCCACTCCCACTCCCATGGGGTGGCTGTGAGCACCCTTCCCAAGGGTGAGCTCCTACCTTTGCTGATGTCCTCATACTCCAGCCAGAGCTGCCGCTGCACCTGCCTGTTGGGATACCAGATGGAGCAGGACTCCTCGAAGCCGTACACTGCCTCCTGGATGTAGTGGTTGCCAAACTGGTCCAGCAGTGCCACAAAATCTCCACGGGAGGTGGCTCCATCCAGAGAGTGGAGGGCATTGCTGAAGGCTGGCAAGGAGAAGGAGGAGATGCTCAGTTCCTAGAGCCCATCAAGCCCTTGCCACCTCCCTACACACTTGCAATGGGCAACCAGCCTCTGAGCCCATCACCTGCCAGCAGAAGGCTATGTCACCTCTTGCCATCCTTTCTCCCCTGTCCCTGCACACTTACACTGGGAGATGGTCATCTGGTTGAGCCGGACATGGTACATGACAGACTGCACCTTCCAGTGCTGCAGGAGGGGGTACCCAGACACCTCGCTGAAGTTCACCATCCCTGCCAGAGAAAGGACACAGGGACTCAGTGCCACTGCCTAGCCATACCTCACCATGGGGATGGTTGCAGCCCTTTGTGCTTGGGGCCACACAGCCAGCAAGGTGGGAATAAGCCAGGGAAAAGGGTTGTGCACACACCACATGCCCCCAGGGAGGCATTCAGAGCCGAGGGTCAAGTGGTCCCTAGCAATTAAAGGCATGCTTTGAAGGAAAACATGTAGGCTTGTTTCATCCTGCCATCCAGGGCTCTGCGCTGGAAGATAATGAGCCTCCTCCTGCCTCCCCTCCTGCTTTCTTCCCTGTGCCCACTCCCAAGGCATGCCCAGGTGTGCTAATTATGTCACTAATGAGAGCTGTGCTTTCTAATGAGCTGTTTGCAGCCCTGGGAACGGTCACCGTCATGCCACGAGTGCCCAAGAGTGACTGGCCAAGAGGCCCTGGGTCCCTTTCGGCCGGGACAGAGCTAAGGGGGCAACAGATGGACGGGGAAATTGCTGGCCTGCTGATGCTAATGTTCCCTCAGGACACCATGGCAATTCTGGGGCTGAACAGGACCTAGGGTTTGTCCTTCTCCTTCAAAGACATCCTGTTCTTCAGCCATTTAGCTGCGAGTTACAGAAGCCAGAAATTCATGGAGACCCAGGCTCTGAGGCCACTTACTCCAGCCCAAGGCACATGGCAGCTCAGCTTCCATGAGCAGAGAGACAGAGAGGCCATCGAGCATCACACAAAGCCCCAGCAGGGGAACTGAAGGGTGCGCATGGCTCTGAATTTGGTGGCCAGAGCATCCCTAGAGTGGCACAGCAGGATGCTGGGGCAGGCCACCTCGTCCCTCACAGCTGCAGTGCCGCACAGCCAGCACGTCACGGCCCCATTCAGCAGCAGAGCAGCAAACTCTGCTGCTGGCAGGCACCCAGCAGGAGTTCAGGAGGATAACAGCGGGCATCCCCCCTCTGTAACAAGACCTGAAGGCAGAGTATAAGCAGGATAAGATCCTTTGCCTTCCAGCGCCTCTCTTTTCAGTGCTGGCTGCTGCCAACAGCTTCAAAGCCTTGCTCTTCCCTGCAAAGTGTTTATGCAAAAACAGCCCTTCCTTACTCAGCAGCTCTGCCTCTCGTGTATTCACAGCAATATCCAAGCTTCTGACAAGCAGAGAATATTTTGCTTCTTTTTCTTTCCCCCCCCCTTTTTTTTTTTGTCCCTTAATCACCCACAAACCCAGCAGAGCAGTGGGAAATGAATAGGATGATTTACTGGCTTTTAGCTCCCCAGTATAATTGCCGGTGAAGTCCCAGTGCCACTGACACTGCTGTGATGCTGGGGCCGTGGTGGCAGTGCCTTCCTCGCATCCAGGTAACCATGTCACAGGCAGGACAGCCCCGTTGGGAGGCAGGTGTCCTCCAGCACCTCCAGACAGGGCTGAGCATCCCCAGGACGCAGGAGTGACCCACACTTCCAGCTCTCTTGGGGAAGCTCAGCCCCCCAGGACCCACCAGCACCCTCCTCCCTGCTGAATCTGCCTGCACACACATCCTCATTGCCATGCACCCTGTCAGGGCAACCAGCATCCACCAGGCCCTGGATGCAGCCCACGGGTGCTCTCCAAAATCCTCCTGGAAGCTCTGCTGGACAAAAGGAATGCATGAGGTTTCCTACGAGACCAAAACACCTTACTAGCCAAATCCTGTGCTTAGTAGCTCCTCGATGTCTGGGCCATTTCAGCCAACAGCAACAAACACCAAGGAAACAAAGGCTATTTATGAGTACTGCCAACTTGGAAAAAAGGCAAACCCTTGAAGGCTGTCTAGGAACCCACGATAACCTACCACTCACGGCCCATGGTGCTCTGTCACAAAACATTTTAGTTGGGTTGCACTGGCTTTTGAATTCTTCATTATATCAGCAAAGAAATCAAAGGTAGTTGGAAAACCCTTTTTGCCTTCAAAAAAAAGGAAGGAAAAACCCTTTTGCAAATGCCCCAAATATTTGATGGATGTTGGAGATTTTACACTCTACAATTAATTCACAGCCTTTGCCTTTTCTTCACTTTTAGTGCCTTCTTCTTACTGGAAAAAGGAACCAACCCTCAGCTGCTGGTTCCTCTACATGCAGCTGAGCACAGAGTGCCAAAGCCAAACTAGATATATCCCATGGTAGATATGTCCTGTGGGAGGTTAAGGTGCTGAAGCTGGACATGCTGGCAGCTGCCTCACTGGGAGAGACATGGATCCAGCTGGACTCACTCACCAGTGAGGAACTCAGGGTCAGGCGTGGGGTCAGAGAGCTCCTCTTGGCACTGGTTCTCCAAGGGCACTGTGGCCACCACCAGCCCATCCGGCAGCTGCTGCTCCAGGCCCCGGGCAAAGTTGTTCTGCCTGGAAGTTAATTGCAGAGGGAAGAACAAGGTTGTAGGACAGCAGAAATGATCCTGCCAGAAAGTGACCCATCCCAAAAAAACACCTGGCACTTCTCCTTTCCTTCAGGCACACATTAAAAAGATGTCTGCTCTTGATGGAAAGCATCAGAAGCCTCCTCCTCACCAGCCCTTCCATCTTCTGCAAAGCGAAGCCAGACACGGATGGACCAGGCAGTCTGCTACGGTCCAGCCCCAGGCCCCATCCCACGCCTTCTTCTTGGACAGGATGGCGAGGCCTGACCCTGCTGGGGTCCCCTCCCCATGTCTGCAACTCACCTGAAGGTCCCTTTGAGCACCTGCCCTGGTGCCACCTCCTTGGAGTGGTTGTTGTAGCCATAGAAGATCTCCCCGAAGAGCGTCTGGTTCATGGGCAGCTCGCGGGGCTCGCCGCAGTCCCCGCCCTCAGGGCACGACTCCGAGATTAGCTGGCACGATCGCCCATCCGTGCCCAGCTTGTAGTCCTCAATGCACCTGGGAAGCCAGCACGAGCCCCCTGTCACCTGCAGCCCCCCAGCGCTGAGGACAGCCACAAGAACAGAGGAGACCCCCTCATGCCAATCCTAAGGGCTCAGGGCGGCAGCAGCAATGGGCGGCAGCGCTCTGGGGGCCAGAGAGGCGATGGGTCACTCACCCACAGAACATGAGGATGTTGTAGAGCAGCGGGTCTTCGGGCAGGGGCACCATCTGCTGCAGGCACAGCTGCTCGCAGCCCCCGTTGAAGCCGTCGGAGCAGTCCACGCCCATGTGGCGGTCGTAGCAGCCCGTGCCGTCCTTCATGGGGCTCAGTCCCGCCGGGCACTGGGAGGTGGGGGAAGTAAGAGGTGAAAACCCCTGGGAAGAAATCTGTCTCTGGGGCTGAGGGCAGGGTTCCAGCGCTGCTCTCCACTGGAAACTGCAGCCTGAGCAGTGCCAGGGGCTGCGGGAAAGACAGCAGCAGCACCACCCACAGCTGCAGATATTTCTCCTGCACCAAAGCCTTTTTGCAGCCCTCAGCAGTGGGAGCCCTCCAAGACATTCCCCTCCAAGGGGATGTGCTGGTTTCAACCCCGCTCCAGCAACCCAGCTCCAGTGACTGACAAAGCGGTGCTGCCCTTTCCACACACATTTTCTGCCCCACACTCACAGCCTCTTCACCTCAATGCCAGCTCTGGTGACATTGCAGCAGCGCACCCCAGCACCACAGACCCCTCATTTTGGGGCAGAGCAGCTGTGATGGTGACAGGGCACACACATGACTGATATGGAGCCTCCTACAGAGCCAACAAACAGATGGACTCTTACTGCCTCTTGTATGTGTGTGTGTGTGTGTGTGTGTGTGTGTGTGTGTGTGTGTGTGCAGCAACAGAGGAGATGCCAGCCCAAAAACATCTTCCTGCTACAAAACTATCCTCAAAATATCCACCCCGAAGTGACAGTAGGAGTGGAAGGATTCCCTTTCTGGCCTCCCCCTCCTTGCTCACACCAAGGGAGGTGGGCAGGCGCCTGGGGGTCACGCACCACGCAGCCCGTGGAGTCCAGCTTGCGGTCCGAGATGCAGCGGAAGTTCTTGCTGCAGCCCCCATTGTCCCGGGAGCAGTCACGGACGGGGCCGAAGGAGTCAAGAAGGACCTCCAGGCTGTCGAAGGAGGATGAGGTCATCAGCTCTTCCCTGCGTGGAGGGGGAAGAGGAGATGTGTCACTGCTCCAGTGAGATGTTGTGGATGCACGCATGACCCGGGCTGCTGCGTGGGTTTTTCCAGAGCTCAGGCTTTCCTCGGGCTGGCAGTGAAATGGATGGCAGCCAAGATTTTAGAAGCATGCAGGAGCTACTGAGATAAGGAGGAATACTGCCAAAGGCTCAGCTTTGCAGGACTGGAGAAGGGCAGGTTGATGGTTGTACCAATCTCCACCTGCAAAAGGCGGGATGGGGATCCCAGCTCTGTTTGCTGAAACTCCCTCATCCTGCCATTGCACCTACCTGACCTCCACTGCATCCTCCATCACCGTCATGTCAGTCTTGCACTTGGCTGAGGGGTTGATGGCCAGCTCGGCCGGGGGGATGACGAAGCTCTTGCTCAGGGGCAGCCACATGCCCTCCCCCAGCGTGTAGGTGAACCTGCAAGGGAGAGCAGCAAAGGCTGGCACACAGAAATGCTGAGCCTGGAAGGCTGTCTGCTGAAATCCGAGCCCTTGAGCCTCCCTGCTCATCCTGCAGGGATGCCAGCCCAAACTAAGGTGTGTGGGCAAGGTAAAGTGGGGCGGCTCCTCCAAATACACCCAATAGTTCCCAAAAATTACATGTAACTTAAATAATTAAAAAAAAAAAAAAGGCATTTTCATTTTCAGTAGAAACCCTCCTTCAGAACCTAAAACTAACTCTCAGCAGGGGCAGAGAGGAGGAACCAGCACCCACATGACAGCTGCTGGGGGATCTTCCCCGCCATGCTCACATGTCCCCAGGAGGTGGCACAGGACAGCTGTGCTCAGCCCTGCCAGCTGGGCTACCTGCATGCCTGTATGCCCTGAGTTGTATTAAAGCCCCAAAATGTGCTGAGCAGGTCTCCTTCACCGCTTACCGAAAAATCTTGTCGGAGGGCTGCTCACCCAGCACCAAGTCAAAGCCACGCTGGAAGATGGTGTACGGCCAGGGCCTGGAAAACAAACCCAGGAGCATCACACCAGCATCGTGTCCCCACTGCTGCTCCCAGCCTCAAATGCACCCCCTGCTCAGCTCCCAGCTCACATGCAGGAGGGTCCTAGGGTAGGATGACTCCTAGGGTAGCTGGGACAACACGATAAAATAGCCTCAGATCCGAGATCTTAATTTTGGTGTCCCACAACATCACATTCTTGTCCCAGCCCCAACCTGCCCATAGGCCAGTGGTGTGTTGCATCTGTTATTCTGGGGTTTGGTGCACTCCAGCCATCCCCACATCCCTCGGTGCTCGGTACTACCTGCCTGGTCCTGCTTTAGGGATTTGCATCACAGCTATTGAACTGCAAAAAGAAAACCAAACCGCAGCTGGACCCTTTCTCTGTGAGGCTTTTCCCTGGGAGCACATCCAGTCTGGGACCCCAGTTTCACCACCTGCCTTATGTTTCACTGTTCCGGGAGGGGGAGCTTTGCAAAGGCGGCTGGAAGACAAGGTGGAAGCTTGGAGCCAAGCAGGAGGCTGGAGAGCTGGTGGCCCCATCCCCCCCATCCCTGCTGTCGTGATGAGCCACTAAGATTTGGAGGCCAGTGCCTTTCAGTGGAACACCCATGGCCATGACACCTTTGGGACATGAGCCCCCAGCAGCACAGCCCTGCTGTCTTACTTGCAGAGTGAGACAGACAAGAGACCCAGCCATGGTGGCCTTTGAATCAGGCAACATGAACCCTGCTCCCAAACCCTAAAACTCCATTTTGCAAGAGCTCAGAGCTGGGGAGAGGAGATTTTCCATCCTGTCACATCACTGCTGCTAAAATTCAGAGTCAGGAGTGTCAGGTGCCAGTGACAAGCGCAGGGATTATCTCTTGAGGCAATTACAGCTCTCCTGAACAAGCAGTTTAATTTCTAATCCGAAGTTATTTCGGCAAGGACAAAAATAATAATAATAAAAAAATCCTGACTGCAGGATTACAGCACGCCTTCTCTTTCCTTCGTCGGGATACAATGCCATTTCCCTGTCTGGTCAGCTGGGAGCTGGGGATTACATTCAGCCCACAATCGGATTGCCTTGAATAAGGTCAGCTTCATCCAGAAAGAGATGTGCTCCTTGTGTCTCGCCAACACCTTGAATGCTTCACACCCCCACCTCCCAGTGCTCCTGCAGATGGGTTTTATTCTTGCTTCTGAGGAGCCCATCAGGCCGGGAACAAAGGCAGAGGCTGTGTAGAAGCGAGGTATTGTTCCCCATCAGCTTGGGTGGAAAAGTGGCTGTGGAGAGCTGTGCTCGGCTTGCAGCAGAGCTCAGTGCTGGGGCAGGTGCTGCAGAAGAACAGGGACTGCCAGACCTCTGCCTGGTGGCACATCTGTGAGCCCATGGATGTCAACACGCCTAGGACATGGAGCCAGTGTATTCGGACCCACCTGGGAGATTGAAATCAGCCCTCAAGGCATGTTGTATCCACCCAGGATGCAATTTCCAAATGTGGCTAAAATTCTTATAATCATAGAGTCCCAGAATGGCCAGGGTTGAAAGGGACCTTAAAGATCATCTCATTCTTCCCCTCTTCCACTATCCTAGGTTGCTCCAAGCTCCATCCAGCCTGTCCTTGAACACTTCCAGGGATGAGGCAGCCACAGCTTCTCTGGGCACCCTGTGCCAGGGCCTCCCTGCCCTCACAGTGAAGAATTTCACCCTAATATCTAATCAAACCTGCCCTCTGTCAGTTTGAACCCATCACCCCTGGTCCTAATGCTACTTGCCCTGGTAAAAAGCGATGATCACTTTGATCCAGGGAAGAAGTTTCCGTGCTCCAGGAAGGGACATGTGTAGCATCTCCCCAGCCTGCCACAGTTTTCCTTTACTTGGGGTCAAAAAAAGCCCCTTAAATGCAACGTTCAGCCTTCAGTGACATCTCTACATGGCAAGGGAGAGCCAGTGCTGCCAGGCACCACTGGGTCTGCGAGGATGTGGACCCTCTGCAGCAAGGCCCTGAGACATCCTCCCTACAAGAGCTCCAGCTCAACAAGAGACATTTACCCATCCTCATCTCCAGGGAAGCTCTCCAGAAGCTCAGCACTGGTATTTCCACCCACGCACTCTTGCTGACTTGTGCCTTCTGCTGCAGAGGACAGGGCAGCATCTCCTCCCCCAGTCACACCTTACCTCCCTTTGTTGTCTTTTGTCCCTGGTGCCTCTGTCACTGTTTCACCTCCTCCTTCCTCTGTGTGTGTCCCCACATGGATGTGTCACTCCTCCGTCCCTGCTTTCTGCCCCCACTGGAGGCACCTCACTGCTCTGATTGGGGTTTTTCGTGCCGGCTATTTTGGTTGCATGGCCTTCAGAGCTCCCAAAGAAAAGTGGGACTGATCAGCAGCTCTGCAGCTGATCGGGTTGAATTAAATGGGCCAGAAATGACAGCCCTCAGCTTCCTGCAAGCCTTGGCACTCAGGCACACACCTGAAACCACAAAATGGGAGCACCTGAGAACCAGAAAATCCCCCACACTCAGTCAGCAAGTTCCCAAGGCCAAAGTGCTGCCCAGGACAATCTTAAGCCCCTCAGCTTTCCTAGATGAACCATTGTCTGGATGCTTTGCTCCATATCTGGGCTTGAGTGGAAGCTCACAGAACACCTGCTGAGCCTCCAAACCTGGCACTGCTGGTGACGCTTTGAATGAGCTCAAGAGGGCCTGGCCACGCTTAAATTGCAGCCCAGAGGGGATGAGGCCAGGCTGACTTGTAGCACCAGGAACTGTGCTCCCCACTGCCTGCAAAACTCTTCCAGACAAGGTGGGTGCGATGAGGAATAAGCCCAGCGCTGGCAGGATGTGACCACCACGAGCTAACCTGCAGCAGCTGCTTTGAGGGGAGCTGGCAAGGGGCTGGAGGGGCTGCAGGAGGGGTCTTTGCAGGAGGCACAAGAAGTTGCTGCAGGGGAGTGTGACTGAAATGTCACTGGAGGAGAGAGTGGTGGGTTGTTACACGCTGGAGTGACTCCAC
>VXBU01009370.1:0-10415 GCA_013400315.1 Bombycilla garrulus | reverse complement strand
TGGACTTCTCAGCTGGAAGAAAAAGATGGGAGACCTTGGCTAACTCTCTACAGAAGTGGACCAGATCAATAGCCCCCGATATTAGTAGGCTAATATAAACTGACACTGTCTACTTTGTTTTCTGTATTTACTGTATTTGCTGTTTCTTTGTACTTGCCACACCTAGTGCAGGGACCAGACGTGGAAAAGTTGGGAGGGAATGTTTCAAATGGTAATCTTTATACCATGCCAGGTTGTTAAAAAAGGTTGAGTTAATAATAACTAGGGTTTGTAAAGACAAATTGGGTGTGGTCGCACACAGCCTGACACAGCCTGAGAAAACTGCAATTCTTCCCAGGCCCAGCCTGGGAGGTTGCAGAGGGCTCAGGAGAAGAAATCCGCTCTCATGCTATTCTGGGAGAGCAGAATGTCAGGAATGAAAACAAAGATATGCACCTGTGGTTTGTGTTCAGCTCTATGTGAGCTACGTGATGTTTCACTTTCAGAAAACTGTTTTCTCCATTTCACCAATTAGTTATTTGTTTATTCTCATAGTCCAGTTATGTTCATCTTTGCTATCCTCTCTATATAACACGACACCTCTTTCTTGCTGGAGTAGAAGTGGAAGAATAAACTCTTTTCCTTGATGCACAAGCCTGAATTATTGGAGTCATAATTGTGTTGCTTGGAATCTGGGAGCAACAATTGAGAAATAAGAAGAGGAGGGATTGATAGAAAGGATGTGTGCTAATGTCTTTAAAAACGGTTCCATGGGTGAGGGTATGGTTGTTAACATCTTTCAAATGGGTCTTCATGTCTCTGTTAACTTCAAGCAGCAGGTTTGTTATAGAGCCCTGACAGCTTGGCTCCTGAAACATACAAGTGGGTCTGCACAAGTCCGAGTTTCTGAACTTTGGGGTAAAATAGTAGGTTCAAGGGGGGAACATGTGGTAGGCGGTTCAGGAAGGCTGTATCCTCCTAGTACCTCAGCCAATGGAGAAAGGAAGAGGGCAATATGCAGCCGGGAGTTTAGGATAAAAGGGAGGCTGCGTCCTCCAAAACCTCAAGAGAGAAAACCCCTGCGGGCATGTGCCCCAGTGAACTCTCCTTTTATTCAAATAAAGTTGCAGGACTCCTCTGTCTCCTTTATGGACACTGGCTTTTCATAGCGTGATTTTCCATACAACAGTAAGAAAACCAACAGTGTGCTGCACATCACATTCCTTTTACCCATTTCCAGAGCACAGGCGAGATGCCAGCACTTCTCTACCTGAGTTTTCTTCTACTATGCAGCTGCTACATTGAGACAGGGGCAATCAGGAGTGCAAGCACTCACAGTTCCCAGAAAATGGTGGTGAGGTCACTCCCCCAACTACTCCCTGCCCCACACCACCGCCCTCTGCCTCACAGCCCCTCACATTCCTGCCCTCCTTTCATGCTTCCGTCCTATAATCCACACATCCCAACTTCATACACCTCACAAGGGCCCCCGCCATTCTCAGGTTCTCATGTCCCCAATCTGGTCTTGTCTAGCCCCGCCCCGCCGAGGGATATTTCAAGGGCACATATATATAAAAGTATGCATCTGTTCCCCCATCGCTCAGAGGCGGGAGAGGTGAAAAAGCGCCAAGACGCTTAAGAAGACCTGCGGGGGGACCAGTTCCCGGCCTCACCCCGCCCCACCCTGCCTCTTGGGCGCGGCCTCGCCGTAATAAGAGGCGGAGCGAGCTGCCACCATTTTGGCGCGGTTAGCGTGGGTTTGTCGCTTTGTCTTCTGTCTCCATTCGCCTTCCCTGAAGGAGCTGTTGCTGCCATCGTCATGTTCTCCGCCCGCGTGGCTGCTTCCCTCGCCCGCTCCGTGCCTCGGCAGGCTGGCCTGGTGAGCGCATTCTCCCCTCCCTCCAGTAAGCGGAGGCGGTGTGTAGGAGGCGGCCGCCGCCATCTTGGGGGCCGCGGTGACATTGAGAGGCTGCGGCCTTCTGCTTTCGCGAGTTTGGGATGGGGGGCTCACTTTAGCACTGGGTGTCAGTGGGACCAGACCTACTGCTGAGAAAGCGAGGGTGCCCTCACTTGGGAGGTGGGGGGGGGTCCTGGGGAACGGCCTGTCCTTCCCCAGTGATGTCGCTTGACGCTGTTTGGGTTCAGGTTAATGTCTGAAAGCTGACAGATCCCGATCAAGGTGAGGGATTTGCGCTGCAAGGCTTTGCCAGGTGGTGTTTTTTTCCCCCCCATATTGGTGGGGAGAGCAAGGGTATGAAGATCTGTCCCGAACTGTTCCCGCTGGTGTCCCTTGTGAAGGTGAACGGAGGAGAGGCCTGCCTAGGCGTTCATCGAAATAGCATTAATGGTGCCTGGAGCTGTACTGTGAGCTTTACTTAGGATTATAGCATTTTATTGCATTCATTATCACAGGGGTTTTTTTCCGTTGTTTTCGCTCTCGTCTATGTTTTAGCCATACCAGAAATTTTGCGGATTTTTTTTCTTTTAAGGAAGGCCAACCATTAGAAGACACAATATTATTTCTCCCTTGTGAAGAACCGTGAGGGTTGTGGTGATTTCTTTCTGCCCCAAGCATTTGATGTTCAGCACAACGGTGGCAAGTGAGAGCAGATGTTGCTTTGGGATCTGCTGTGGTACCGTGATGGTGACAGCAGTGGGATGCAGAAAAATGCAGCAAATAATTTAGAGCAATCTATTTTACCAGCTGTCCTTGCTTAGTAGTGCTGGACTTGGTTCCATAACTAAAACTTGTGATTTGAGTGCTGTGGATCTAACCTCAAAACTGAAGCACATTAAATTTATAAGCTCATGATCCAAAAATGTCACTGTGTTATCTCTCAACCATTTTTTTAAATGAATGAGGACAGTTCACTGTTACTGAAACAATTACTTGTTTTAGATTTCCAGAAACACCCTGGGTGCAGCGTTTGTTGCTACAAGAAACCTCCATGCCTCCAAACCATGCTTTCAGAAAACTGGTGAGTCTGAGGAAGGTCTTCACATAACAGTGTGGTTTAAGAACTTGCTCTGTCAGACAAAAGGGAATTTTAATATGGTATGTGTATCAGTCGACAGAATGCTTGAGGACATTTATGTACTGACAGTATTTAACTGAACTTTTGCACAGTCACATCCAGCAGACTTTACTTTAATAACTATTCAGATTATGCCCAAACCAGGGAGTGGTCATGCGTCAGTTTACGCAGTATACCTGCTCTGTGAGGATTCCATTCAGAATTATCTTATTCTGATGTTCAGAACTCTTGCAGAATTGTTTGGGGAAAAAAAAAGGCACCTCAAATTCTAGTTTTCTGTCTTGTTTGTAACAGTATGAAGGAACAGATGACTCCCAGGCCTGCCAGTGTTTTGTCCTTGAGCATAACTTTTTACTGCCAGCATTTTGGTGTTTAGAGCAAACAGTGGCCCTGCGTAGCTGTGTTTTTGATAGTGGTTCATATACAATTTTCAAAGTGGCTTGGGGAATTATTAAATGGATTAGGAAATAAAAAATTCACTATTTTATTTACTGTTTCCTGGCTGGGGAAATAAAGCGTTGTTGGAGGTAGACTGCCAAACAAATTTGAGGAATATGGAGAGTACATTTTTGCAGCTTATACTGAACAACTTGCTTCTTAAATGTATCAAGTCCCTTTGAATATATTTGGATCTTGGATTACAAATCACAGGGTGTTTTGATGCCTCCAGTTTAAGTAACCTCTCTGCAAGTGGAGTGAGAATGTCTGTTCTTAGCCTAAGACAAATTATTTAATTTCTTTCTAGAGGGAGAGATTGTTAATAGTGTAAGACATAATGAAGGAAACTGGTAACTAAACAATCATCAATGTTTTAATTGAAGCTGTCTTGTAATGATCTGTTGAAGCTGCTTTTTTTAGCTGGGAATACTGAAGATGTTATTTATCTTTTGCATCTAGCATGTTGCTTGCTAGACTTCATGGCATACCAGAGAGGGCACCTTGGCCTGTGAATTCAAGACAAGCTTACTGAACTCATATCTTGCCTTAATGTGTTAAGTCAGGTGTGAAATGTCTCTTTCCAGGTACTGCTGAGGTATCCTCTATTCTTGAGGAACGTATTTTGGGAGCTGACACCTCTGCTGAACTTGAGGAGACTGGCCGTGTGCTCTCAATTGGTGATGGTATTGCCCGTGTGTATGGCCTAAGAAATGTCCAAGCAGAAGAAATGGTTGAATTCTCTTCTGGACTGAAGGTAAGCCTTCACTGAAGCAGTTTGTTTAGCCTAGAAATATATTTTTTTAAAAATAAAGACTTTTAAAGGAGAATGAGACTGTTCTTGGAGGTACTGGTATGAACCTCTTGCAAACTTCATTTCAAGTTTAATAAGTAGTAACTAGTTAATACTACAGAAAGCAAATATTCTTTGAATTCATAACACTTTGCTTTCAGTGTCTGGTTCTTGGCTAACATTTGAATTTTGTGTCTTCATCTAGGAAGTAGAAGAACTAATCTACTATTGGATTTTGTTTTCTTTGATTTCATGGTGGCTTTTTTGTTTACTGTTGAATAACAGCCTCATTCTACATTAGAATAAAAAAGCTGTCTGTTCTGAGAGTACTGCAACAGCTCTTCCAATATTTTTAATAACCTAACTTGCCTTGGCCAGAGAATAAGCTAGTGTTTTTCCCTCATACAATTCCTAGGCAAGAGATAAATGTTGTATTTGAATCTTGCTTATCCTTTCTGTTCTTTTTGGAGAGATAAATGACAATGCTAGACTGCTGCAGTATAATTATGTGGTAAGTTGAAGGCTTAGGCAGGCAGGTTCTCTAACCAATATGGAAATAGATGCATTGTTCATAAAAGCAGAACATTGACTATTGTCACAAATAAGATTGAGGTAGATCATGTGGCATACTCTACATTGTAGAATGATCACATTGGTATTAAACTGTGACCATTTTTGTCAGTGTTGGTATGGGTTTTCTCAGGATGATGTGACCTTTGTCCTAGGGTATGTCCTTGAATTTGGAGCCCGACAACGTCGGTGTTGTTGTGTTTGGTAATGACAGACTGATCAAGGAAGGGGATGTTGTGAAGAGGACTGGTGCCATTGTGGATGTTCCAGTTGGGGAAGAGCTGCTGGGCCGTGTTGTAGATGCCCTGGGTAATCCAATTGATGGGAAGGTAAGTGTAACTAGGTGCTTGCTATCTCTGCTTGTATCTCTGTGATACAGACTGCAACAGTTTTTTTCCTCTTTTTAAGGGTTCTATTGCGTCTAAGACACGTAGGAGAGTTGGCTTAAAGGCCCCTGGGATCATTCCCAGAATCTCTGTGCGTGAACCTATGCAGACTGGGATTAAGGCTGTAGACAGCTTGGTGCCAATTGGTCGTGGCCAGCGTGAACTTATAATTGGTGACAGGCAGACTGGGTAAGTTAAATGCCCAAGCCAAAAAGGTTTCCTTTAACAGAGACTTCAGTGCAGTGTGCACCAATGTACAGAACTGAACACAAAACTGTGTAGAGGTTGGGAGAACTGCAGGCATCTTAATTTATCAAACTCTGTGTTATTGTTATGGTTTGACAGGAAAACTTCAATTGCAATTGACACAATAATCAACCAGAAACGTTTTAATGATGGGACAGATGAGAAGAAGAAGCTTTATTGTATCTATGTTGCAATTGGCCAGAAGAGATCCACTGTTGCTCAGCTGGTGAAGAGGCTTACTGATGCAGGTACAGATTTTTGAAGATGATTGAGCCTGGTAATTAATGACATCTGTTCTCATTATAACACTGTGACCTCTCCTAGCTGCAAGTATAGACAGAATTCCTTTTTTTATTAAATGAATGAACTACTTTTGGGGACAGGAAATCTGCCTAGGTATCTGGGGGGAAAACAACCCCTTATTTTTACAACATTGTATTGGAAGACTATTTTGAGGTCCCAAAACTGCTGAGTTTCTTCTGGAAAAGTCAGCCTATTTTTTTTNTTTTTTTTTTTTTTCCTAGCAGAGTTGAGAGGTTCCTTTTGGCAGGCCTGGTGACAAGCTATGGCCTACAAGTATTTATATGGTCTTGATGTGTTTCATATGTGTGGAAGTGTGAATGACAGTTGAAAATTTATGTAGAGAGACTTGACTGCCCAAACATAAGGGATTAAATTATAGCATCTTTTCAGGAACAGTTGACCAAGGCTGCATATGTAGCAGAGCTTGCTAGAGATCAGGTACCTTACCTCTTGTCTACTGGTCAAGCAGAGTCATAACTAGCAAGAAAAAAATCCCCACACTTTAGGACAGTAATTTGTTTGGGACAGTGAAACAAATGATAGCGTTGCCTTGCAGCAGCCAGGAAACCATGGACTTTCAGACTGAATTACTTCTAGAGCAAAAGTGTGTCTTGGTTAAAGTTTAAACTTAATTTTAAATGAGAAAGAAGCCTGCAAGTGTTAGGCAGCTGTGAACTTGCTCTTGAAACTTCTTGAGTTAGTTGAGCTAACAGACATGTTAATCTAGTACAGTGGGCTTTCCTGTAACAATGTAGTGATACTGCCTGGGCTTGCTTTAGCAACTTATTACTTCACATGTTTGTTGTATTGCTGATTACAGGCATGGTGAGGTAATATACTCAGTGGTGTGTTTTTCCAATTCTTTACAGATGCTATGAAGTACACTATTGTGGTGTCTGCCACAGCATCTGATGCAGCACCCCTTCAATATCTGGCTCCCTATTCAGGATGCTCCATGGGTGAATACTTCAGAGACAATGGAAAACATGCGTTAATCATCTATGATGACCTGTCCAAGCAGGTCAGGAAACATTGTTTATAGGCCTCATAGTCTGACCTTGGTGTTTGTAGCTGTAAGATCACCTCAAGTTTAGAAATCCAAAATGTTAAATGAGCTTTTGAGGTCTGAAAGCTTTCTTTATACCATGCAGGCTGTTGCCTATCGTCAGATGTCTCTGCTGCTGCGTCGTCCACCTGGCCGTGAAGCCTACCCAGGTGATGTGTTCTACTTGCACTCTCGCCTGCTGGAGAGAGCAGCCAAAATGAATGACTCTTTTGGAAGTGGTTCTCTGACCGCCTTGCCTGTCATTGAAACTCAGGCTGGTGATGTATCTGCTTACATTCCAACCAATGTCATCTCCATCACTGATGGACAGGTAGGACTTCTTCACATCCCAGTGTACATCTGTGTTATTTACTGTCAGGTCTCTGAGGAGGCTTCCAAGCTTCTGACCAGGATAATAAAACAATTCTCTCTTGCAGATTTTTTTGGAAACTGAGTTGTTCTACAAAGGTATCCGTCCAGCCATCAACGTTGGTCTGTCTGTGTCCCGTGTGGGTTCTGCTGCTCAGACCAGGGCTATGAAGCAGGTAAGCATGAAACTGCTGCTCCTCTTGCTAGAGATTAGTAGTGTGTAGGGCTTCCAACCCATTTCACTCTAAAGAGTTGTGAATAGAGAGGGAATAAAGCTTTGGATTCCTTAGAGTTATGAAACTATAAAAGAACAGACTTTGGGGATCTCTTGGATATTTCCATTACTTGTTGAGTGAGGTGGGGGAGAAAGGAAAATAGTATCTGCATAAAGATGTAGGATTATATTTCAGTATGCTGATCTGGGTACTAATCTAACTAGAAATAGAGAATGCTCTCTTAACCCTGTGCTTTTAGCCCATATATGGAATTAGAGGTTTAATATCAATTATCACTGTTTTAGGGAGGCATACTTTTATTAAAAGGTGAGGTACTTAGAAATGCCAATAATCATCTGTCAGAATCTTGGGATTCACTTTTCTGGTATGGAAAGTAAAGCTGACAGGTGGCAAGGTGAGGAGGGAAGAAGCCACCCACAGAAATTACTTTTCTGAGAGGAGCTGCTGAGAACTTCCTCCATGACTTGACATAACCAATCAGTGGCTAGTTTGACTATTGACAACCTGTGAAACCAATTAAAGAGCTAGATCTGCCTGACAACTGTCATCTGAAGATAACCTGCAGCCTCCTAGATACATTTAAAAGATGATCAGACTTGCTCTGATCTGTATCTTGTGTTGTAGGTGGCAGGTACCATGAAGCTGGAATTGGCTCAGTATCGTGAAGTAGCTGCCTTTGCCCAGTTTGGCTCTGATCTGGATGCTGCTACACAACAGCTGCTGAACCGTGGTGTACGTCTGACAGAGCTTCTCAAACAAGGACAGTATGGTGAGTGTCTTAAACTTAAAAAGTCTGCATTTCACGTTAGTCTCTTGTGCTATCAAGACTGGTCTTTATGGCAGCATTTACCATGTCCATTCTGTGCACATGGTAAATGCAGACTTGCTTGAACCATATTGTATATGTGCAGTTGATCATCAAAGAAAGGACTGCGTAGTACTGATGTGTCCTGATGCGAGAGTTACTGATGACATGAGTGTTCTCTTTTCTGCAGTTCCCATGGCTATCGAGGAACAGGTTGCAGTTATCTATGCTGGTGTAAGAGGTCACCTGGACAAGCTGGAGCCCAGCAAAATTACTAAATTTGAGAGTGCTTTCCTAGCTCATGTACTGAGCCAGCACCAGGCCCTCCTCTCCACAATCAGGTATGATGATTTATCCTGCTTTGTCCCAAGGGTATCGCTTTGATGACTGGAGTGCAGATAATGGTCACTGAACTGTTAATTTAGTGTATCCCAGAACATCAGGCCTTAAGCTGCCTGTACCAGAACTGGAAATTAAATCAGCCTTCCAGCTGTCCAGAGCTGAGCTTCGTGACTTTGGTTCTTAGGAAATCCAGTTAATGCTTAAAATGGAGAAGGAGTGTTATGTTAGTAGTACAAATTCATGCATCAAGCAGAAATGCTTTAATTCATTTACTAATTTTGATAGAAATGGGAAGGTTTGCTGTGAAGCCTTTGTCTTAGGGATTGACCATCTATCTATTTCTGTGTCGGAAGTTTAACTAAACTCTTTCAACAGGACTGAAGGGAAGATATCTGACCAGACAGAAGCTAAGTTGAAGGAAATAGTCACAAGTTTCCTGGCTACTTTTGAGGCATAGACTTAAAACTGTTCAAACAGACCAGGCTCTTGTGATCCAGTGCTCCAGTTCCATCAAAAAGTATGTGCAACTTGAATGTATAGATCTCAATGAGAATAAAAGTTCCTATGTAAAAAGGCTTGTATATTCTGATTGCCTTCTGGCTAGCTGCTTTCACCTTTAAAACTGTGGAGGACTCCCTGTGACACATGCTTACTTAAAGAAACTCTAAAAAATTTGGGGCATCTTAACTCCCCAGCTGGATCAAACTCCCCTTACATGAACAAGGAGGTGTAGCAGTTAGTTTCTGGAGCTATGACCACAGTTCCCATTGTGACAGACCTGAGGGTTGCTCTTGCAGTTTTCATACTTTCTACCAGGCAGCTGATCTCTGAGAAAGGCATTCAGCTGGGGAAACAGTTTATGTTGTCTTGTCATGGGTGCTAACTAGTTTGACCTCACAGGAATCTCTAACAGCCTGATACTGTTACAGAGTATTTCTTAGAATTGCTGTCTAACCTGTCCTGGGGCCTGGCTTTTGGAAGATGGGTTCTCTCAGAACTGAGGTCCTTGTGTCTTGGGACAACTGTAGTTGACTCTAATTCTGTCAGCAAACTGTCAGCAATTGTTAATGGGTGGGAGGGAAGGAGGTTATATGCCAGAACATTGCTTTCATTTCCCAACTTCTGCATGCCATGTGAGGCATGAGATCCCAGTGTTAGACCTGTCTGGGATGTAGGAAAGTTAAAAGTTGCTCTACTTAGTGTGTTGTAATCAACTTCACCTGGTACACTGGAGCTTGGTCTTTAATCCTTGGTGAGCTTTTGTACTGCAGTTACCTGTGATCAGGACTGCTCTTGAGGCCGTTCACTCTGTTCTCAGTTAATTTCCTTCACAGGAGCACCTTGCCTCACAGTTTAAACCTGCTGTGTTACAAGCAGCTAGAAGCATTCTCAATGAGTTCCGCGCTGACAAGCTGCTCTGATGTACTGGGTCTGACTGAGGTAAAGTTCACAGCCTTCACAGTGCTGTGCTTTGCATTAGTAGCTGAAAGGGTGTTGATAACAGATCAGTGTTTTGGCTACTGCTGAGCAGCACTGTCCCTCTGGCATTCCTTCCTCCATCAAAGGGATGGAAGTGGGCAAGATCCTGAGAGAGGACACAACCAGGCCAGCTGACCCAAATTAGCCCAAGGGATATTCCATACTGATGCCTTTTGGGACTACCTAAAAACAGAGGCCAGACAAAATTAGGGGAATAAAAAGTGGTTATATTTATTGAAGGGCCTTCAGGTACATTTTGGGCAGATGAAGCCCCATTTTCCCCCCCGCCAGGGGCTACACCCGAAAAAATGGATGACAGGTCACAGGTTTTCATACTTTTATAAGTTTGGTCCATGAGACAAAGAATTAAGGAGTAGGGAATAGTTCTTCAA
>VXBU01009367.1:0-47674 GCA_013400315.1 Bombycilla garrulus | reverse complement strand
AGCAGATACCTGTCTTCAACCCATTACACTGCTCCATCTTTTCTAATGGTAAAGTATAAAATATGTGCACACGAAATTTTAAACTGAGTCTCCTTTTATGTTAATCTAGGAAGAAATGAAAACCCTACATAATATACTATGAACTGGAACAATTTGGTGTATTTTTAGCCTTATTTTGAAACAATAAAGATATATTCCTAGTTTCTTGCCCTCAAATTTTATGACAATCTGTTTAAATTTATTCAAACCCTCCCAAGACCCCAGTAGTACTACTACTTATTAGTAGTACTTATTAGATCCAGATTCGGTGGTTATCCTGTGACTGGTTCGAATGTAGACAGAAGTTTATTAAACCCCAAGTTGCCATCCTGCTATCAGGAGGTCAAGTGACTTGGGTTAACATTTAAAATTACGGCTCAAAGCCATTGGATTTTGAACTCTGAAGGTATTTTGGTGCACGCAAGGCTGCCTCAGCAACCTTGACAGAGGCAGCCCTACATCCACTTAATTCCCCAGGCACCTGGACCATCCAGCCTTGAGACATCTCCCCAGCAGTGCCTTGACAGGACTTCCTATAAACCACATGTGCACAGCTGTTTTTCTGTTTTCAGCGAAACTTTTGGGGGTCTAGAGGAGAAGAAGGATATGAGAAGAGTAGTGAGGTTTCAGCTGTGGCTGAGTAGGAGACCAGTATCCCAACTTCCCATTTCCTAGGTGAGAGCCTGCAGGATGAGTGATCTGCATTGCACATTCCTGCAGAGAGATAGACAAAAAGAGTAATTTTTTTCCCCCAGCTCTTGTTTTGGTTAAGGAATGGTATTGTCCAATTTGGTGCTCCTGCTGAGACTCTGCAAACCATGTGCCACTCGCTCACTCCTCCACCCTGTCCCCCCTCGCCCTGTCCTGTTCCTGTCCCCCTGTCNGAAAAAGCAATGAGATAAGAAAATGAACAATAAGAGCAACAGTACTAATTACAGAGGGGATGACAAAGAGGTGATCATATGGAACCTCTCTAATGGTAGACAATACCAGACCTGGAAAAGAGCCCTTTCCCCATCCCCTGAAAAGATGTGAGGTGTTATAAAAAAAGCATCCAGGTCCTCTCCATGCCCCCTTCTGGCTACTGCAAAAATGAACTCTGTCCTGGACAGAACTGGGACAGTTTCTGAAAAGAGATCTGTAGGAGAAAAATATGGTGGCTCCAGATTCTAACTGCTTGCTGTCTCCTCTGAAGTAGGATCTCTACTTCTGAAAAGGGAAGGAGTTGACACACTCTTCTGTGCAGTTTCTAATTGGTTGTATTTATGTCACTGCCTGATCAGAGCTGGGATTCATCTTAATGAATATCAGTTGTTTAGGAGATGCAAATACCTAATCCTGGATTTGGGATTTCCCTCTGAGAACCAGGCATATAAAACACAGCATAGGCATTGCAAGATCTGACTTAATGTACCTTGGCACTTCATGAATTGCATTCTCTATATATACAGCCAAGGTTCTTTGCAAAATTGATCTGAATACAAATATAAAAGATTTGGCTTCAGTCCCCCCTACCACATTTCTTTTGTTTACTTGTAAATGACCATGAATCCTCACATAAAGAATCTTATAAAATAATAATGATCCAATTCTTTTTACCTGAATTAGAATAATCTTTGTAACGTTAGTGTAATTCTTGGAGTTGCACTGCTATTTCTGTGGAACAAAAGTGATACACATGACTTTTGTAACCTGTTAGAAGGACACAATGGAATCCACATTTCAGTATTTTCAAGAAACTGTTCAGAGATGTCCTTAGTCTGATAATTTTGCTGATGTCTCTGTAAATTCAGTGGTGAAATATCTGCTGAAATCAGTTTGCCTTGCTTTGTGAACACCTTTGAAAACCATTTGAACAAGGAGCAGAAACAATGTAATTTAGAATGAACAGAAGTAGAGATAGCCCTCCAAATGCTGTGTTTACCCTTTACCTGAGAAAGACATTTGTTCTTTGCCAGTTGAAATTTGAAATTTGTCAAGTAAACCATACACTGTCCTTGTCCCAACCAAGCATGTGACAGATAACCAGAGCTTCAAGCACAAGGAGAGAACAATGCAAAAGCTATTAGATAATAGTTCTTATTGTTGCAAGAGTTATATAGTTGTTATGAGCACTAGAAGCCATTAGTCTTAGTAGCAAAGCACTAAAATATGAAATCTATCTTTGTTTTCCTTTCCTAAGGCACTAAAAGAAATGAACTTGGGTCTCTACAGGCCCCACAGAGACATGCTACATTTTCATTTCCTCTGTCTCCTTTAGAGATAATGATGGGTCCCTGAAGGCTGTTCCTCTTGTCCAGTTAAGGCTAATGGCTTGTGCTTGATGATATTAAAACCTGCTTCTATCACTGTTTCATCAGCTTAGATGGGTGAATGATGGGTCACCAGAGCATAGTGGAAAAAGACCCCTGCTGCCTGCCTCACCTGTAAATCTGAAAGCTAAACTCTGTCAGCTGGATACCAGGGAGCACAAATGCAGCCATACCACCTGACCTCTCACCTTGGTGCTCTCTTCTTCCCTAAGGTCAAAGGAGAGGAGGAACTTCAGAAACCGCTGTGGGCAAGTGGGACAAGTCCCTTGAGGTTGGAAAGAAAGCTGAAAGAACAACCGGGGACCATGAGCTCAGCACTTAGTAAAGAGGGACAAGCAGGGTGGTCATTTGCCTTTGTGATGTGCTTTCGGTCACTTTCAAGGAATATGAGGAAAGAAATTGATTCTTCCAATAATTTCTGTTGAAATTTTAGTAGAGGGAACCAGGAAGAATTCTACATAATCTTGACAGCATTCTTCCAAGAACTGTTAAAAGTGTGTTCTTTCAGCTTCTCTTTTTCCTAGAATTGGGTTAAGAAAAAAAACGTGATTCACACATACTTTGTTGGATAAAGTTTTCTTCCATCTTGATCCCTAAACATTATCATGTCACAGGCATCTCTGTTACCTAGCAACTATAATAAAGCCAAGAAAAATATCTAAATATCAATTCCTTTGGAGTAATATAAAGACTAATATATTAAGCTTTAACCTCTAAGGGAGCCTTTATTTTATTACTGATGAAACTACCATGCTTTTCCTAACACAATAAAGAAATTGTAATAATGAGCTCTGGCACTATTGATCCATGCCTATTTTTGAAGCAGACCATGTTCACTTCAAATGTTTTGTTGGCACACTGTCAAGTTTGGTACTAAGCATCCAAATTATTTTGGTGACATCTGAAGTGTTGAAAATAAAGAAGATAATTCCTTAGCTTGAGGTGCCTGAAAGAAAACCTTGTCTTTGAACAATCCCAGATATTATGGCAACTTGCAAACCTGATCTGCAACTTGCATTTTGCCTCCAAACTTCCTCCTTCCTCCTTTGTAAAGGAAAAAGCTGTTCTGAGAAATTGCAGAACAGAAGTCGTATCACAGATCCTTTTCACTGTCTTCATTCATAAAGCCATTCAACACAGTTAACAGTTTCTGCTCTAGCTGCTCCAAGAGTAACAGCATATGGGAAAAAATTACTCATTAAAATGGTGATACGAGCCAAGCCTCTATCAGACTCCATGAAAAAAATGCAGTCCCCTGGGGACTACAAAGGCATTAGCCAAACTTGTAGCAGGCTTCACAGTAATAAATAATAAATTCCCACAGGCCAGTTATGACCTGCTTCAGTTAGCTTGCAGGCAGAGCTTGTGAATAACAGATTTAATCAGATGCAGTTAAAACAAGAATTTGGCAAAAAACCCTTCTGTACTTGTATTCAGAGAAACATTTAGGCTGGAAAATACCCTTTATATCATTAAGTCCAACCATTAACCACTGACCAGTTGACATGTCCACCATGAAACCATATCCCTAAGACCATTACTACACATTTTTTTAGAGACCTCCAGAGATAGTCACTCCCTTGGGCAGCCTGTTCCAGTGCTTAACAATGCTTTCAGTGAAGAAATTTTTCTCAATATCCAATCTGAAGGACTGTTGAGGCATCTTGAAACCTTTTTTTCTCTTGCCTTGCCATTTACAAAAACAACATGAGTTGCTAGGGCACCCCTGATCTAGACAGATGCTTTTTCTCAGTTTGGATGGTAAGTCCTCTAACAGTCTTGTCTGATGGGATTAGTTAATTGGTCTCATGGAGCAAAATTTCTGGGTCAGGTCAAAATGATTATGAGCTGGCACCACCCAGAGTCTTAAGTGTCAGGACTTAGTTCTTGCATTTGCAAAATTGTTTGTGGGAGCTCTTGTAGAAAGGGGATTTCCACAGGTTGCCATCCATGATATAGATGTATAAAAACCAATTTTCCTATCCCTGCATTCCCTTTTCCAACAGATCTGTTTGGGGAAGGTTGCAGAAATGTCCCAAGGACTAGGTTCATTACCTTCAGCTTTGGCTCAGTGCAGTGTTAGGACAGCCACTTGCAACATTCTCCCTGCAATTTGTCCAGTCCCTGCCTAGGTAACACAGATTCCTCATCCCAGTCTTACTTTGGACCCCTCTTGCCCATCTAATGGGTAGAGTCAATAATATTTGAATAGCATCTTCTTTGAGGTGAGGAGATTTGCAAGGTCTAGGTCCAAGTCTTCTGCCTCTGTCACAAGTAGATGCTCTTTCTGCTCTATCACATCACAGTTGGTACAATCATCGATTGATTCCCCATGATATTTTTATTTTTCACAGAGGATCTGTATAAAATAATGAACTTCAGTGGTATTCCTTCTCTCTGATTCATTTCCAAATGTGCTATCAGTAATGATTTCTTGTTTAGTCAGGTTTGGTACGGAGTCACTGAATTGACTTTACTGTCTTCCTTATTAGACCCATCTAGCCTGCTCCTAATATCTCCATCTCAGTATGTATCACACATATCTGTGCAGACTTTTATGAGGTCTACATTGCTACCTTGTAATTCAGTTTCTTGGTGTTTTCTTGCTTTCTTTATATCCTGTGGCATTAATTTTATTGGTGGGTTACTTTATTTTTTTGAGATATACCCTTTCCCCAGACATGCTACCAGCCTTTAATTTACCTTTAATTCTCAATCCTTCATTGAAAATTCACTCTTTTCTTTTTGAATTTCTTCTTTTAACCTTTCATCCTGTTAGTTTTCAATTTTCCATATTGCAGCTAATAGCCAGCACATCCTTTCCTCTCTTCTGTTATTATTTTACACATATAATTCCAATTACTGAATTAATTCACTAAGGCTTTCAGATTGTGGCTTATTGCCCTTAGTCACTCCATATCTCACTTAGGATCTTGCCAACCATTTTCCATAAAACACTTTTGCAATAGATACTGTTTAGCAGGGGAATCAGTCAGCATTCTAAGCCAAGGATTCTGCTCACTATACCAATTAATTCTGTCACCCAATTCTACGGGGACAGGCAGATTCTTCTGCGCTCCTTGGTAGAACAATGGCTTAAAAAGTTGTTGTTACAATCAAAACTGTAACCTGGACTCTCTGTAAATTGGGTCTTTTTACAGAACACAGGTAATCAATAAACTGGATATAAGTAGAGTTTTAAGTCCCTTTGAAATTAAACACCATTTGCAACAACTTATTTGTTATCTTCTTATTGTTCTTGGTTTTGTTTATATTCTATTATTTAATTGCTTGGGACATATTGATCTACTAGCATTTGCATGGAAAAGGAAAAGCAGTTCTCCACAATCCCCTTAATGCCTTCTTTATGCAACTGTCTTCTGTTATTTGTTTGATTGGTACGCTTGGTTTACCTGATAGTTTAACTGGGAAATTCAAGCTTTAATTAGTTTTGAACTTTTCTGTGAAGGCAGAGAAAGTGGGACTTGATGGTTGGGGATAATGTTTTCAGTTCTTTATTCTAAACGTTTTACAAGGGAACATCTTCTGGGAGTTGAAGTTAAGTCTTACAGTTTTGAAACTACTTTTTTACGTAGTGAAGGGAAGGCAGGTTTCCTGCAGAATATAGCTCAGGGCAAAATCTACATTTTTTTCCCCACATGTATGTAGGAAGTTATGAATCAGCAAGCATAAATCCAGAATGCCTTCTTAAGGCTGACTGTTTCTCATCCTTATGAGTCAGTAACACCTTGACTGTCTCTCCACTTACTCTTCTGGAAAATAAAAATAATGTGAAAAAAATTAAAAAATCAGGAAAGGAAGTTCATATGATTTAATTCAAAACCCCCCACAATACTCCCACACAAAGATTGTCCTTGCCAGTTTTGACATACAATCATACAAGATAAAACTGAATAAGGCAAAGACTTGCATACTGTTTTCAGAATGGAGTTGTTGGCTATTTTTGAGATGTCTGATATTGCTACAACAGTTCCATGTTGGCTTTCTCTTGCAGTGTGCTTGTGTCATTCCTTTAGCTCAACGATAGAAATTTGCCTGTTCTCAGATTTGGAAACTGTGACAGAGGAGACAGGCTTAAGCAGGATACAGAGAAGGCTTGAATAAACTGGTAAAATGGCAAAGACACTTCCACATGTACTGTAATTGCAGAGAAAAGTTACATCTACACAGAAGTGTTTGCTGCTCAAGTCAATGATGTCAAAGTCTACTGCACCATGACGAGAGATAACATCTATAATGCCCATTGCAAACCTGCTCAGCATCCCTTCAGATGCCATTATCCCATGAACTTGATGCAAATGGATGTGGAACTGGAGCCTCTGGAAAGAATAAAATAAATAGTACCAGGCTGTCAGGGTATGATGTAGTTTTCTCTGACAATTAGCTTTGATAGGGATGAAACTTTTGCTTAAGAACTGTGTTTCTGTGACAACAGGGGAAAGATGCCCTTCTAGGCTTTGGCACAGAGGACAAGCCTGTTGACAAAGGCCTTCTTGTTCTCTGATTTCCAGTCTAAATACTGCCTCTGCTGCCCCTTTCTGCTATTTCTCTCTCTATGCTGCACATAACTCCATCTCCTTACTTCTAGGCCCCTTTTTTAACTTCTCTTCGTTCAGTCTCAGCCTTCACTCTTGTTCTTCTGTCCTGTGTTCAAACAGTCCAAATTTCCCTTACTCTGTCTGTGTCCTGATGTCATGGACCCTATCCTCTTGCCACTTCCTTCAGTGAATTGCAATTGGTGTTTTGAAAACTGTCTATTAAAATAGAAAGTGCCCATCATTCTTCAAATTTGGAGACGTGGCAAGTTTCACCTGAGTCACATTTATGTTAGATACACAGTGGCAACTGGAGAGCCTTTAAGCTTCACCTCTGGGCTATTACAGCCCAGATGCTTGATGTCATGTCTGATTGTGCACCTCTCAGCTCTATTCAAGAGATCTGGAGAGGAACAATCTAAAACGGAGTGATTTCAAACTGACATGTGCTCCTGAAACATCACAGCCAGACTCTACAGCTCTGATCCTACAAATAGGTATGGAAACATTTGTGGTGCAGTGATGCATGAGTTTGCATGAAAAGAACCTCTCAAAGATAACCTTTTTAGGCTGAAGACTCTTTTTTCCCCCTCTGTTCAGGCTTAGCAAATGTTGGCACACACATAAGAAACAGTATAAGGAGAGTAGTGGGACAAATCAGGGTCTGTCAGCATCTGTGCTATTACCTTTACATTTTAGGGGCATGGATGACTCCTCTGAGAGCCAAGACTTGGCACAGAAAATGTCAGAATAGAAATCTCCATAAAATATGTAAATTTAAACATTTCTCCAAATGTTTAGCCTCTAAGGAAACATGTTGATATTGAAGACACTATAGAGGAGTTTCAGTCCAAGACAGCTCTTGTCATTCGCCCCACAATTGTTAGCAGTAAGGATTTGCTTACATCCCCTTAGAGGGAAAAGACCTGTTGCATGGTGCAAGGTAATTAAGACTGAGTTAATGAAGTGTGGGTATTCCTCTTTCTTTTGTGAACTGGTAAATTCACTTTGGAAAAAATATGCTTTCTCTACCTAGTAAGAGATCACAATGTCCTGTCCATATTAGTATGGATGTCACAGTTCTCTTCCAGAGGATATAAAATTTTAATAATACTCATAGATAAGCTAGCCTGTACCATAAACCAAAACAACTAAATAACTTCCTCTCTTAGAAAAATAGTGTTCAAAAATGGCTGCAGCCATGTTCAAGAACGATTGCTCAGTGAGTCATTAATCACTGTAAAAAATGAATTTAATTTACCAATAAAATGTTTGTTTCCTTCTATAACAAGAATCCAGTATATCAGCAAGGAAATTGAATCATCTCGCTTGGCTGTAATAAACAGCTAATTTATATGGAAATCATAACCAAGTACCTTCAGAAACTAGAAATATTATTTAAGGCGAGCAACTGAAACTATTATCTCCTGAATGAAAAATGAATTTGATTTAACTAAAATCAAACACAAGTAACCACAACAAAAATTTGCAAGGTATGGGTACTACATGGGTTGATGGCCTAAAAAAGCAGGCTAGGAATAAAACAGTCCCATGAGGAGTTTTCATAAGCTGAACATAAGCTCTGTATTATAACAAGTTCTGTAACTGGATGATACTAAAATGAACAGATTTTATCCAAGTCACTTTAAGGTCATAGGTATCAAAGCTGACCAAAGGGAAAGAAAAGCAATCCTCACAGAGAATGCAGGAAGATAAAAATATATAGGAACACAGAATGTCATGAATCTATTGCTGCTCTTTAAAGCACTTGTTCTTCACACTCGTAACCTAAGCACTGAATGAAAAAATTAAAGACAACAAAAAAACCAAACAGAAAACCAAGCAACCAACCAAAACACCAAACCAAAACCAAAAATAAAGGCAAAAGAAAAAGACAAAACAGAAAATGTGGGAGACTGGAATCCAAATGATTGATACTAATTTCTTTTCTTGTAAGCTTTGTAAGCTTGTCAGCCAACAGTAAAAACAGAAAAAGGACTACATATGTGAACAGTGGTGACAGGTAGAGAGAACAGTTATTGAAATCAAGTAAAAACATGATGCAGCATCAGGAGACAGTAGTGAAAGGGACAGAGATTACTTTTTTACAGCATTTGCGAGCTTCCTCAGGTCATAGAAATGATCTGAAGGGTATTATTAGAACAGACAAAAATGGTTTCCTTTAAAACCCTCCAGTTACCTCCCCTTTTACCAGAAGAGAGAGGGTACTCAGATGTGGTAGTGTTGTTATTATACAATAAATGTCTGCTTAAGGATGGCGCAAACAGTAGGCAAAAGCAAGCCAGCATGAGGGTAACTGAGGGATTTGGCAGTAATATGTTTGTGGGATCCTCTATGATCTTCTCATGGTAGAGACTCATACTACACAGTTGTGTGCTTCCAGATTTTTAACTAGCTGAGCCCCACACAGCACATCAAAGCATGTGATACTGTACTAACCTGAAAAGTGCAACTATATGTTCAAGGAAAAAGAGGGAGTTAGTTGCCAAATGAGTGGTGAGGACCTCCTCTGTCATGGAAGAAATGGAGACCAGGGCTCTACTTTTCAATCTGTATCTGTGGAACTAGAAAATTAACAGCCTTATGTTTTCTAAACTGACTAGAAAAAAAAAACAAACCCTTTAGCACCCTTACCTGCCCATCACTGCAGACCTTCTTGAGGTGTTTGGCTGGGGACTTGATGGCTTGAGGGATCCTTTTTTTCTTCCTTTGATGTTTCAGGCTCGGTCCAGATACTCCTATTACCTGGTCCTACCCAATGTTCCAGCTCTGTGGGTTGTGAGCAGTCTGACAGCTGACCCAGCAAGCATCCCTGCTGGAAGTCAAAATCCGGAAGGACTGGAAAGGGAAATACAGAATCAGAATTGGAAACATAGAGATAAGGATAGATCATCACAGGTAAGATTGTTTAGAAGAGGCATTAATTGTGGACTTGTAGAGGAATTAATAGAATGGAGAAAAGTTGGGCAATGTGCAAATGAGTAAGAGAAAAGGACCAGTTCTCAGTGTTTGCATTAAAACTATCTCAAACATCTCTGTTCTCCTGTTATATTGCTTCTTGGAAGAGACCAAGGAACTTTCCAAACTTTCTGCAGTAAGATCTGTAAAAGCCCAGTTAATAGAAGTGTTCCAGACAACAGAGTGACTAATTTCCCCACACCACCTCAAATCTGTCTCCTACCAAGTTCCTCTCTTTGAAGAGAGTTCTCATCCCACCACACAGCAAAGCTCACCCACAACTGTGATGCTCTCCCCGGAACAACAAAAACAGTAACAAAGGATGACAAACTGAACAGAACCTAACTTAACTGCGTAATCAGTTGTTCTGTAAGCACAGGGGTACATCTGAATCACTCACATAAAAAATTAACCCACTGCCCTTCACTATTAGCCAGTGACTATCAATACAACAATGAGACTATGAATGCTCTTCTCGAGAAGAGATAGCTGTTAATTAAGTTGAAGTTACATCACAGTCCAGTCAGTATTAGGAAATCTTATTTCATTCCAAACATCATGGTTGGTTTTATTTTTACATTTACCTTTCCTTTCTGATCAATCTTACTTCAGCAGTGGTTCATCTCCAGCAGTACCCAGGCTATTGCGCAGTTGTGTCTCTGGCTTCTCCCAAAGAGCTGTCAGGGCAGCATAAGACATAACAAATTGGATGACAATGTTCTTTGGAGAAGGCATGGAGATGTATTCATTGTGGAACAGATACACTTACAGGGGAACAGTTTGTTTAAAGTCTCTTTATCCTTGAAAAAAGTATCACCACCTGGCTTGCCACACGGAAAACGTGCTGTTTTCCACAAGAAAGATTTTTTCATCTTGAATGATGTGGCAGTGGAGGACAGGGTATGAAGACATTGGTCATTGCAGAAGACTCTGAAATATGTACTTTATCACATCTATCCCTTGCCACCAGTGTATTAGTGACTAATGAAATAGGGGCACAAGAAGCGATTTTAGCTGGAGATTCTGGGGAAAATAGATTGGAAGATATGAAGGTTTTTGTAATAATGAACAACAAATGCTGCTGGTTAATCATCTGCTTGTGTAGGCCAAATGGTTTGCCTTTTTTTTAAATTTATTTTTTAACAGATTAGAAGGTTTTTTAAAAAGAGATGTGGATTTGTTGCCACCACTGTTATATTACATGTAGAATAATGTACCTATCCCTGTGATAGTACCTAACAGCAGATCCTGAACTGACTTTGAATGCCAGATGGAGAACGTGGAGAATGGCAGAGTTTACCTGTCCAATGAAGGCCAGTTTGGATCCACAGGCTATTTAATCCTAAGAAAGTGAGTACATCAACCTGCTCTGTGCCATGCTGTATCATGTGCATTCATTGGCTTCACCACAACTGCCTCAGGGGTCTGTGTCTGACAAGAACTACACAGTCCATGTATGCTGAGGATGTCCCAGCTACAATAAGAAAATTGAAGCTGAAGTGGTGGTGAAGGTTAAGAAGGTTAAGAGTCAGTGTTGGGTGCTTACACAGGTCATTCAGTGCCAAAATCCATGCTTTAAAAGTGGATTCTAGGTGCTTTTAAGTGGGCTTTCTCAGCCCACTGAGAAATCATATAAATATGACTATTTACAACAGTAATGTGTTCTCCAGGAATGATATGTCTGGGTGAACTGTTGCAGTGCATGCCCCTCAGGCAGAGTGCCCAGACCAAGATGAAATGTGGAGTGATCTTTGTCCCCCATAAAAGGTAAAGGAGCACAAGCATTCTTTCCCAATTTGGAAATGTTCTGAACCAGGACACTTCATTGGACCCCCTGGACATCACCTCACCCCTGGAGCTACCTGGATTGGATGAGTGCCAGAGCCCCGCCTGAGCCATCAGTGATAAAAAGCATGAGACAAAAGGCCTCGTGGCATCTTGTGGGTGTTTGTAGCAGAGATGTGGGTCTCTGGCGCAGCTTTTTCTCTTTAGAGAGTTTGTTACTTTGTAAGTTAATAAACCTTTTCTGTTTCCAACACCACCCGAGGTGCCCATTCCGCTATTTTATGCCACCGGGTATTTGTAAGACAAAAATCCAAATGGGGACGGGAGCTCCGAGGGCTCATAATACCTGACCTGAGGAGAGATCCCATCAGTGTACTTTTCTACAACCAAAATAGCCAGTTATGTTATAAAAAATAAGGGCATTTCAGACTGTCATGAAAATAAATTAAGAATACGAAATACTGAGCCCTGCTACACTTCACATTTTAATTCCAGTTTAATAGCTGTGTGGTTTGGTGGTGACAAATTCCTTGGTGAGCAATGCCAACCCAATCCAAAATGTATACAATCTTGTTGGAGATAAAAATGGAACACCTATATTTGTCTCTCCATGTTCCCTCTTAGCAATATACATATATTTCTAGAAAACTTTACTTTTACTGAAAGGAGGGCAAATTTAAGGTTCTGTCTTCCTGCACTGGGCTTATGCCAACAAAATCTACAGAAATTAAAGCGACAATTCTATCTAGATGCTGTCAGTTTTTTTCCTTTGGAGAACACACAATTGGAAGGGACCTAATGGCTTGTCTCTTCCAATCTCCTTCCTATTTTCAGTTTCACTCCTGCCTCATACACTGGAAGGCTTTGTTGCTCTCCTGGATGGTTTTGACAAGTAAATTCTAAATGGTTCTGTGCAGTAGAAAGGTGCACAACACTTGTGTTCCCAGAGAAGTTTGCTTCATTGTCTGTGGACTGTCATCGAAATGGGAGGAGGCATAGATTTTACCAGCAGCTTCTATGAATATTTGGTAGGACAGGAACACTGAAGTTGAAAACTCATGTTTCTTTTACACCCTGTTGAGCACCCTGATGTGTGCTTCTGCTGTGCCAGAAATGAGGGTCAGTGGGAGCATCAGCTGTTTCCTCTCAGCTCCTGCTTCCTTCTTGGGAGCAGTGACTACAGAAATGCTATTTTTTGTCTTTATTGACTTTATAGGGGATGGATTACACATAGCTTGGTTATGCAAACCTGGAGTTTGTTAATAATTTTTTTTATTTTTTTCTAAATTACTAAGCAAATCATTTGGCAATATCTAGAGTGGTTTTGGTCAGTCTTAAAATGCAGCCAAATTTGGGAGAAAGAGCAGCCACAAGGGTAGGTTTGCCACAGTTTTGCCACATTATTTAAAATCCAAGCCACTTGGAGCTTAGAGCGACTGTTAAAAGAATGATGGGAATGAGTAGAGACAAGAAAAGGCAGTTAGTGCCTCAAAAATAGGTGCACCAGTTTCAGGTGTTTAGAGCTATATACATGACCAGGGAAAATGTTTCCTCTCATTTCATTTTGTCTAGTTGACAGGGCTGAATAACATTTTTAGACTAATAGAACAATAGAATGATTTGGGTAGCAGAGGATCTCAAAGATAACCGAATTCCAACCATGCTGCCATGGACAGGGATACCTTTAACCTAGACTAGGTTCCTCACATCTCCATCCAGCCTGGCCTTGAACACTTCCAGGAACTGGGCATCCACAGCTTTTCTGGGTGACATGTTCCAGTGCCTCACCACCCTCACACTAAAGAATTTCTTTCTAACAAGTTATCTAAAATTACCCTCTTTCAGTTTGAAGCCATTCCCTCTTGTCCTGTCACTTCATACCATTCTAAATTGTCCCTCTCCATCTTTCTTCTAGGCTCCCTTTGGGTCCTGGAAAGCTGCAATTAGGTCAGTCTGAAGTCTTCTTCTTTTCAAGCTGAACAATCTTAGTTCTCTCAGCCTTTCCTCATAAGAGAGGTTTTCCATCCCTCTGATAAACTCAGTGTTCCACCTCAGGACTCTCTCCAGCAGCTCCATGTCCTTCCTGTGCCAGGAGCCCAGAGCTGGATGCAGGGTTCCAGGTGGGGTCTCACAGGAGCAGAGCAGAGGGGCAGAATTCCCTCTCCTGCTGCCCACACTGCTTTGGATGCAGCCCAGGACAAGTTTGGCTTTCTGGGCTGTGAGTGCCCATGGCTGGGTCATGTCCAGCCTCTCACCCACCTGCATCCCCAAGTCCTTCTCAGCAGGGCTGCTCTCCATCTGTTCATTCCCTAGCGTGGATTCATACCAGGGGTTGCCCCAACTCAGGTGCAGATTCTTGCACTTGGTCTTGTTAGACCTCATGAGATTCCCATGGACCCACTTCTTGAGCTTGTCCAGGTCCCTCTGGATGGCATCCCATCCTTCAGGTGTGTCAGCCACACCACTCAGCTTGGTGTCATCAGCAAATCTGCTGAGGGTGCACTCGATCTCTTTGTCTATGTCCATAATGAAGATATTGAATAACACTGGTTCCAGTACAGACCCTGAGGGACACCACTCATTACTGATGTCCATTGGGACTGTGAGCCACTGACCGCTACGTCTGGATGCAACTACCCAACCTTCCATTAGATAATTTATAAGGCAGACATGCTACAAAGAAAAGCAAGGTTCCTGCCTGACCTGGAAAAATGACATTCTGGTTCCAGATGGGTTTACAGGTCAGATCCTGAACATGATAGTCTTATGACTAGAACAGGAACTGAATGCTACCACGTGTTTCATCACTCCTTGCCAAAATCCTTGCCCGCAGCTGTTGCAACCCTAGAATGCTCAGAGGAGTGCTTGTCTTCTTCTTCACTCTGCCAAGATGGGTACAAAATATGTGCAAGACTGCAATTTCTTCTCTCTCTTCCAAGTTACCAGAAGATCCCCGAATGTGGCATTAAATGCGACAGAAATCTGGTGCAAACAAGTGGCACAAACATCCTTCGAAACAGGAGCACACTGTCTGCTCAGACGCAGAATGCAAGCACTAAATTCCCAGGGGTCATGATGCTGTTATTTCTTTGTGTATTTTTTAGTTTGATTGCTCTCTTAAATTTTGAAATGCTTAATAAAATTCTGGAGCCTGGCAGTGCCTTAATGGAAATTTAATGAAGAAAAGGACAAGCTATCTCAACCTCAGAATCTGTCAGGAGGACCGCACTGCCTGATGATCTTCTGGCTGTCTATGAGCATCTCATTTTCCTTTTCATTGATCTACATGGTCTTTTCTTTGGCTTGACTTTCCTTCTGCTTTTTTTTTTTTTTTTTTCTTTAGATATATTAAAAAGATTTCTCTCTTGTTTTAAGTGTCCCATTCTCTTCTTTGAAATTGAGTCTAGCTTTGATGTTCTATTTTGCTTTACTCAGGGGTCCCTTGTGAGGGAACAGATCACAGATTCAAGCTTGTAGAGGTACTGTTCCAACTGTAATCTTCAGTGAGATGATAATGTGTTGTGGTGAACTATATTCGATGTTTACACGGGGTTCTTTAGTTGCACTGAATTTATATAATGGTTGCACTAAGTAGCTGTATTCTTTCCCCACACTACCTGTGGTGGTGGGTCCCTCCCCCCTGTCCCTGAAAGGTAGTCCCTTCCCCCCTGTCCCATTGGCCAGTGGTCTCTTCCCAGTGTCCCCCTGCTCCTCAGGGACAAAAGCTCCGGGACACGTGGATCGCCTTCTCTTCTTTCTGCTGCTGGGCGAGCAAGCTGGTCCCTTCCCTTCCCCCATGCTCTACCTAGGAATGAACTTGGATTAAACAGAATTCGGCAGAAAGTTTTGAGCGTCCTTTTGTTCCCATTCCTTGTAACGACTCTCCTAAACCGAGGGCTTGCTGGATTTAGCCCTCAAGACTTATCCGGGACAGTTACAATAATGGTTGTGAATAGCCATGTTCAAGATTTTGTTATAGCTCAGAGGAAAGTGCTAACTGGATTCTGGCCATTCAGAAACTTAAATTAGTGCAGTGGATGCAGATGCCAGTGTTTTGACCACAGCAGATTAGTAAGAATCTTTAACCCTGTCGCACTGCAGTAACTAACTCACCTTCAGGTTAAATTCCAGTCACCTTCAAGTCATAAATCTCCCAGGTCACTTAATGGCTTCTTGTGTTTCATTCCTGGTGTTTCATGTGGGGATCTCCTCAGCCCTGGGAGACCTCACAATGTACAGAAAAGCCCAGGTTTCCAGCCCGTGCTGTTGAAGGAGTAGTCTGGAGTTATTTGTTCGTGTTCTCAAGGCAGTTTATTAGTTCCTTATCAAAAGTAGATTTCTCTGCCCTGCCAGGGTTGACACAGAACACATCCAGAGACACACTGTGCCCGCCCCGGGTGAGCTCTAATCTTTTATACTAATAACTACGTATTTAATGTTTATAATTAATTACCAATCTGTGCCACTCACACCACCATGTCCAGATCTGTGTCAAACCAATCCAAAAGTGCCAGCATCACCAAGAAGATGGAGGTTATGAAGAAGAACATAAGATAACATGCCACATGTAAAGATTCTCCATCTTGTGCCTCAGACCCCCCTGTAGAGATCTCCAACCCCCCTGTACAGGGCTTTAAACCCCCCTGTACATACACTCAAATTCTTTTCTTTTTACTTATAACTACTACTATTTCTCTATCTAAGTTTTTGTGACTTGAAATTCTTCATACAAAGTTGACAACCTGTTCCATGGATTAGAATCAGAGCCACAGGCATTTTTAGTATCATTCCAGGGTCCTTGACACCTCTGGCAAGGCTGAAAAGCCTCCTGACCAGGTTTTGGGTCGGCCAAAGGCATCATAGGAAGCCCCTGGGTTCCAGCATTTCATTGACTGACATTGATTTATCTGTTTTCCCAAAAGTGAAGGTCAGGAGAGCCAGGGACAGGCCATGCCTTAGCTGTAAATCTTGGAACTGGAAAGGCAATTAAGCTTGAACACTTTTATAATTTGTATGAGGTCCCTTCCATTTTGTTAAATTTCTTTCATTTCTCTAAAACTTCAAGCTCTGAAAATCTTCCCAAATCTTCAAGTTCTGAAAATCTTCCCAACACGCCCTAAAGCATTTGTTTCCCTCTCTCTAATTTTTTTTAACAAGACCTTAAAAATAGAAAAGAATACAGCTGCTGTCAGTATTTCTATAACTAAAACCAGCTTCCAAACCCCTTATCTCCATCAGTAAATAAGTATCCCATGCAATATATCCACAGCTATGCATGTTCATGGCAGTTAAGTTGTAGAAGTTGCTTACAGGCTTCATGACAACCCCCTCCTCCATTCTGCAGATACTAATATTCTTAATGCATTTGGGTAATAATTCTATTTCTATAAAATCCTCAAAGGAAATGAGAGTCCACAAACCTACATTAAAATAATGTGAGGGATAAACTTAACCCCACAGGAGCTTGAAGGTTGTGTGTTAAGTCATCTAAAAACTTAGGCTGACAATGTACAGTTAAAGTGCTGAGATACTGCACTAGAATGGGACTAAATAATGGGACATACAACCTTTATAATTCTACAGGAATTCATCTGATCTCTTCATTGTTATATTCTGGTTGTCAGATAGTACATATACTGATCATTATTCTTAACATTAAAAATCACTGACCAACACTGTTTACCATCTTTGTGAAATATAGGACTCGGGAGCAATGGTTAATTAAAAATGGATAATATACATATTGACATTCTAGAGATTAGAACTATGTATTTCTGGGGTCATAGGAAGCAAAATATTAAATAGATAATTAAAGATAATAAAATTTATTTTGTTTCTTATGTACCACATTCTTTTGGATCCTGTATAACTACCTGATTTCATTAACGTTTTTAAATAAGACATTTAACAACTTATGGCAGTCTGATACTTTAAGTGGTATTAGATAAGTTTACACAGCACTCTGATTTATAGATTCTGTTGGGTCCAGCTTGTGCCCCATGCCAGACCTGTCTCATGCCAGTCATGTATTTATGTAGATCTCCACTCGGTGATTTCCTGCTCTATGCTGGAAGTCCCAAACTTTCACCACTGACTGGTTGAGAAGCCAATAGCACATAAACTCCTAATTTAGCACTCCTCTAAGAGCCTGTAGGTTAGCAGTCTGTACCAACTTCACATGGTCTTTTACTGATTTGAGTAACAGCGGGTTAAGATGTAATTTATTTTCATATAAAATTTTAGACTTTGCTTAGCCTGGAGGTTTTACTGGCCATCACACAATGTACAGAATTGGACTGAGCATGAAATAAGAGTCCAGGGTCCACCTGCAGAGTGCTCATATCAGAGTTACAGTCTCATCCCAGCTGTCTTCTTTCACATGTTGATCCCATATACTTCAGATTCTGTGCTGCATGTGGTGACCCTCTAGTTCTGTGTTCAAGGACTATGCTAGCAATGATGTATACTAAACAGAAAGTTTTGGTGTGGGAATATCTGAATTTCAGGTGCATAGCCTTAAACTGTACAAATTATGGTGATGCATGGAGACAGTGTGATGTTCCAGAGGATGACTCAGAACATCTATCTATCCACTGGGCTGCCTAGTGTTTGGTACGTAGGCTCAGGGACCTCGTATAAGGCTGCAGGAGCCTTTTGAGGTACCAGCTACACCATTGTTAATGAAGTTTAGAATGAGAGGGTTTTTTTCTGAATAAATTATGAGTTCATCTCATTGATGAGTTATTCAAGTAAGATAATTTCCTTTATTAACTATGTCTGGTTTTGTGCCTTAAATCTACCTTAGTGCAATTATATACTGCTTAATTACACACTGTCCTCAGGAACAGAGAATTTATTGCTAGCCTGCAAATGGAGTTCACATGGCATTCAGAAATTCATGATATGATAACTTCCTGAAAATAGTATCTACACAAAACCCAAAAAATCAAAGTGAGGAAACTCAGAGATAAGATTGTAAGACTGTCCAAGGAACAGTTCTAACTAGGAATCAAAAAACTTCTAGCTCAAGGAGAGAGGGAGAGAGCTTCTCTGTACTTGAAGCACTCTATCTGGAAGTGAAACCAAGGACATTTGCCCTACTACTTTATGAACTCATTTACAGTTCTCCAGATGCTCCCCACATCTATGGGGCATATAGAGTTTAACAGTCATAATTGCTCTTTAAAGCCTGAAGCTAGGGCAGATTAACTTGATTAGACAGTCACTAAGGACAGACAAGAACTGTGAGTTACTTCTGTCTCATGACTCCACCCACAGAGAATAGACTAGAGAGAATTTGGCAGGTAATATTTAATCATTCAAGCCCTACCATTTAGGGAGAAAGAAAGACTGGGCTAGTTTGATTTGCATTTTAATTTTCTTGGAGTGGAAAAACAAATAAAAAAAATAAAGGAAAAGCACATGGTTTAATACAGAATAATCAAAAACATCTGTAAGAAGTTCTGCTTGACTAGTCCTTTCAAGGCCATGTATCTGGTTAATTTAGTATGGCAGCCTCAATTAAACAGCCCCTAGTAGCATTGTGGCTAATTGCTTACTGTTTAGCAGAGCCTTTTTTTTTCCTTTGAAAAAGGATCCTTCTTTCTCCAAAGCATGCCTGTTTTAGATTGAAGTTAGTACTTTGAGTATGAATATTTAAATTTAAGATGCCCAAAGCAATAATAATAAAAAAAAGAAAGTCAAATAAATGAATTTGAACTCCTTGACATCTGTTTAGCAGGTGAGGAAAGAACATATGCTATTTTGAAAATTTATTAGAGAATTATAGCATGTTATAAAGTGTGCTACAACAAGGTTAGCACTCCTTATCAGTAGCTCTTAGAGTTTACGTGCATGACAGCAAAAAGAAATTCGTCCATCTGGAGCATTCATACTAGACTTTGTGATTTGTATACTCTATTATTAAGGAAAAATCTCCTTTTATTGGCATTTCCTTCTGCTCCCCTAAAACAACCAGTTTATGTTGTATTGTTAATGTGTTTAGTTCAACACAATGAATATCTTATATCCATTTTAATTTTAAAAAAATTGAGATAATTTATGGAAAATGAAAAATTATTAAAAAAAAAAATTATATAAAGATTCTCCTATAGCCTTTTGCAGTCAGTGGAATAATTTGAAGCCTTCAGTGTAAATCCCATAGTCTGATGCTGGAGTCTAGCACATTCGAATTACATTGACATTTCCAAGAGCTATTCCACATCTGTAAAGCTTACTTTTCAACCCTGCCAACCCATTGAGATGACTGAAAGTAGGAGGAATTGCTTCGGTTTGGGCATTCTTGAATATTTAACTACTTTAATGAAATACCTGAAGAAAGCTTAAAGAAAACTTGAGCGAAAATCTCAAAAGCAAAATTTTTTTCCAGGTTAGGTTATAAGAAAGTAGCAGTCTCACCTCACAAACCTTCCCACTGCCACAAGCACATTCCTGCTCTCTGCATTGCCTGTATCCTGTCTCAGTGTCCAGATTACATCTGCCTTTAACTCATGGCCAGCATTTGTGGAAAGCCTGTTTTCAGCTGCTTTCCATAGCCATGGTTGAGCCCAGGCAGGAGGTACACAGTTCCTGAATTGAGTTGTCATAGCACACCGAATTTCTAGAAAATTCTGATCTTTGGAGAATGGAAGCCATGCTTATAGATGCAACAGAGAGCTGGGTCTTTGGTTCACAGCCCAGGGGCAACACCTCTACAAATCCCAAAAAACAAAAAGTTCTGTTTACAGGATTGTCAGTTCTTCCAATTAAAAATTTAATTATATATAAAGAAATTTCAAGAGTGCAGTTTGAAAAAAAATTCCAGTGTTTCATTCTAAAAAAAAATCAAACCCAAGAGGTAGAGGTTGTTGGACATTCCCCCTGTTTTCCTCTGCTTAAAATAGTTTGAAGAATATCACACAGATTCACAGACTGTTTCTTTCTACCTGAAAATGCATTTTTAAGAAGAAAAACTTTGCCTGTGAAATTTTGCTAATCTCTCACATGTGCAGAGAATGCAAATGACCTGAAAGATCCCTCCAGCACAGTTTTAAATATTTCTTTTGCTTCTTAATGAAGGACTTTACTGGGGTAAAGCGGGTCAGGCACTGGTTGCCACTGGTTTTCCTCTAGGTATAGGCAGTTGCTTCGAGCAGCACCTCAGAACAACAAATTGGCTGTAGTGCTTGTGACTAATCCATTTCCTGTGGATGCCAGAACATTGGAAAGCCATTAGTATTGCTGAGGCATGGCAATTTCCAGAGGCAGCAGTTACTGCTCCTATTTTTGCAAAAGAATCAGCAAATCTGATTTTCCAAGGTTTTCCCCAGCTCCACTTTGTTGGCAACCAGTTTCCTCAATGGGATGTGATCCACTGTATTTGGGCAGCAAAAATTATTTTTCTTCCTTTTTTTAATTTGCATTCCCCACATTACAAGGGCTGTGAAGGTGTGGTGCCTAAATCAGGTGAGGGCTTGGACATCTTGACTAGGATTTAGGTGAAAAAAAAGTGTCTATACTCATCTTCATTACCTGAAAAACCCTCAGTTCTCAGATAGGGCTGTATGGTGGATCACCCTTTTCAAAATAGGAAAACTATGACTGTTTCCTTCCAGGTACAAAGAAGGTTCAAACCTGCATTTCCTCTCCTCACAGGGGCAGGTGGAGCCTGTGTGTATTTGAGAGGCCACTGCAAGAATGCTGGCGGTGTTTGAACATTAAGTCCTCACACAGTGCAGAAACTGTCTGCGCAGGTGGTAGAGTGGCCTGTCTCATGTGGACACAGAGAGAGCAAGTGAATGCCCCTACAATTTGCTACAGATTCAAGTTCCCTCCCGTACAGAAAGAACCACATTTCCAGCACAGGAAGATCCAGGACCTGGGTCAGAGTAGTGATAGACACACTGCATTGAGCCGCAATCTTGCTGTCCAGTCACTTGGAGATATCAATCCATGCATGGCTGTTCCAGGACTTTAGGCAGCCTGAGCTGGGGCAGCCAAAAACAGTCACTGCCTTCTCCAAGATTGTCATGCATTCTACAAATATAAGTCCTGTTAAATCTTAAGCAAGATTCTTCACTTTTAACTTATCTGTCACCTCACTTGTGTAATGAAAAGAATTCAGAATGAAACACAAATAATGTGTTTCATACAACACCGGAAGGGAGATGTTGACAAAGAACATTGAGATGTGCTTACAAAAGCTTTCTTCACTACCTGATTGTGACCATGGAAACTCGCTGATGCAAACCCTTTGATGCTGCAGTCTGCTCTTTCAAGCCATTCTTATTTGATCTACTTTGTGGATAATCTGAAAGACTTTTCAGTTTGTTGGAAAAACAGTGTGGGGGTGGTGAATGGGGGGAACAGCAGAGGAACAAAGCATGAAGCACTTACTGGCTTTTTAGCCTCAGTCTTTAATAGTAAGACTGGTTGTTCTTTGGGTACCCAGCTGTCTGATCTGGAAGAGAAGGAAGCTCTGTAACACAAGGGGAAATGCTGAATGGTTAGAGTGTGATGCTAATAATGCCAAGGTTGTGGGTTCAATCCTCATATGGGTCCTTCACTTAAGAGCTGGACTTGGTGATCCTTGTGGGTCCCTTCCAATGCAGAATATTCTGTGGCCCTGTGACCTTCTATACTTATATACATTCATGTGTCTGTGAGGCTGGATGGAACCCGCTTCAAGGGTACTGAGGTAGTTGTGGGAAGTGTTCACTGAGACAGTCAGCATCATTTCTCACCAAGCCTGGCTATCTGGGGATGTCCCAGTTGACTGGAAGCTAAAAAGTGTGTTGCTCATCTTCAAGAAGGGCTGGAAGTAGGATTCAGGGAACCACAAGCCTTTTAGTCTGACCTCAGTGCTGGGGAAGCTCATGGAGCAAATCTTCCTGAGTGCCATCATGCAGCATGTGCAGGACAACCGGAGGATCAGGAACAGCCAGAATGGATGTATGAAAGGCAAGTCCTGCCTGACAAACCTGATGTCCTTTTATGACAAGGTGGATAAGTGTGGAGGATGTCACCTGTCTGGACTTCAGTAAAACCTTTGACATTGTTTCCCAAAGCATTCTCCAGGAGAAATTTCTTGTGGCTTGGACATATGCCCTCTCTGCTGGGTGAAAAATAGGCTGGATGGCTGAGCCTGAAGGGTGGTGGTGAATGGAGGGAAATCTGGTCAGCAATCAGTCACCAGTAGTTTTCTCTAGAGCTCACTGTTGGGGTCAGCCTTGTTTAGTTCTTTTATCACTGATCTGGAGGAGGGGATTGAGGGCATCCTTGGTAAGTAGATGACACCAAGCTGGGTGTGAGTGTTGATCTGCTGGAGAGAAGGAGGGCTCTGCAGAAGGATATGGAACAGCTGGACTGATGGTCTGAGGCCAATTGTATGACTTTCAATAAAATAAAGTGACAGGTCCTGTACTCGGGTCACAATGACCCCAGTAGAGTAACAGGTTGGAGGAAGAGTGGCTGGAAAGTTGCTTGGACAAGAAGGACCTGAGTGTGCTGGCTAAACATGAGCCAGTGTGTGCCCAGGTGGCCAAGAAGGACAATATCATCCTGGTCTGTATCAGGACAAAGGAAGGGATCACCCCCCTGTACTTGGTTGAGGTTGCATCTCAAATACTGCGTTCAGTTTTGTGCCCCTTCCAATAGAGGTGCTGGAGCATGGAGCTAGTAGGAAATGAAGCTTGTGGAGGGACTGGAGCACAAGTCTGATGAGAAGTAGCTGAGGGAGTGGGGGTTGTTTAACCTGGAGAAAAGAAAGTTCAGGGGACACCATATCACTCTCTACAACCACCTGAAAGGAGGGCATATCCAGGTGGGGATCAGTCTCTTCACACAGGTAACAAGCAATACGGTGAGAGAAAATCACCTCAGGTTGCACCAGGAGAGGTTTCAATTGGATATTAGGAAAAAAATTCTTCCTAATAGTCACAGGCTCCTGAGTGAAGTGGTTGAGTCACCATCCCTGGAGGTATTTAAAGATGTGTAGATACCTCATGCAGCAACACGGTTTAGTGATGGACCTGGCAGTGTTGGGTTAATAGTTGAATTTAAGATCTTAAAGGTCTCTTCCAACCGAAATAATCTATGATTTAAAACTCGAGCACCCTGTCTAATCAGTGTTAGCAATGTCACAGAAATGGAGCCAAAACTCTGCCATTATTCTACAGAGAACAGAAGAGTCAAAGCCCTAATATTCTTCCTAATGAAATCTGAGTAATGAAACATTCCCTACCATAATGTTTGTCATCTGTGTTGATCTAATGGATCAACACCTTGTCTTTGTGCCCTGTAATCATCAGTTCTTGCCAAAGAATCAAGGTGTACTTTGTCATATGTTCTAAACTTTGAAGCTTAAATTAAGGATTTCTGGAGTAGACAATGAGCCTGTTCTGACAGAGGCATATTCCAAAAATACTGCATGAAGAATTGGAGATGGTATAGAATGACATTAATCACATGGTTACAATGAAAAGAATCTGTAAAAAATGTCAACTTTATTAGCTCACCAGCTGTGCTTACTGCCAAGCCAGCCTCAGGTACCATTTCAGTTGCTCTATTACTCATGACTTCCCTTTTCCCACGAGAGACCTTTCATTATCCTTCAAAGAACTGAAACATACTTGAGAGATACAATAGAGGAAAAGGGCAGAAAATGCTAAGCAATGGCTGAACTATAAGCATTTATACTGAAACAGAGTATTAAACATATTTGATGATTTAGGAGATCAGTGATCCTTTACTTCTTGAGTGATAATAATAAAAATTCAGAAAAAAAACCCCAAAAGACTCCACAGGCATTTCTCAGATCCCAGCCTTCCAATTTCCTGATGAATTTGTTCTCTTTCACATTAATTTGTTCTCATTTCCCATGATTGCTCAAATTATCCCATCTTCCTGCTTTGCCATGGGTACCCAGGTTCCTGGTGACTTTTATCCTTATTTAATTTACACTGCTCCCAAATTGCAAGACAGTTGTGATGCCAGACGACTCTGCCAAAGCAGACCTTAGACCTTTTTAACAGTAGGACTGGACCAGCCTCCTGAATTCACTGGCATTAAGAAATCATACAAATAGAGGGATCCTTGCTCCATCCTAAACATCGATCACTCCTGTATGATCTGCCATAAAAAAATTAACAGTTCATCAATACTTATTTTTTATTGGTTTTTTCCCAAGGACTGGAGGATGTAATTTCTTCCCACTGATGTTTTTAAGGGAGTCACAGGCTGGCTAATTGGTTATGTTAATTTCTGTAGCTGATGACACGTAAGTTCCTTCTACCAAGACCCTACTGTCTGGGAAGAGAAGCAATGGTTTCTCATTGGTATTATTTAAAAAGCTACGAAACTACTTTCTGTTTTGCCAAGATAATATATTGAAAATCTGCTATACTATTTCACTCTGAATCTCATTGTGCTTCCTGGGAAGGATTCATATTTTCCAATGAGTGTTGTCAGACTCAATTTACCTGAGAATGAAAAGAAAATATAACAGAATGAAATTATAGAGAAATTATTCAAAGTGTTTCAAGCGGGAAGTAAAAACAGATTCAAGCACTGTAAAAGGATTGAGCTTGTCTTGACCAAGATTTTACAGTGAATGCAAGGGAGAATTGGAGTCCTGCACAGCCAGTTTTCACTCCTGTGACCTTTAGAACAAAAGATGTTTCAATCTGTCATATATAGAATATACCTATGTACCAATCTACAGGGACCGTGGGCATGTTTTAAATTAAAAATATTGATTCCCTTACCCCCAGTAAAAGCCCTTATGCCAAAATACTATTGCTGCTTCTGAGGCAGAAGGTGGAAACTGAAATCTGCCTAACTATATGCATAAACTACTTATCCTACTACATGACTATCTACTACAAATAGAACTTCCATTTTGAAACTAAGACATTTTTTTCAGATGTATTTAACTTTGCAAGTCCTAGTTTTATGTACATTCAAAACATGATAGGTCATTCTATTTTATATAATAGTAAGAAGCTTGGGGCTGTACAGCTTGCGTCAAAAAAAGTAATTATATATTTAATGTTTCTTGACTGTGAGTTAACCTTTCTACCAGAGTGCTCATTCTGTTTGCTGTGTTATCACTCTGGTTCAACTGAGACAGAGACTTTAGACAAATATTATTTGCACTCCTGGTACTCTGCCTGTTGCTTGGGACTCTTCTTAGAGGGGAAAGGAATTGATCTGACATTGTGGCAAAAACAGAAATGTGGAAGTTTTCTAACATAGATCAGATATTTATATCAAAACAAGAAGAACTAGAAATTAGTTGGTTGATTTTTAAAAAACAAGGAAGAAACCTCAGGAGAAGTTATCACTAAGTCCTAGTTACACTGCTTACAGAGCCAGATGTGCATAGCTCATGCTCAAATCTGCCCTGTGAAGTTTTAAATTGGTTGTTAACAAAGCAAGAGAGTGCCATTAAAATCATCAAAAGAAATTGTCCTAGGTTGCAATGTAAAAATATGCCAGAAGGTCTGTATTCTATCTCCATCTTCATGAACTGTTAAAACCAGGAGGGGCAGTGTTTCCCTTGCCTCCTCCCTCAGACTATCTCCTGTTAATGGGCCATCAACTCCTTGCCCTATGAGTCATAGATAACTCCCTCCAGGAGCCATTTCCTGTTTAATGGGCAATTAAGGACCCACCACATGACTCATAGAATGACATCAGCCCATTGTGAGAAGCTCTGCCCAGGGGGAGGAGCCAAGCATTCCCACCTAAATATAATCTGGACATTTAGACAGAACGGGCATCTGCCTTCTACTGAATTCCCAGAGGAGCAGCCTTCTCTCCCACTGGATTCCCAGAGGAAGGATCAGGCCCTTCAACATCTCCACTGGACCATTGGATGAAAACTCCGCCCTTCTACAGGATCTCTGCTTCAACAGAACCATCTGTCACTCCAGGAGGACTACTGGAGCCACCATTCAAACTGGACTGCTACCAACACCCTGACTGATAGGGGTCAGGCTGTATTCTAACTGTCAGGTTTTTTTGGTTTTTTTTGTCTTTTTGTTTTTTTTTGTTTAATACTGCATCTTGTTCTAATTTTCCTATTAGGTTATTGTTTGTTGGTTTTTGTTTTACTTTATTCTGTTTATACGTATTAAAGAACAGTTATTCCTATCCTCATATCTTTGCCTGAGAGCCCCTTTCAATAATTTGGAGGGAGAGGGTTTACATTTTCTATTCCAAGAGAAGCTCCTGCCTTCCTTGGCAGGCACCTGTCTTTCAAAACCAAGACATAAATGTAAAAGGGAGAAGGGTTTGTTTTTACTATCAACAATAAGTGGAAGATACCAATGAGAACAGAAAACATTTTAATAGTAAATTTTGCAATGTATTTCAAGTGAAACTTGTAATACATCCCAAATAGGCAACATTATGGCAGATTTCTTTATGATGATTTAATTGGGGTACAGCAATGCCACGGGCTCTTCACAAACCGAAAGAAAGTGGCTTGTGTCCACATCTCCCCTGAAGATAGAGAGGAAAGATTCCTGGACATCTCTAAGAGCTTGACAGCCATCTTCTCTTGGTGTCATTCATGCTGGCCATTTCTTTGGTTATTTGGCAATGAGGTGAGAGTGTACAAGCAAGGCAGTAGGTAGGGGAGAGAAGAAAGGAGACAAGCCAAGGAGGGGATCTCTCTCCAAGCATTGTTGCCAGGGAATGAGGAAGTTCTGTTGATAGTCTGTGTTGATTTTATAGATCACTTTCTAGCCCTGAGAATCTTCCCAAGGGACTACAGGACCTTAGAGTATCTGCTCCTTTCATCAGGAAGGAAGGGAGTAGAGCGTACTGAAGATACTAGAGATGCCTCAAGTTATGCAGGATTTCCATCAGATCTACCTGCTTCCTCTTCTGGTATTTCAGCCTGAAAAGTCTCTTAACTCTTGCCACTGCCATGTCTAAGTGCTTCTATGTACTATTTCACCTTCTGTGTCTTCAAAGCCTCAGACAGCTGGGAGACAACAGCTGACATGAAGTGACAAAAGAAGTTGCTTTACTATAGCCCTTTCAGGAGCATTTCAGACTGGTTGATTGATTCTGTGGCCATGGGAAAGGACTTTCTAAGACTTGCCTGTCACTCTCAGAAGGATAATATTCTGTCTCAGAAAAATAACTTCTGGTAGCTCCTTCAAATTTTAGAAAAAAGTTCTGCAAGAGTGATATGTTACAACAGTTCTGAGCAGAGAGATGCAATGTGTTAAGAATGTTTATGGTGCAGGCACATCTGATTCCTGGATAAATTTTTTCCCCAGTTTTCAGGAAGATATATTTATGCCCAAAAATGAAACATGGATCAGAATTATTGCTTTGTGAGAAAAAAAAAAAGTGTAAAAAATCACTTGAAGTTAATGGAAACATTTCTCTTACTACATGCATTTTCTCTTATGACTATAACTATCATTACTTTTTCTAATCACTATACAAAAGTCAGTATGTTCCAAAATTCTGCTGTAACAAAGGGCAGAGTGCAAGATAGGAGACAAAAGGGTACAAGGAAACAGTGAAGTGATACATACTTGCATGACATGCAATGGGGCCAGTGGGCTGGTACCATGACATTACAGTTTGACCCAGCAGAAACTAGTACCACTGCCAAAAAGGACAGTCCTGCTCTGTCTTTTTTCTCTGGGTGGTTATTCTGGCTTCTGCATGCCCTGTACACCCTCTCTTCACCAGCTACTCTAGCCCAGCAGAAGCATTGATGCAGAAAAGATCTAACAGAGCAAAATATAGTTATTTTTACCCATGTCAACTTCCTGAGTCTTCATTGTGCTGCCAACAACTGTTTATGCTGGCACATGTGCGGGGACCAGAAAAGTAGTGATCTGTATGGGTGGGAGGGAAGTGCCTTGCTTAGTGGTGGTGTTCTCTACTGCAAGCTCAAGCTGGCATTGAAATGAAGGGCACAGTAAGTGTAACATTTTTTAATAGGCAGAAAAAGGAAGTTCAGATTGGATAATGAATTTGCATGCAGGATGTTTTAAAGTACCTCCACCCCGTGGAACACAGTGAACAAAGGAAAAAAACCCAAAAAGTATTGGTTAAAAAATGTAAGAAGCAGCAGATATTCTCCAGTACCTTGATTTTGACTTAGTCAGGAGTCTTTAAAATGGGTGAGATATATTGGCCAAGCAGGGTCGCAAAAACTAAGAAACAAAGAGAGTTGAGATGGTACAGAAAGACTGCAAGGGATGGACAAAAGGTGTAATACAGATGAAACAACAGCTTTGGAAGAAAACTTTCACTGTGCTTAGAATTGGGCACTGAATTCCACCTTCCCTTAAACCTGGAAGTGCTCCTCTTTTTCTCAGTACGGAGGAAAGCTAGGCTAAAAAGCTAGTAATTTTCAGGCATCCTACAACAATGATGGAGGCACTCTCTGTCACTGTTTTCACCAGTTGACAGAGATGTACAAGTGTCAAAGGACCTTTAGGTTGTGATGAAGTGATCTCCAGTAATCCTTGTTCATAGTGTTTGGCAGCAGGACCATAATACAACAATCTGTTCCCAAGCGTTGGCTTTTAAGATTTGAGTAAAAAATATTTGCTCATTTGGCTTTGTATTTTCATCTAGGTGAATGTATCTAATTATTTTATCTCTCTCTGAACTCTCCATACCTTGAACACTGAAACATTCACTGCTTCTGCAGGAGATCTCATAGGTACTGCTGAAAGAGGGTGTTTTCCTGAAACAAGAAACAGGTTACTGACAGTCAAGGAAAAGGTTGCATTGCCGATAGAGAGCAGAAGAGGCTAATTATATCTCTTGATATCTCAATGGCTTAGTCATTCATGCCCAAGGGAGTAGTCAAGAGGCACTTGCACTTAACACTAATCACTCCAGATACAATGACATTCCATTGCCATTCTCTGACTTGCAAAGGCAGGTACATTCTAAATGTTTTGCAAGTTGCAACACTGAGATTTGGTTTTTGTTAAAGAGTATAGTTCAGGCAAAGTTGCTCTCTTGCATTACCAATTGAGTATCTGAGACACAGATGAGAGAGCTAGATACCTTGGAGTTAGCTGAGAGCAGAATCCAGTTCTGTTGGGTACTGGTCCTGTGCTTTATCTGGTAGACCATACACCTTTTCAGAGTTTAACCAGATATTCAACATACATTTAACCATTGCTTAGGATACACTAACTAATGTAAATTAAGACCAGTTGGATATCTTCCTTATATGCAAGATTCATAGAAGGTTAACTGAAACACTGGATGTGTGGACCATGTCTCTTAACACTGGCCTCATTGGAAACATTAAGACTGTAAATTGTGTAAAATATTGCAAATTCAATAATTTGGATTGTTATTTTGTAATAACAGCTCTGGTATTAAAAACTCTGAATTTGTTTACCTCTATAAGGTTGTTTGTTTTTTTTTTTCCCTCACTGGAAATCCACTTTTCAGCTCCTCTGCATGAAGCTGTGTGAGCAAGAATCATGCATGAAGAGAAAAAGAACACAGGGGCTTTAGGTTAACATTGCTCTTTAGGCATGGGCTAATGATCAAACATCAGTTGGTACATCAGGGAGAGTGGCATAGAAGTTATAAAACCAGTATCTTATTCAAATGACCAAAATATTCCAAGTAAATTTCAATCAAAAGTGCTTGCAAATAAAAAGAAACAAAAAAAAAAAAAAAAAAACCAAACCAAACCAAAAAAAAAAAACCCCAAGAAAAACCCCTGTAAAATTCTGTCTTGTATTAGTGCTGTGCAGGGAGTTGCTACTGCAGTAGTTTGGTCCACAACTCATTGGAAGCCATTGATTCGAGGGTGATTTTCAAACGGACATAGTGAACTTGTTTCAGCATGGTGCTCATCCAATTTAAGACGAGTCTGGATGACTAGAAAGGTGTTCTTCTGGAAATGCATTGGGTTATTTATCCAGCCCCTGAAATAATGTCACCATATAGTAGCATAAATATTTGTTCTATTCCCAAGCAGAATATTTTACTTATTGGTATCTTCCCTCATGCTTAAGCACCAGTACTTCTCATTGAACATTGTAGAAAATATTAAAATGCTGTTCAGAAGGTAAAATACATTTTTAGGCCAGAAGGCCATTGTCCTATTTGGCTTGAAAATCCCTGTTACAGTACATCTATGAATACACTAGCTTTGTATAAATTTGTTTATCCTTAGCACAATTTTCCCTGTTCCAGCATTCCCGTGTGTTTTGCTGTTATTGTCAGACCATTTCTTTTTCTCCCTTCAGACAGATTCCTTTTTCTCCCCTCTGAAAATGCAAATGCAGGCCAGAGAGCAGGATGGTGTGCTGCAAAAGTATATTTGTAGCAGAAGAGGGTGTACCAGGATTTCAGTTGTGAAAAAAGCCTGTTTTTACAATTATGATGGAGCACAACTTGCTAAAAGACACAGAAAACAACTTCTGGACATGAGAAACAAGCTGTTAATTTGCTTGTGAGACTGTGATGCAATTCCTTTTAGCAGCAGTCTGAGTAACCTTGGCATAGGAACGAGTCAGGAGAAAGCATTCTAGAAAATTGTGACTTTGAAATTCCAACTATTTCCTAATAATTTTTTTCCAAAAGACCTGAAAATAAACAAAGAGCCTGAATGTGCAAGTGCGTCTGTTTTTGTGTACCTAAAACAGTAGTTGTTTGGGTTCTCTGTCTTCACAAATACTCAAAGCCTCAAACATTGTCACCTATGAAAATAGAAACCTTTTATTACTGTGGGGCCATTAACAGTGGATCTGTGGTTGGTGGGGCCTAGTTTATTTCAGGGCAGGGAAGTAAAATATTTTGTTTTCATGCAGACAATGCTGCAAGATAACTCAGCACATCCTATCATGTGGGAGCCATCTACAAGCATGGACTTTCTTAGCACTGAAGGCGAAGAATGAGGTTTTGCATCCATACCTGAGACCGGGTCAAGTTGTTTGAGTCTTGAGAAGAGATGTGAACAACTGTCACTACCACGGTGTGTGTTGGTGGTGTCAAAAACACAACTGCTGTGTTATCCATTCCCTCCCACCATGTGTGCAGGCTATCCTTTTGCTCTTCAAAAGCTGCTCAGGCAACACAAGGCTGCCTTGAAGAAGTGTCTCTCAATCTGTGTCCATCTGACCTCATTGCCTCCTTCTACACTGAGCTTCTCAGACAGGATGATGCCTGCTGGGTGGGTTTGTCTGTAGTGGTGAGATTTCTCACACTGACTGTACAGGGGCTGGACAGGGACAAAAGTCAACACATAGGTGATGCAGCTCTGGGTACATATTTTCAACCCCTCTTCAACAGAAAATCCTGAATCAGGAGCAGGCTTCAGTAGCAAGGGTATTCCTCAGAAAATTTGCCTGGCATTTTTAACATGTCTCTCCATCGGAGAAATTCACAAATCCTGCCCCTATGGTTGCCAATTCCTTATAATTTGGGCAAGCAAGCTGGGTTTTGTGCATGGGCTATGCTATTGTGGCTTCATTTATTCAGCAGGGCCTTCTCTGATACCCAAAAAAACCGTGCTATAAAGATATATTAGTATAGCATCCCAGGGGAAAGACTTTCCAAAAGTCTGTGTCCCAGTTTTTGGGCTGCTAGTAGGAATCACTCTTCCCTCTGCTACAATGTGGATTGACAACTTGTTGCCTTAGGCTTTCATGCTGAGGGTAGATTTGGGTGTTGGTTTTAAAAAAATATACAAAGCCCTAAAGCACTTATATCAGGTATTCTCATGCCTTTTAGTAGGTCAATGACTCCCTGTAGTTTTTGTGCTTTTAGCATATACAGACACAATGGCACTGATACCATAACCCCTCAGAAACCCCTGTAGTATGATAGTTTGAGTTTGAGCCTTACATTGAAGAAATAAAAATAAATTCATGGAGTTTGACTGCTTGTAGATTACTATGCAACATTTTTTATGGTTCCTGTTCATAAGGCTCTTGGAACATGATGTGGGCAATTTCTCATATTGGGAAAATCTCTCTTAGGAATTATGCTCTCCAGTTTTGTTAAGACTGTTAAAGCTGTTATGGCTAATATTTGCATATTGATGGGGAAGAGAAAAAAAACATACTTTTAAAATAGCTAGTTAACTTTCCACTGAGCATGAGCTACTGTCATTATAACACTTATAATTTTGACCTTTTATTTTTTTTCCCATGAATTCTGATTGCTGCTCCAGTGCATGAGCCAATAGAGGAATTTCAAACACAATTCTGACTGTTAACTTCAAATGTTGTGTTCATCCACAGACATCCATATCCTGGGCTTTCTGAACTCCTAATGTTATTTTAATTTATATATTTTATTGTGTTCTAACTTGAACTTTAGTTGTTTTGAGCAATACTGTTAAGATAAAGAGTGTGCTCAAGGAAGAACAATTTGCCTTAGGTACAGATCATAGGAAGATAGTGGTATAGGTGCAAAATAAACAGAAGTGACTTAAACCGCCTACTATCTAAGGTTCAAATCCACCTCCACTTTTTTTTCAGATGCAGGCAAGTGCTACTTCCCAGTGAAGTTAATGGAACAGGTTAGTGCCCTGTCTTTGAAAAGTTTTTACCCTTGGTTGCTGGGATACTCTGAAAAGTGAGATTTTTGTTCTCTTGCTAGTGAAAATGGCCTTGTGTGCAAACTCACTATGTTCACCAGTATTTTGCCCTGAGAGGATATTCTTCCTTTGCTATAGACTTTTCTCCTGGTGAATTGTATTGATCCTGTAAAAAAGAGGAACAAATTTTGACCTGAATGATGAAAAAGGAACCAAATTAGGGCAAAGAAATAAACATTTTTGTTTTGCAGGGTAACTTATATTTGTAGAACATCTTATAGAAGGACCCAAGGAATTTCACTTGTCATAACTGGGAAGCAGAATGGAGAGAGGCAATGTGGTAGGTATTTGTTAGGTCAGGTGTCTCATGAGTTAATGCATATTACTCAAAAAAAAAAGGTTTTACAAGGCTGGCATTGTGATAGTGTCTTCTCTTTAGTACCACTTTACCCAGCCTGACTCTGAGGAACACCAGTAGTGCCAGTGCATCCCTGCTCCTGTACAATACCTGTTTGAAGAGGTGAGGATATGGCATCCAGCCATCCACAATACTGCCTCACCCAACCAGGTTTCACTTCTTGTCTAGCAAAGTGCCTGAGCAGAGCAAAGTTGCTGCAGGTCTGATATGCATGGCAATTTGTGGAACTTGGGAGGGTCAAAGATGAAATGGCACAGGGATCATGAAGAACATGAAAGGCATCCCACTGCTGGTGTCCTCTTGGAGCAGTCATCCCTGGAGGAATGGAGCAGCCCTCCTGGCACATGAGAACAAGATCTCAAATGTATAAGAATCACATATGCTAAGCCATAGATGACCAGGAGCAAGAGCTCCTTGTCTCCTTCCCTTGTAACCCAAGTGCTGTTGACTCTTGTTTGAGGTGTAGTTTCACTAAGAGTCAGGGTTATGTGTATGAGGCTTATCCAGAGTTCTTAGTTTCTCAAAAGAAAAGTCCTAAAGTGGGGACACTTTCTGATTTTGTATCAGAATTTGTAAACTTTTATGTGTACTTTCATTCTTTATTAAAAAGTAGTAGCAGAATACACAAAAATATTCCAGAGAATATTCAAAGACATTTGCTGTATAATTGATGGATTGATCTAAAAATCTTTTTTGTACTCCTCCTCTCTCAAGGCAAATTCAAATTTTGTCAAGTCTGTCACACTTGACAAAAAACCAAACAAAAATATCGTGTCAAAATATAGAAGGAGGGAAGTTTACATAACCCTCTCAAACCCAATAATGTGATCTGATTGTTATCTTTTGCCGAATGTTTATTCCACACTGTCTGGGATAAATTTCTAGCAAACATTTAAACCTCAGAAAGAGTCCCCATGCAGATAGTTAGAAGTCTTTTCCATCATAGGTACTATATAATAAAATTAATACTGATCTACCAAAACAAAAGTCTCTGCTGAGAAATGAAAGCCTCAACCCACTAACGGCAGCATCACTAAAACTGTCAGGAAGTACGTATTTAAGTGAGGGCTTCAGAGATCCAACATTATCAGCAACAATTGAGATAAAGTTGGTCTTTTGACGGGGAAAAAATTATTTTAGGCACTCTGTATACTGTAAAGGCTGGTTTGAAACCAGCTGTAAAATTTCACACATTTTTTTTCCCAAACCAGCCAACCCTTCAGATCATCAGGTGTATGGAACCAATTGTTATCACTCAATAAATTTAGATTTAAAGAAGGAGTGGATTCCTCCCACCCATCTGTCCATCTATAGTGTATAGGATATCAGAGAAATCATCAAGCCCATTCTAAATTAGAAAATCCACAAATCTGTCTTCAAAATACAATCTTTGAAACTGTGTATGCTTACATACCTGACTACCTTGTTTTTTCTAATATAGTTTTCAATTTATTACATTTTGAGAGTCTTGCAAAACTATGTTTTAAAAATAACACTCATAATGGATGTGCTTTCCCTTCTGTCTCCATTTTAAGTCTCCTAGCAGTCACTAAGTCCAGACTTTTCTTCTTCCTTTCCATATGGCTGGCAGAAAATAAAGCATGGTGATGAAAATCCTCTCTATATAACCTGTCACCCTGAGGAAAGGGTACATCCTGGTAAATTAGTATTTCCTTCATGTGATCCAAGAGAAGTCCATTCATAATCTGCATGTGACCAAAAGAAAAGAGTGGGAAATGGTCTGATTATATTATGCTGCCATGAGAATGTGAAAAGCAACAAATCAAATATGTGTGTAAGCATAGAAGGATTGTAGCCTTTGCTTTTCTATACTGCTTTGCAGAGAAAACACACAATTCTTTACTTATTGAAGAAAAAATGGAATGTAAGGAATTTTTGATGGCAGAAAATTTTTTCTTCTTGATTTGGAGAGTGATGTAAGATGACAACAGTGATATGGAGAGATTTCTCAAATTTTAAATTCAAAAACCTACTAAATATTATCTAATTTGTTAAATTATATAATTGCTCCAATGGGCACTGCCAGATTTCCTTGCCATTTGTGGATGTGTTAGAGATGTTAAAGAAGTGGTTGGATGCGTCTAATTAATTAACTGAAAAGCCCGTGAGCTTGGGCTGCTACTAAACATGAGAAGAGTGTTTCTGGATCAGAAGCCCTTGTATGGTAGAATTCTGCAGGCTGGGAAAGTATTGTGAGTTAATACCTCTACACATGCTTATGCTATTCTTATTTTCCCACCTAAGCATCCATGATAGGCTGTTGCAGGACAGTGACTACTGGGCTTTCATTCAATAGCACTTTCCCCTGACCTAACACATCACTCTCCATTCCTATGAAAGCATCGGTCAGATTTAGTACTTTAAAATTCAATTGAACAAAATACTCCACCAGGTTTGTCATTGTCTGAAGATGCAAGTGAACAAAATGTCACTAGTGCTGAAAAAGTATGATTTAAAAGATGCCTAGATCATAGCAGCAGGTGAACCATGCTACATAAAAAAAGTGAATTAATTTACTCCTCTCAACCTCTCAAATTCCAGAAGAATCTGAAATAAGAAGTTCCCTCCTTGACTCAAAATTTGAGGAGCTGTATGTTCCTGGGCCTCTGAGCAATACATGCAGATTGGGCACCAGAAAAAATTAATTATTTCCCCTCCCCTTTTTGAGGTCTATCTCAGATGCTTGTTGAGAGGAGAGAACCCTTCTCCACCACTGGAGGGACTGTGTCTAAATAAGGATGTCTCAGATCCATGAGACCAAAATTCATCCTCTCTTTGCTCAGGCGGAAAAATCAACCCAAAAGGAACATCTGCTAAGTAATTTTTCAAAACACAGCAAATTTTCACATAACAACTGGCAAATAGACAGGAAAATATAGAAAAACAAATTTTATGTCTACTATAAACCTTCATACAAAAGCAAAGTCAAGAGTAATGGGGTTAACTCAGGAAGCATTAAATGTTACTGAGTTTATCTCTTATTCTTTAAAATGCATCTAGAAAGATATCCATTAATATTTATTTAAAACTGAGTGGAGTTAGTTGTTTACAGGGAGCAGGTAAATGTACTTTGGCTTTTTTTGCTTGTGTTTTCTCATATTCAGAGGTATAACATTTTCAGCACAGATTCAGTAAGTTGCTGATTCTGTTCCATAGCAATTCTCATCTGTAGCATGCATTGAGTCATCAGACAGTGCCCTTACAGACAGATTTTATAGGTCTATGAGGTTGATTTTTATAAACATTTAGATTTCAGGGAAAGCATACAGTTTTTAAACTCTGTGTTCTGCAGATAATCAACGTTTTGGATGAGATTTTTCTGTTGACATAGAGGTACAGTTAGAGAGGGAACTAGAGCAAATAGTTCTGATGCGCACCTGTGAGTCAACTTTCAGAAACAAGCAAGCAGCGGTAAGAAAAAGTTGAGTGCCAGCAACCTGACAAATTATAGAAGGGAGTCCTGATTTTTGTTCAGGACTCTAACAAAAAATACTAAAACCAGAGTTGAAACAAGGATTGCACCTAATAAGAACATAAACCTTTGCTTCCAGTAAGTTTACAATATATTATGCATTTTCTTAATTAACAGGCGAAAGACTGTTCTCTGTTGTCTGAAACTTTGTCAGTCATTCAAAATGTTTCTTCAGTTCCCTTTTTCTGCTTTCAGAAACTAACCCTGTTCATATTGCTCAAAAACACACAGTGGAACAAGTACCACATTAATAAAAGACAAGCACTTTGCCCAGAATATCTTTCCAGTGCTTTTTGCTGCCTGTATTACTCTAATTCAATGACCCACTTATAAAGATCTTAGTCAGAAATGGAGGGATATAAAACCATACATTTAGATTCTATATGTAGCAAGGTGACCCTTAGGATTCTGATTCATGACTGAATTCAAATGTGTAGTGATATTGTAAACAATAAATAACCGTCAGCCTGTCTGAGTTTGCCAAGGGGAATCTTGTTTTTATTTAGTCAGAAGATGTTTTGCAATTACAAACAATTATTCTAGGACAGAGAAAGTACTTCTCCCTTGAGAACAATAAGGTTGCAGGCTAACATATCCCTCTCTTGAGAGACTTCCTTATTGCCTGCTGCTGAGTATACTTAGGTGTAGGTAGAGAGAAAAAAAGAGGGACAGGAGCCAGGAGGTGTGTGACTAAGCCCTAAATGTCTCCCAAGAAGTTGGTTCTATGTGTCATGGCAACAGCAGTTTTGCTGTTAATTTGGTTCTTTTTATAGCATTTGAGTAGAGTTGTGTGGAGTTGTGCGGAGACAGGTAAAGCCTTTCCACAAAAATTTTGTCACTGTAACTTTTGGTTCTGATCTACCATGGAATGGGAAATAAAAGGGCTAAAATGATTTTTGGAAGACAAGGGAATTTTGAACTCAGAACAGACTGGTGGACTTTGGGAGCTTTTTGATGCCGAGGAGCTGCAAGGATGGGAGGAGTGGGAAGAGATAAGCTTGACAGGAAATCATAAATATGTTTTTGACAGAAACATACAGGTTTTAAACCCCATCCCATGTCTATTCCAGACTGACGAAACTGAAGGGCTTCTGCAGAATATTTCAATTTACAAAGGGTGTTAATACTGACTAAGTGGGGCATCTTTGGAATCAGCAGAAGTTATGAGCTAACTTAAATACAAAAAAAGATTTTGAGTCTACTTTTTATAGCTATGTAATCAAATTACTTTGCTTATAGGTCACTGTACAACAGAAAGTTGACTCTTTTTTGGAATAATCTCATAAGATGCTAGTAAGTGCTTAGCCAAATTTTTGGTCACTGATTTTTCATCAGATATGGATCTAGTTGTATTTCCCTTCCACCCCTGTCTCTTAGCCCACAGGCTGTATCCCATTATGTCATGTCATGCTGGGTAACCTCCTACTTTAGCAACACATGCTATGATGTGACACCCTACAATTCATGGAGACAGGAACAAAGTACTCTAAAGAGTGATTGTGCTGCTGTAATATCTGGGACATCTGCAGAGTGCTGGATGATGGAACAGGTTTTTAGCTTTCTAAATAAAAGTTGGATAGCTCAGCAGATATGCAATGCTTAATGGGCTTAAATGTGAGGGTAATCTGTACCATAAAGAATCTGGTGCCTGGAGTCTCAGCAGATCATGAAGGAGAAAGTAATCAGCTCAGCCTCCTCCAGTGAGTGTCACTTCAAGTTCTACATGTGGCTTCAAGGTACCTAAATGAATTGAAAGCGAAAGGGAAAAGTAGAGCAGAAATGCTATTCAACCCATAATATGCCGGTTATTAGAGGAGTTTTTATTTGGAAATGCCTTTATGAACAGCATGTTGATGACTGAGCTGTTTGTACTTCTATGGAGGTTAACATATGAAACATGTTCATTCTATAACTCAGAATGGTGATTATTCATTCCCTTTCTTGTGGTTAGGCTACTGAAGAGGATATGATGCCCGCTGTCCTGAGTAATAATCCTAAACCAATATCTGTTCCAGAAGTCTTTCAACCTGAGATTTAAATAGCATGCAGTGAATTAATAAAGGGACACTTGCTGAAGTAAAAAGACAAACTATCAAGTTGAAGCAGTTTTAACAGCCAGTAGTTCTCACTAGCTCAATCCCGCTAAAGAATGTTATCTTGTAGACTTTGTTGTTTCCAATACTCACTGTTATGCAGCATATGGAAGTCAAAGATTTTATTTTACATAAGAGGTTAGTGTAGATAGACTAATTTGCCCATAAAGAACAAGAGCAGGTTCTTTGTAAGGAAAGAATTATTGTCTGATAATATATTTCAGCCATGTCTGGATTCTTCCCTCCTGTATAAAAATACAGTGGATTTGCATTCAACTAACTTGGAGACAACTTCTCCCAGACCACAAGATCAGAGCAGAGGGAGGGGGTCACTGATAAGGTTTAAGGAAAGTGAATGAAAGAATTAAAAATGAAGCAGAAAAGACTGCACCAGCCTACAATGAGACTGTCTGGCAGATCACTACCTGCCAAATAATGATTTCGTAAAATCACATGCTCTGGATTCAGGTCTTGATATTGATGCACAGTTTAGGTTCATTAGCCTCGTGTCCTATTCTGAAAAATCCAATTAAAACATTTCTGCTTCTTTGTAATTTTGTTGTTGCTCCTACGGCAGGACAATCCAGCTTCACACTTAACACAGAGCTGATTATCACTGCTTTAAGAGTAACAGTTGCACTAGTATCAAGTAACATAAGAAGAGACACTGAGAGCTGATTGTGGTTTCACTATTCTGCCTCAGGCAAAGAAAGAACATTAGTCTCTTTGATTAGGTAGATATGTAAAACCAGTGTATCAACCACTCAGGTTAATATTTTTTTCACAAATGTTGTTTAATCAGGAAGAGGTTACATTCCATGCTCTGATTGTAGGTCAGTACCCTGCTACAAAGAAAAGTAGGCAGGCTTAGTGAAAAACATGGGGCAAGAAAGGATCTACTGCATTTACTGTGGCATTTGTCACTTTGTATGAGATAGCAGTATAACTGAATTCAACATATAACTTCTATGGAGCAAGCTTTTGCACTGTGTCCTGGACAAGTGGTCAAGTATAATGGATTTTAAGGCTTGGAATGTGCAATCAGAGTCCAGAAAAGTTTATAGAAAGTATGTAGGGTTATAAATCTTGAGTCCAAGTGAGACTAGCCAAATCCTAGGTCATGGCTGCATTACAAGGCATATCTTTCTCCTACCCTATGCACATCTGCATCTGGTTTTGCCATGTTTCTTGATTTACTTCATTGTGTATGAGTTTGAGATCTCTTTCAGAGAGGTGGACCCATTTATTGATTGCAATGGAAGGCGGCTTTTCCAACACAACTTCAGGATCAAATTCTCTGAAGTTAAAATGAAACATGCACGGTTTTAGCATGCAATTTTCAATTAATTACTTGGACAAAATCTGACTCAAAATTCATAAGTACAAAGAACAAGTACCACTACCAAAGTATTTCAGATTTTGGGGTATTTGATTCTTTTGAGAAGCAATCAATATTTTCTGCACTAGCCAACATCTCTATAGAAATTGTAGCTTAGTGAAAAATTCACTTTTCCTTTAAAAATAATCCTAAGTCAGACACTTCAGTAAATCCATAACATGGCAATGACTATATTGTCTGCAAATGTGATTTTCTTTCTTATAAACTCTTAAGGTCAGCAATAGACTGCTACCTGGAATAATGGCCACACAGTGTCCTAAACAGTGTAAAGTATTATAACTAAAATGCTTCAGAACTTAAAAGACAGCAGAAAAATGTCATGCAATATTACTATTTTTTTTTTTGTTGGTGCAGTATTTACATTGCAAAGTAAAAAAGTAAAAATTAAAAGAAAACAATTCTGATTTCCTTGAAAATCCAATTAATAAGAAGAAAGGTAAACAATTTAAATAGATATTTTTAAAGCACTGCTGTTACCAGGTATTTCAAAATACAGAAGAGAATTTCAAAACATTATTCTTCAATATGAATATGTACCTTTTTATAGGAGTGTCCTTTGAAGAGTTAGAAAAGAGAATAATGGATGATAAACTCAAGTTCCTCTTTTAAGAACCAAAATTAGAAAAGGAAAACAGACAAATAATATAGCAACTTCAAAAGAATTTCAAAGCATGAAATTCCTTTAGCTTGAGACATAATTAAATGACTAATGTTCAAGGATATAGTGCAGAGCTTTGAAATCTTGAGAAAATGGGAAAAATTGAATTGTCTTTTTCTGTGACTAATGAAAATATGTCCACAAAGGATTTCTAATTGTGATACCCCAGATGTTTGGGAGGTATGAACATTTCACATCTAGAAAACCTCTCAGCTTTCATTTATGTTTTTTTCTCCCTTGGGATGTACATGAAAAAAACCAAATGTTTTCAAAGGCCAGCTTTCACAACAGCTCAGAAGTCTATTTAGAAATGAGGAAAAAAATGTCTCTTGTTATCCCCAAAAGAGGAGGAGGCACCCATGCAGCATAACTCTTCTTTTTCACCCAGTGTGTCTGCACTCTGAATTTTGGTAGTTGTGAGGGCTGCCCTGAGCTGGGTTTTGTTGATATTTACGTGCATTGACCTTGCAATTTCACTATAAGAGAAATTAGCTAGTGCCAGAAGACTAAGGAATCATACAGGCAGCATCACATAGTGCTTTCATTCCATGCAAGCTTACTCTCACTCCCCTCTTGAAGCAGGGAGAATACTAAAATGATTAGCCTACACTATCACCGCTCTTCTATTTGTGTAAAGTTGAATGAAGTCAATCCCCCACGCCATTTACAAGACTCAATTTACAATTAATTTACAAGACTCAAGCACACATTATTACTCATCTTCAGCTCTTGCCAGATCTTCATTCTTCATAGATCCTTAAAATTGCACAAGTCAAAGGCTCTTCCTTGGTCTGTGATATACTATGTTTTATTTTCTGTTAGATGCTGAAATTAGCAAAAAAATATTGATAACAGAAAATCTGCTGGTCCCTCAGGTTTCTTTGCACGAGGATAGGATATTATTGGTCCTCTTCTAGGAGTCCTGGTGAAGGTTTAAAAGGCTCTGTTTTCATAGGCCTACTTGTGGCAAGACATGAGTACAAAAAGATCTGAAATCCTACTTGTAAATACAAGCCTCTTCTCATGGATGCCAAGAAAAGGCAGACTATTTTGTGAGGGATGCTATGGATTGCAACAATTTCTTACAGATGTATGTGCTCACTTCCACGTACAGACCCCTGTATGCATGTATTTAGCTAACACTGTTTCTTTAAAATAAGAACAAAGCCTGAAAAAGGAACTCCCTAGCTTAGTGTGTTTGCTGAACAAACACCGAAAGGCAGCAGGGAGGTAAATCATTTTTGCATGCTGAAGGGAAGCATGGCATGACTTATGAATGACTGCATGCATGGCTTCCTGACTCAAAGAATGAATCACCTAGAGTAAGACTGTGCAGCTCAAACGAGCACAGAAACTTTTCTGATTTTCATTTACAAGAGCTTAATCATAAATACTGTATATTCTGCAAGGCAAGGAAGGAAGTGCAGTCAGACCTGGTTAATGTGTTTTGTTTCCAGGGGTGGGTATGTTGGGTCACAATGGTAATCAGCCCTCTGAGATCACCTGCGGGCATACAGTCCCTGAAGTTCCAGCAGTGCAAACATTTCAAGCCAGGCTGGGATTCAGTGACCTGATGGGTTGCATCACATACACATTCATTAAAAACAGCAGTGCTACTGGAAAAAAATTATACCATAAACCATCTCTTAAGCTACAGACTTTAAAAACCCAGGCATATTTTCTAAAAATTTGAATATTATCATGCTTCCTTCCATTTTTAAGTAAAAATATAGCCTTACCGGCCAACGTTAATAAGGTTTACAGTGTGGCAAATGCCTCATGTCAGACTATCTAAAATATTACCAATGTACCACATTTTTGAGCTTTGAAATATTGTGTAGGAAACAGATTTGAAATTATGAAATATTGTCTACACTGAGAGGCAGTGTCTGTGCTATGACTGTTTTAGCTCCTTAAGTTATATATTGGAGAATCAAAAATTTCACAATTTTTTATTTAGAAAAAAATGAAGAAATCAACCATATTTTGCCCTCTGTAGTCTCTGCTTCCAAAAATTGTCTGCTGATTAACAAAGTTCACTATAATATCAAAAATCACTCCAATATCCAGTAAAAATAAACTTCCATTAATAACAAATAATTCCAGATTCACACTCAAATATTTTTAATATTTTAGAAGCACCAAAATATTTTAGGACTTCAAGTCACATTGCAAGCTGTCTGACTAGATATGCATTTGTACTCATAGTGAGGTGCAGGACAGGGCAACTGTTCCCTGTCCAGCTTGCTGAGCTGGGGGCCTGAAGCAAGAGAGACAAGATAGGACACTGAGATTAAAAAAAAATTGTTACAAGTTAACCTGCTATTCTAAGTATTTTCTTCCCTGGAATTAGAAATCTGTACAAAATGCAAATCATGCAGATACCCAGATCTGGAGCCTGTACACAGCCAGGTTTCTGCTTGCTCCCTAGGCTCTGGCATTTAGGCTTGATTGACGTAAAAATTGGAGGGAGTACTAGGAAATGCAGGTCTGCTCTAGGAGGCAAATTTCCCTTTCTTTCACTTCTGAACCAGTCTGGTAGAATAAACAGCAACTTCTTAACTATTGCTTCCAATTGCAAGTGTGGAGAGGTTTCTGGCCTTGGCTATTTTAGAAACTGAGTTTCCAGGCCAGGTCTTTAATAGATTTTGAATGCACATTTTTGTATTTTCTGTCTTTCCCTTGATTTTCTCTCACAGATCATATAGTGCAATACCAATGTCTACAAATAATAATACATGAATCAGTATTTATACTTTCCTTTTTGTTTCATTCCCTCAGTTTAAAATCTTGAATATTTTTGGCAGTGACTGTACCTCAGCAAAGATTCCTTTCAGTAAGGGAGCCAGTCCTTTTAAAAAATGTTTACTTCTAAATAACTGAATGGGGTGAGTCATATACCAGGAAAAAGTTAAGAATCACAAACACTGACTCTGGTAATACATTGCTTCTATTAGTAGCAATTTCTTTATGACCTTAAGACTTCCATAGCAGCATAAATATTTTAAATGGTTGAAGCAATTCAAATAATCTTAGTTAGCTCAGGCATTAAAAATGCAGCAGTGAAGGAAGGGAAGCTTGCTGACAGCATTCAGGTTTAGATTTATAGTTGCAGTTATGACTGTGTCACTGCATGGTCATAAATTTCCAGGTGGATTTATGGCACAGCAGTCACCTGGTAGACAAAATACAGAGAACCAAAGCTGGGACCTACAGAACCAAAAATCTTAACCCACAGTTTGAATTGTAGTACTGTAAATATTTGGAACAAATCTTGCCAGGGGTTACAGCAGCAGCCAGATATTCCTCAAAGAGAGATTTGTAAAAATACTATAAATAATGCAGATTTAGTGTTTATGAGTATGCTAGTCACTCTTTGGTAAACACTCAATTCCAAAATAGAGGGTAGAGAAATTTGGACTGTATCTGTAATACTGAATAAAATAGGATTGTTCTGGTGGAGTTCATGGGAATGGGGAAGGGCAAATAACTGCAAAATAATATATATAAAAAAAAGAATTGCTGTATTTGGGGGCTTTTTCAGCTGAAAACGTAAAATAACATGGGGACAGGACTGGAGGCTATCAGAGGGATATTTTTGTAAATGCAATTGGAGCTATATGTTGCACACATGCATAGAAATCAGAAAGAGTTGAGACTTTTACTGAATGAATTTTAAAATATAAAAATAAACATGGCCCTACTAAAAATCATGCAAGCTTTCTTCCAGATTGCTTTGCTTTCCTTTCTGTTTTCATACATTTATTTTCTATCTTATTTGAATGTGATGCTTTCAGGGTAAGAGCACATAGGGGATGTCATTATTATTGATAACTGAGTAACAAACAGTGCTAAGAGTGAATTTGTTTGCAGGCTGTGTGTGGAAAAACCACTTCAGATCCAGATCAAATGTGAATTTGCTACATGAGTTAGACCTTGCTGGTCTGGCTATTCATATGTCTTGGCTCAAAAACAAACTTGGACATGGCCTCTCAGAGGAAGGTATAAATAAATATTTTGACTATCATATGTTCCATGCCTTTGAGATTTGTATGCCGTGACTTAGTGAGAAATGCCATTTTGTAACTGTTATTGTGATGGCCATGGCTCTTTGACTCACATCATGGTCAATATTTGTTGAATGAAAGTCATTCATTGAAGTATTATGGGTAGAGTATTCCACAAAGATCTTGCACAAGCACTACTGGCAGATTGGAATACACTTCTGAGAAGAAAAGTACATTTTACTCTATACATGCTAGTCGGTTTTATTCTGATTTTTTCCTACAGAGAAAGGACACTTGAGCAATGAAGAAGGTGCTGAAACTCACTCTCACTGGAGACTGACACCAAAGTGACCACTCTTTGTTTACTCTAGTTTTTTAAATATTTGGGAGACTATCTGAATAATCCATCCACCCATTTATTCAAGCTATTTCAATGTAGTTTTTGCTAGGGTCACATTGAAATATTTTATTTCCAAAGGGAAAAACTGCCATTTTTCTCTAACCATTCTCATATACTAGCTTAATTAAATCTGATTGTTTTTTCTTTTGACTGATACTACCATATTTCCAATGTAAGAATATTACTGTCTTGATTATTTCAGTTATATTCCCAGTCAATGTCTTTGCTAGACTCAGGGCTGCCCAGAATAAACCCTAAGACATGCCTGTTCCTTCTTTTCTTTCACACACATTATGACCTGAACTTTATGTACGCCTGTTCACATGAAGAAATAGTTGACAAAATGAATCAGAGTAGAAAAATATGGCCCTAAAGCTTAACTGGAAGACAGATTAATCATCTGAAGATAAAGGAACAATGTTATAATTTTATTAAGACAAATACTACTTTGGTACAGAGAATTGATACCACAATGGTTAAAAGTTTCTTAAATCATGGAATAGTTGGGGGGAGGTAGGCCCAGAACAAGCCTCGTTTTGCATTGTAGCACCTCCTACAGGCAGAGTGCCCAGACCAGGAGGAGGTGTGGAGCTGTCTTTGTTCCCCATAGAGGGTGGGGGAGCCCAGGCATTCTTTCCCAATTTGGAAATGTTCTCAACCAGGACACTTCATTGGACTCCCTGGACATCACCCCACCCCTAGAACTACCTGGATTGGACGACTGCTAAAGCCCCGCCTAAACCATAAAAAGCACTGGTTGAGGAAACCTCATGGCATTTTGGGGGTGTGTAGCAGAGGCATAAACCTGTAGCCTCTGGCATGGCTTTTTCTCAGTAGAGTTTGTTATTTTGTAAGTTAAGAAACCTTTTTGTTTCCAACACCACCCGAGATGTCTTTCCCGCCATGTTAAGCCATGGGTATTTGTAAGACAAAACCCAAACGGGGATGGGAGCTCTGAGGGCTCGTAACACCTGGCTTGAGGAGAAATCCCATCAAGTGGCACCCGAGTACAGACTTTCATATTGAAAGGACTTGGTTTGGGTTTTTTTAGGACTGGCCCTCTGTCATATAGGACATATATCCTTGGTTTTCGTTTTTGGGGAGCAGGCCTGCAACTGGGATTTTTGGACGTTAAAAACCCCAGATTTTGAGGGACCTATGGTCTCGAGGGGGTCTAATAGGTCAGATCCTCTGGTACCAGTGAAAAGAGGATGTAACTGGACACGGACTCAAAAAAACGCACAGCGATGTCCAAAGGACTTTGTCTCTTCAGAGAAAAACTGCATCTGGCCAAGCCAAGACAGACAGAAAATCGCACCATTTCCAGAGTCCAGGGTTTTCAAACCAAGGAAGATAACTGCCTGTGAAAGTCACGCTGCGGTGAGTAATAAGGGACAAAGCTATCTACTGTAGCAGAGCGGGATCTTTATCTTGAACTTTAAGGTAGAAATACAAGATGTTAGGTTTGAGAAGAAACAGCTTAAAAACTCATATAATGGGTTTTAAAACAGTTCTGAAACTCAGCCCAGCAAGATGCTTTCTTATAGTTTTGAGATACAATATGGAAAAGAGTAACAAGTCCAGCTTAAAATTCCGGACAGTGTGCAAAATTCCGGACGCTGTTGCAGTTTGTAAGACTGCAGAGTAAAAAAGTAACTAAGAAAAAGAGAAAAAAAGTTGCAAACCCCCCGAGAGTAGGAGGGAGGCGGGCAGAGAAAAAAACGAAACAGCTGAAGCTCCAGGTGACAAAAATACCATAAAACCTGCAATTTCCAAGTCCCCAATCCCAAATGGAACCCATCCCTGACCCCCGGAGAGCTGCTGGGATGCAGTCTGGCCAGCGTGTCCCACCGCTTTTCCCCCCCACAGCCCGGGACCTGGAGCTATGAATGGCCATGTTAGCTCAGATCCCGTCCCTTCTAACCCCCGTACCCTGTCGGAAATCTCCTATTTTTTTCTCTTAAAAGTAACCTCAGACG
>VXBU01009365.1:19685-30483 GCA_013400315.1 Bombycilla garrulus | reverse complement strand
TTCCCCCATGCTCTGCCTAGGAATGAAGTTGGATTAAACAAAATTTCTGCAGAAAGATTTGAGCGTCCTTTGTCCTCATCCTTGTAGCAATCTTCCTAAGCCAAAGGCTTGCTAGTTTAGCCCTCAGGACTAAGAGGTCGGCTGCACACTACCACATTTTGTACCACAGAATACAAGTATTTTTTAAAATTTGATCCAAATTATTTTTCTGTCTAATAAAGCATAAATCATGTCCAGTTTTGCTATCCCTATAGGACTCCAGTATGTACATATGTAATCACTCTATGAATGAAGGTAAGTACAAGCCCGCAGCTAAGATCCCTTCAGCATATTCTATGATATTCTCACACCTAAACATAACACAGTTAATTTGTCTCTCCAAGGAATTAAGATTTTCTTTCTTTCTTGTGACTGCAGTGTAAAGGATTGATGAAAATTTTAAGCGAACTACTTCTCCTGAGTGTCTTTTAAGCTTTTGTTCTGAGAATCAAAGAGGTTGAGTTTAGTGATTAAGTGCTGTACTGCTGGTTTGATCACTTGAGCTGAATTTTTTTGAGACTGTGCTTTAGGTTAAATATGAATACCAAACCAGTTCAAAACCAATACAAGACTTAATACAAAACAATATATTTGAGCCAGTAATGACCTTATTGTATTGCCAGTTTTCCAAGTGGGTTCTGGATCTGACAGAAAACAGAGATCTGCTAACAATTCATCCCCAAATAAGCCAGTCAAACATGAAATTAAGGCTTAGTAAATATTCTGATCACCTCCCCATTTTTTTTCACAAATGTAAGTGCAGTTTTATAATGTTTTCCTTTAGAATTATCTATTTACCATAAGTAGAAAGAGTAATTATTTCAAGGGTCTTTATAATTCTTCATGTACCAAATGAAAATGAAGGATTCATTCTACCCCATCCTTTAATTTTACTCACCAATATTCTTCTTACAGCTGGTATTTCAAATGTATTAGTAAAATTTATCACTCAAAGACTTAGGGAAGCACTAAATTACGCTAATGAATTGACTATGAATTTGAAGCCCAAGATGAGGCCAAGTATTTTCTGGCTTCGTCTCTGTATCTCAGCAAACTGTTTAATTTTCTCCCTACTTATCCATTACTGCTAAATTGTCTTGCTATTATTGCAGAAAATTGCAGCAAACATTGGCTTGCCCTTAGGCCTATACTGAACAAAACAGAAATCAGGATTCCTGCAGAGACACTGGCAAGGTATGAAGCCCTTCCTCCACTAATTTTGCTGAACTGGAAGAGCAAGTGGAAGATACCATTCAATCCCTCTTTTTCAATTTTATTTAACACTTAGTGAATTATTCCTACAGTTGGCTTTTCAAATATATTAATTTGTTTTCTCACTTAAAGTCATGCACAAAACTAAACTAGATTAATGAAGCAGCTACATATCTTCTGATATGAAAAAGGAAGCTAAATACTTTCCAGCTTCAGATTTTATTTACTGTACTGGGGGATAGGTGTATGCATTTTTTGTTTTTTTTTTTTTTTTTCTAATTCTTTTGGGTTTTTATTTGACGAAGGAGTATAAGTCCTTACATATGTTAATCTTACTCCTAGGCATGATTCCAATGCCTGACAGAAACGCTATGGCTAAAAATCTGGGGGTTTTGCTATTGAAAAGCAGACAGCAGGGGAGGAGGAGGGAGGGGGGAGGAGGACAATATCTGAGTTGCTCCTGGCAAGCTGTGGGATAAGAGGAAAAGGCAAGAAGGACAGGATGAGGCAAGCCCCTCGGCTGGTGACTGCAACTGTACTGGCCACATTGCTGCAGACCTTCAGTCTTATGGAGATGAACCAGGGACTCCTGAAGTAAGAGAAGCCAACAGCGAAACACCAGGAAAATATATGGAAGGAATTAAGGGGAGCTCCCCTAGGAAGGTGACACATCTGAGAGCTCAGCTGCATTTACATCAGTGTACAAACAGCAAACATTGGAAGCCTCTGTGCTGCTAGAAAGTTATGACTTTTTTGTCTTTACTGAAACTTGGTGGGGTGAATCCCATAGCTAAAGGGCAACAATCAGTCACTACAGGCCGTTCAAAAGAGGCAGGGGAGGAAGGAGATGGGGAGAAGTTTCCCTTTGCATCAATAGCTGAATGAAGTGCAAAGAGTTGTCCCTGAAGAGAAATCATGAGCTGGGTGAAAGCCTTTACGAATCAGAGACTGAAGCAACAAAGGGAACCTCATGCTTGGTATTCAGTACAGTCCCCTGATTAAGAGCAGGTTATTTATGAAGCCTTCTTTCTCCACATAGAGGAGGTATCCCACTCGCAGGCTCTTACCCTGCCGAGGGACTTCAACCATTCCAGCATCTGCTGGAAAGTAGCTCACAGAGCTGTAGGCAACCCAGAAGACTGCTGGAAAACTTGGAGGATAAAATCCTGATCCAAGCAGTAGACAGGCCTACCAGAGGAATGTATTACTAGATCTGTTGGTTATCAGCACAGGAGAGCTAACTTGGGACATTGAGATTGGAGACTACCCAAGCTGCACTGACCCTGCATTGGTGGAGTTTGCACATCTCGAGGGATGTGGGTCAAGTAAGAAGTAAAGTTAGACCTCTGAACTTTTGGAAAGCAAACTTCCAGATCTTCAGGGAGACAGTCAGTAGTATCCCCTGAAGATTGTTCACAAGAACAGTGGAACAGAGCTTGTAGATCTTTAAGGGAGTCTTCCATAGAGAACAAGACCTGACAATCCCCAAGGGCAAGAAATAGGCAAGACAGGCATGAGATGGCATGGCTGAGTAAGGAACAGCTGGTAAAACTAAACTGGGAAAGAAGCAAATGCATAGACAGTGGAAGCAAGGACAGGTGAATTGGGAAGGGCGTAGAGATTAAGTTTAGTTGTGTAGGGATGAGGTGAGGAAAAATAGCCTGGAAATGAACTTGGAAAGGGATACAAAGCATAAGAGGAAAGGCTTCTGCACGTGTGCTAACCAGAAGAGGAAGGTGAAAGAGAGTGTAACACCCTCTGATAAACAAGGCCGGCAAAGTGGTAACAACTGATGGGGAGAAAGCTAAGGTACTCACCTTTTTGACTCAGTTTTCAATGGTAACCTCTTCTCACACCTCTCAAGTGGATGGACAGAAGGATGGGGACTGGTGGAGGCAAAGTCCCTCCCATTGTAAGTAAGGTCAATTCCAGCCTTACCAATTCTAGTATTCTATAGAATTTTATCTGGAGATGTTAATAATGCATTAAGAAATGCTATTCAAGACATGCTCCTTGGAGCTAAGTCTTCTTCACAAATAAATGTAAATTTTTTTTTTTCACCTGTAAACCATAGGCAAGTAAGTTTTCCAGTGTTCTTCAACAAAGATGTGACTTTGCACACATTATTAGCTTGTTCATTCAAAAGGCAAAGGGTATTTTTAGGAGACTATATCTAGGTAGGGATAGAGGCTAGTTAGGGAGGTAGATAGATAGGTAGATAGATAGATAGATAGATAGATAGATAGATAGATAGATAGATAGATAGATAGTTAAAGGCCAAAGTCAAAGTTCTCACTTGGTCGTTCCTTCAGAATTCTAAAACTCTGGATGTGTATACCCTGTGTCTGAAGAAATAATCTAGCACATAAATAGTTCATATATAACAACTTCTTTATATGAGTAATTCTATTAATGGCACTCTGTGTCAATGCTTACCTTAACTCACTGCCTTGTTGTTCACAATTGTCCTCACCACATGTGACATAACTACTGTCCTTCATCACTGTTGACCACAAGACTAACCAGAACATGGGCTGAGGCTTTGAAAACTAAGTATCAGATGGATATGCATCTGAGACTATCTGTTTTTCCTGACAGAGTAGTTTATAAAGGGTTTGAATGCAACTTCTAACAGGCAATTTACTTGTGAAATTGAACACTTTACACTATCAAAAATCACTCATTAAAGAGCTCAAGGCAACTATTTGCAAATCTTACATTTTCCAGTTCTAAAAAGCGTCACTCATGCTCTGTTTCTCAAGTATTTGGATTTTCTTATTAAATTCCTCTTATTCTTTTTCCACTAGCATTTGAAGCCTGTGACTACTTTCTCTTTTTCTTAACAAATAGTCCTAACAGTTCCAGAAGTTACTGTGTGAATTCTACACATCACATTAGATGTCATCTTCTCAAAACATTTCACTTCGCTTCACATGTATACAAAGATGGTCTTAACAGTATTGAGGTCTTGGCATCATAAAAATACAGAAAAAAGTGGATTTTATTGTGGAGCAAAATTGGATTGATGCAGTTTACTTTAAAAAAATCTACCATTTTACTATTCATTATAAATCTTTTTTATATTATTGCATTACCTTTGCATATACATTAAAGATCACTAAATACTACCTCACAGAAGTGATCACAACATACTGAAGGGGCAAATTTTCCCTTTACACTAACTCCTCATAAAGTTATCTGTCTGGCCTCTTTTATTTGTTGTTTACAATGAGGGTTTTAAAACAATATGTCACTACATCAGATACAAACAAAGAGCAAATAGCTTTCTGTCATACCTACCTTTTATTATCCTTTACCTTTCAGAGTAATAAATGCTGCTAGCTCAGAGTAGAAATCATTCACACCTTTTCTGTGCATTTTTTCCAACATAAAAGACTGTATGCACACATCTACTTTGCAGTAACTAGCATAAAATAATGCCATGAAACAGTGCTCTTTAAAACAATGCTGATTATTCTGGTTCTTCTAGATCAGGAACCAACCACTGTCAGGTCTTCTTGAGTGCCAGTAAATCATAGGCTACTTACTCAAAGTTGTAGGTCTAAAATAGTAAAAAAGCAGGGCATATTCCATGGCAGAGTTAGTTATGTTTCAAGGACACAGGATATAGCATTACATTATTTGTTCTTCATCAGTATCTCAATGATAAAGTTTGGTGCTGTGTTGCTGACATGTTGAACCCCTAAAAAAAATTTAAATAGCACCCAGACATTCATGGCATTCTAGCCACAATGCACAGGTCCAGTTACAGCAACTGCTGTAACTTCAGCAATTCTTGGTGAAGGTAATGTATAAATATTGACTTCATGAGAAACAAAATTCTTAACATCATAGCCAAAATAGCAGCAGAGAGATAGAAACTCATACATCACAACATACATCTGCTAAAGTATCAGCCACTGTCTTGCTTCAGAAAGTTTTCTGAACTGTCTTCCTTCCAACATATGTCAGAGAAGCATTTAGTATTTTTTATTTTTACAGTATGAGAAGAGAAAAACACTGGACCATATGCTGAAAGACATTGTAGAATTTCCATCCTTTGACATGGTCAAAGCTCATCTTAAGAAGACCATGAGCAGCCTGCTTTAACTGGACCAGCTTCAACAAAGTCATCTTGAATGACACATAGAGGTCCCATCCAAACTAAGTTACTCTGTGGTAGTGCCAACTGACTGCAATAGAGAAAACATCAAGCTAAGGCACTTGTTAGCTTTTAGCTTAAATTCAACAATGCTAAAAAGCTGAAATTACTATCAATTTTACCATTATACCACTCACACAGTGCAGTTGATTGACAAGTGCTAATTTAAGGGACATAAATGAAGTTTTACTGCTTTTAGTTCCTGAAAGGTCAGCCAACAGGGAGCCCAATGTAGCCAGAATTGAGAAAGCTGGTTTGTATTCAGACATATGGAATGCTGTTGCTTTCTGTGACACCAGGACATCATCAACTTTACTATGTAATCCACCAAAACCTATGGAGCTGGATGGGTGTTAATCCTGGAGTACTTAAGGACTGGATATAAAGCAGAATTGTTATTATTTCTTGGAGTGGACAGGATGAAAGAACCCTTCATGTTCTCCATGGCTGAGTTGATTGTACAAACTAGAAACAGGCAGGGAAACAGTCTATGTATTTGCTTACTTCATATACATAGTTAAGAAAACATTTCAAACCAAATACTGTACATCACGAAAAGATTTTTACAATGCTAGTTTTAAAGACTGAAATTGCAGTTTAAACCTTTCTGGACAATCAAATACAGAAAACTCTTTATCATGTTTTCTTCATCACTTTAGCAAAGGTGTGTGAAAGGAAACATTTTTTGCTCCCAAACTGTTAATCTCTTGTGTACAATCAGTGCACAGAGAGTATCAAACCCAGACTTAGAATTAATCTAAATGACTTTTCAATTTTTTCTTGTTTAAACACCATGTGGAAAGGGTACAGTGCAAAGGGTATAGCTGTTTAGAGCTGAACTACATCTGCAAAGTTACTGAGACAAATGACCCTTTCCCTTTTCATTGTAAATTTTTCCACTGACATGAAAGAAGTTCTGTTACCCATCGCAAAATGCCATCTACTAACATTAAGAATGAAGGTTGAATCATTTACCAAAGAAAGGTTTTTCTGAGAGTCTGTAATGCCTAGTATCACCTAGGTAAAGCACCCTCACAACAGGAACCCTTCTAATGAGGACTGAATATGTGTATGTGTATATGTATGTATATGTGTACGTGTACGTGTCTGTGTATGTATATGTGTATGTGTACATGTACATGTATGTGTGCGTGTGTGTATGTGTATGTGTACGTGTATGTGTACATGTACGTGTGTGTGTATATGTATGTGTACGTGTATGCGTATATGTATTGTACGTGTATGCGTATATGTATATGTACGTGTATGTGTATGTGTATATGTATGTGTATGTGTACGTGTATGTGTACGTGTATATGTACGTGTATGTGTATGTGTATGTGTATATGTACATGTACATGTACGTGTACGTGTACGTGTACGTGTACGTGTATGTGTATGTGTATATGTATATGTACGTGTACGTGTATGTGTACGTGTATATGTACGTGTATGTGTATATGTACATGTACGTGTACGTGTACGTGTACGTGTACGTGTACGTGTACGTGTACGTGTACGTGTACGTGTATGTGTATGTGTATGTGTATGTGTATGTGTATGTGTATGTGTATGTGTAAGAACACATTTCAGTCCTCAACAAACTGTTTACTGTTCAAACATTAAATAAATGTAGAACTGTTTTAATCAGCTGAACAAATATTTAAGTTACACTCCTGTATAAGAGCTATGTTTAAAAATATCACTTATGCAGTTAAAGCATAGGGAATTTCTGGAAACTAATGCTCTGAAAGGTAAAGCAAATACTGTCTAAATGAAACTTGCACATAAAATCAAAAGTCATACCTTGTCAACCTCTGTCTAATGTAACCTTCATTATTGACACCATCAGTCTTTTATGTTCAAGTGTTAGCAGGATTGGCTTACCATGAAAATGCTTTGGTTTTCAAGAAATCATAATTGCAGTGCAGAAATGCGATTAGTTTCTAATAAATGAACTGAGGAGTGTAATGTTAATGTTATATTCACAGCAGGGCTTCCTCTGTAGGGTAAATGTTTGTTTACTCTCTTGGATCCAAACACAGAAGGTCATTCATTGCAGGAGTAGCTGGATTTCCGTCTACAGCTGTTAGAAAGGATTTGTAAAAAAGTCTGACAGGAAATTACAACTTCTTTGAAAACACATGTGCCTGAATAGTTTCTGTGTAAATACAGTACAATGCTGGCAGAAAGAAATTTATTTTTTAAAGAAACTCTTGAAAATACATAAATGTGCTCTACCTAGGCTTTATCTATTTTCATACAGTTTATAGCTGCCTTTTTGTCTTTCCTTGGAATGAGTGTGTGTGTGAGGAAATTTTTCAAATTATTATGTAGTGACAAAGAGGTGGTACTCCCACTGACAACAAATCGGAGCAGAAATTTTGTACCTTCACTCATATGCATTTTGTTAACAAAAAACATTAGAACGTGTCACAAACTCTTCTCTCATCAACTCTTTTGTTTGTTGTACATAAATGCAAATGCAAAACTAGGTAGAATATCTTTAGGTAGAATATCTTTATAATATTTATAACATGTTTACAATGTTAACATTCAAATGACACAAGTTCTATAAACATGACCTAAAATGCCTAGTAGAGCAAGAAACAAAGTCAGAAAACTATTTCAACTTGACAATAATTGAGCTTACTCTGCCCCTTACTGAAGCAAGGAGCACAAATTGTTTTGCTGTGAGAGCACGACAGAGCATGTTTGGGTCACCCAGACATCTGTTTTACGAAACACCCCTTCCTTCAGGTTACTGGTTACTTCAGGTGAGGACCAGAAGGTTGTAATTATTAAAAGCAAGAGAAACCTGCAACTCAATAAGAGTTCATTAAAGTTATAATAGCTGGATACAAGTGAATAGACAGTTATATAGTCTGGGGCTCCTTGTCTACTCAGAGAATGTGGCTAAATCCACCTGAAGGTAGCTAGCCCTTTCAAGGATTAAATTTGCTTTTAGCTGTCCTCACTCCAAACCAATGTTTTATTTATCTGTGACAGTGGTTGTATGAGTCAGAACTACTTGCACTTATGTCAGAAGAGAGGCACTATGCTTGATGAGAATTCCAAAGATGTATTTTAACTACACTTATAATTGCTTCTGACTCCCTTAAAGTTTGTGTAACATAAATTTTGAGTTCAATATAATGAGATTACTTGCATCATTTAATATGCCATATGGCAGGTCTACATCTATTTTAAATAACTTTCTTAGATCAAACAAAATTAATGTAAATATTAAAGATAAAATATGTGTCTAGGCATGGGGGGGTTTTTTGGAAAAACAAAGAACTGATCCATTCTGTATGCACTTGATTGGAATATATTTCGCAATCGGGGAGATCAAGATCTTCAACAATAGGTTTCTGGAGATTTTCTCCCTCAGAGATTGTCTGGAGCTCCTCTGTACTGAAGTGTATCAACTTGCAGAAGGAAATATTTCTCCCACCAGCATAGCCCTTCTCTTCTGTCTAGCTGATGCTTTGTAGCAGCAGCAGCAGCACTTTTCAACATGGCACAAAGTCACAATTCCCTGGAATGGCAGAAGGCGAGGTGCCTGACATATACATCATGGGTATCAAAAATAGCTTTCCAGCTATCACTTGGATCACACACTAAAAGAACCCCAAAGATTAGGAGCTAATACCACATTAGCTGCCAGTAAATTATGGCTAATTGCCTTAGCCTAATTCCCTTTGTTGCACTTGATTCTGTCTGGATTCACACTGAAACAGGAGGTACTCCATGAGGACTAATTGCCACCAATGAAAAGTAACAGAGTACTTGCTTTCAAATTACACTCTCTTATCTTTTTTCTACAGAGCCTATAAAATTGTGGTGTGTCCCTACACCAGGTCCTGTTTTCAGGCCATGAGCAAAGATCTGTATTGAAGTTTGTGGCACATGTGAACTGTATCGGAGGAACAAGAAAAGACAAAGGGCTGTAAAATTGAATAAATAATTATTATTTAGTAATAACTAATGAATCAGATCCTATTCTGGATTTCAGAGCCCTCTGCAGAGCTTTTTCTCACTTTAACTTCTCAAAATCAATGAGGCTGCCAAGCTCTGTTTGTTTTCAAGTGTTGTAGAGTGAGTTTTTATGAAATTGCAATAACCATACAAATGTAGTTCAAGATGTGTCAATAACATGATGACATTTGGATGTTAGTGGTGCTGGGGTTTTTTTTAATGAATTAGTAAAAATTTTTACAGTTTGCCTCATTATGGGGATATTTTAAACACTATGTCAAGATGCTACTGAAAAATATAACTACTGGCCAAATTAAATGAACATTATAACTTTGTATTTATTCAGAGAAAGCTTTTGAGGATCCAGTTTAGTTTTGATTTGCTTTAACAACATTTGTCAGAAGCATGGGGAGGAGGTTTGCCACATGAAGGAGTAAACTAGAAGATGCCTTTTCTCTCAGAGGACTTCACCTGGCAACATCTCTCATGGGACAGGCAGTAGGAGACACTGTGGTCCCCAGAGTGGCTTCTCCAAACAGATGGTAAAGGGTTTGACTGGACCAATGGTCTCCTGTCAACAAGCAGGCTTTGGGAGAAGCCAGGGGCATAAAAAGCAACTGTGCAACAAGCCTGGGTGGCTTTTCAAAACTTGCTTTTTGAGACTTGGGCTTTGGGCTTGGGGCTTTTTTGAGACTGTGCTTTTGTTTTTGAGTAATTTGGAGGGCTTTTCTGAGACTTGCTTTTGAGTTGAGGCTTTTTGAGTCATGCGTTTTTGCTTTGGCTCCAGCCTGCCCTCACTGGCTCTCCAGCCCTCACTGGCTCCTGCTCACCCTCGCATCTGTCTTGCCTCCCTGTGTCCCTGACCCCCACTCTGCTGCTCGTTCCTAAGTCCCTCCAGCTGCCCCGAGCCAGCTCANTCTCCCTGCCCCCAACCCCCTTCCCATTTTTTTTCCTCTTGCTCTGTCTTTTCCAGCCCTCTTAAGTAACTCCTTTTTGGTTTGTTTTTCTGTTACAAATAAACAGTTCTCACATAAACATTTGTCTAAAACAATTTCATTCCTGACCATCTATTNGAGTCATGCGTTTTTGCTTTGGCTCCAGCCTGCCCTCACTGGCTCTCCAGCCCTCACTGGCTCCTGCTCACCCTCGCATCTGTCTTGCCTCCCTGTGTCCCTGACCCCCACTCTGCTGCTCGTTCCTAAGTCCCTCCAGCTGCCCCGAGCCAGCTCACTGCTCATTCTCGCCACAACCTGTACAGGCTTCTGGGCCTCCTGCCCGATGCACTCCCCTTGTGTCTGGCTGCCACAGAGCCATGCGCAGGCAGCAGTGTGCTCAGCCCCACTCAGGACTTCCATGGCTTGCAATGCCCTCTTTTCCCTCTCCCTCTCCCTCTTTCCCTCCGCC
>VXBU01009365.1:0-11635 GCA_013400315.1 Bombycilla garrulus | reverse complement strand
GCCTCTCTTTACCTGCCCCCTTCCCCCTGGGTCCAGCTTGACTTTTTCTAGTCAAGTACCCATAAGTACCCGCAGTCAGGTTTCCCAGCAACTAATGGGAAAAATTCTGTAGGTAAGAAAGAACAAAAAAAGGAAGGACACCTAACCCCCGACACGTCAAGAAATTTCACAATAAAATCCTATTAAGATTTTCTTATAGATATAAGAAATTTACATAAAATTGAGAGTGTATCCTATAATCTGAGACAACCAAGTCTAAAGTTTGTACAATTTCTGTTAATATTAGTTAACAGAATACTGCAAGTTGAATTGGCTAACAAGAAAGCCTAATAGTACAAGAGTCCTCATATTTTTTTGACGGAAGCAGAGAATGGCATTCTCTAGAAAAGTTCAAAATACATACCATATTAAAAAAAGTCTACCATGTTGGTCCATTAAAGAAAGCCCTAGCTATATTAACATTAGTGGAAGACTAAAGAATGGGGAAACTATCAAGCAGAACACAAGTGTTTCTTCAGTTTTTCTCGTTCAAGTAGGTTTAAGCAAGTTTCACAAAAAATGTGAATATGTAACAGGCTACAGACATATTTCTACCTGTGCATATATTGGCTCTGGCATGGATGAAGCTAATTATCCACACAGCAGCTCTCATACTGCTCTGTTGCACATTGGTAGCTGGAAAGGTTTTGATAACACACCCACATTATTTTGGTTACTGCTGATCAGCACTGACACAGCATCAGCTATGTCTCACTAACAACCTCCTCATCTTCAAAGGGTCAGTAGTCTAGGCTGAGCAAGAACTTAGGAGGGGACATAGCCAGGACAGCTGACTGAAACTGACCACAGGGATATTAGGAATACTCTATACCATATGGCTTTGACTCAACAATAATAGCTAAGAGGAGGGCTGGGGATGAAGAAGGGATGGGATGGAGTGAGCATTTGTCGTTACTGAGCAAACTCCCTTCACTCCTAAGAAGGGGAGTTATAGACTCTCTTGGTGGGCAACTCATGGCCAAAGTCAACCCACCACAGTGCATCATACACCTATTAGATTAAGATTCTTTCATGGAATCAGAAAAGACCCTAATATTCAAGGACAGTGCTTAAATGAGAATCTGCTTCGTAAGGGCCCAGAGATAATTTCCTGAGAGTACCTTCAAAATTTACATTGTATCTTGACTCAGAAAATCATTAAGATTATATATTAAGATTTTCTATTAGGGATCTAGAATTGATCTTAGTAACACAAATATCAATTTATTCTTGATGTTGCCACTTGATTTTACCTGCAACACAACAATTGGCTACTACTATAACATGTTTATCTTCTTAGACAAAAGAGGATGTTAAATATTTGAACTTATCCTGTCTTTACAAAGTAGCAAAACCACCATAAATTTCAGGTACTATGTTTTCTAAATTTCTAATATTGGTTCTGTGTTAGCACTTAATAACTTCCTGATTCAGGTCTTGGGGCAAATTTATGTTCTTCAGCCTCAGAGGTCTGAAAGTTTCTGCAGTATCAAAGTGTTCCTGGGTTTATACGAAACTTGTAAGAATTTGACAAGCAAGATACAGAGAATAAATAACATCCCTCCCCTCCCTCCCCACAAAAAAAGCATCTATAGGAAGAATGTAAAATTAAAACACAGAGAAGAAAAAATTAAGATGCAAATAACAATATAAAATAATAGACTGGAGTATACCATGAAAACTTGATAATGAAAAGAAACATCAATATAATACTCTCTATACAGAGACTTCCAGATAGATAAAATGTGGATTTGTTTTAACCCTCTACATTTTTAATCACATGTAATTTGTTTAAAACCAGAAAAACCTATAATACTCCAAGTATGAGATTTCCAAAACTTACACATTCTAAAATGCAGCAATTTCTAAAACAAAACGAAAAACAAAAAAGCAAAAAGTTATTTGGAGAATACATATTCAAAACTATTTGAAAACATGCAAGACATGGGCTAAGACTAGTGCTGCCCTGTTTTGTTTGTGGCTTCTCCTTGTCCTGACACATCGTCATTATGGACTGATGATCTCATTTAAAAATAAAAGGCACTCTAAGAGCATTATTCCCATTACATCATTGAATTATGAATTATTGTGCAAGGTCTTAGTTTCTTCCTCTTTATAAGGAAGAACAAGTTAGATTATTTTCTCCCTAGTCCAATCTGGAGCTAGGGTTCCACCTGTGAACCTGAAAGGTAGTTAATTCCTGCACATCTTCAGCTTTACCCTGCCCCCATCATATTTTGTAATTACTGACATCCATAGTATTATATTGTTATAGGTACCCACGTGGGAAGAAATGCAATAAAGATAGTGACTATAACTAAATTAATTTTTTTAAGAAAAGATCAAAGCTGCCTTTAAGAAAATACATATTTGGTATAAGGAGGCTTACCTAGAGGAGATATATATTCTTTACTACCTTAAGAAAAGCAGTTTTTCTCAGCTGTCTGACTTTTTCCCTTTTCTTTCTTTAAGGAAAAGGAGAATGCAAAGCAAGGGAGTGAGAATACAAAGGACGAGACTCAAAGGCTAATCAACTTAAAGTAATTTTAAAAGCTTTATATTTTAACAGGAAGTCATGGGAAAGAGGATTGAAAGAAATGTATACTTACATAGATGCAGACAATCCAGTACAAACTGATAACGATAACCCACTACTCAAATCAATTTCAACCTTTAAAAAAAACATAATACAGATGTTTTTCTCAGACTCAGCAATTTGAAACTTTCATAAGGCAGAAAGCCTTTTCAATGAGCAGACTGTCAAGTATATTAGAAAATGTGGGTTTAACAGTAAGACATACAGAGTGCCTACCACTTCTCATGTCCATTAGTTCAGAGCCAGGTGGAGAAATTTAGCCCCTCAGAAACAAAAGATAAATTTCTGTGCCTCCTCTGTATTAGACATTTAAGAAGTTACTTAGTAGCAGGCATTCAAAGGTGGAAGCCAAATTCAAAGCACACACTTCAATAAATCCCAGACAGGAATCAATCCCAACTGAAATCAAGGTGAGTATTACTATTAGCTTCAGACTTTCATTTCAGACTTTCTATTTCTACAATGGCTAAAAAAGATTGGTGTAATTGCTAGCATAGAAAAGTTACAATGCAGAAGGGTCCATAACCATGATCTCCAGAAAGAGGTTCTCCATACAGTTTGTTAATACCAACAGTAATTGTATGTTTATAGGGGACAGTGTAGGGAATGCAGCATTAAGCTGAAGCTAGTTTGCTAGGTTAGATAATGCTATTCTAAAGAACCAAGTCCTATCCAACTGTTCTTTATACTATGATGAATTTGACCAAACCACTCACCATTATTCACAGTTTCTCCATTGATTATATGTTTTCATGTTTCACCAGCAAATTAACTGCTCCTCCTTTCCTGATGTCTAGTTGCTCTGCTTCATTGAAAGGCAATTTCATTAAGCTTAGTCAACAACTTGGGATCTTTCTATCCTACCGGTTACTTTAAATCCATGACAAAATTCTTACTCCTATTACTTGTTCCTTGCCTTAGAGTTTCCATTTGGTACTATTTGTATGCCCTCATCTCCAATTATATCCTTAACTGCTTTCACTTAGTGCAAAATACCACACTACCCACGACTTCTACTTAACAGACCCTCTCTAAATTTTGTGGATTTACTACTCATCCATGTACTAAATAAAAAAAAAAAAAAATATTAACAAGCATTAAGATGTCTATCCAGCTTATCTCACTTCATTAGCTGCATGAGCAATCCTTCTCCTACTTTTTGTCATAAAATTTATATGATGGATTTAACACCTTGCTCAGCAATGATTGACTTTTCAACCACATATAATAATAATCTGGATTTTATATGAGAAATTAAACTTTTCTAAATATCTCTATACATTGAGTCACCAAACCAAACACAGACTAAACAAACTTTTTGCTCCAGAAAGCTGAAATATTCTGTCAGTCTGGTCTTAATGATGGCAGATGGGGTTTGGTTACTGATGTCATAGAAGTGACAACTGTGACATTCCTGATTCAATGGCAGGCCATTCACAATCTCTTCCACATTCCATCAAAGCATTGATCTGGCTTTGTTTTCTCTCACTCAGGAGTTTCTTTGCATATGTATGGCGTCTGTGTTGTATAAAAGCACAAGGTTCAGAAATGCATGCTTATTAACAACCAGCAAGCAGAGTTTATCTAAAATCTTTTTATTGGAATGGAAAGACTGCTTTTTTGTTAGTCTTGTAAAAGAATTTGTCTTTTTTTTTATCTTTCATCACTGTTGGTAAACTACTACTAAAGCAATTTAATTATTGTAGGCCCCATTTTACATTTTACATATACATGCTATTTTACTAGTCAGCTTATTGCTGACTAAAATGGTGTCATTTTAAATTCTTTATGACATGAAATCTGGTCTTTTACCTTTGGTCTTCTTTCATTGTTTAAAAATAGCTACATGGAAAAGACTTTTATAAACAAAATTCTGGAGAGTAATAACTTCACTAAAAAGTAAAACATGAGACAAAAGAAAATAATAACTACTTCAGCAATCTTATCAAGAATGCTTTTCTTTATATGACTCATAATAATCAACCTAAAATTTTATTTACTGTGCTTGAGAAATTATCAATATTTATTCCTAAGAAGTACTTATGATGCTGGAACAATGAAGATCCTAAATGGTTTTGCACAGGGAAGAAAAAGGGCACTTCATGATACAATCATTTTTTGCTTAAGCTTTCATGAAACACAGTCAGCAGAACCCATGATTTCTGGAGTCTGTTAAACATTAATGTGTGTTTTGTGTGTGCTAGCAATTATAATCTATTATAATATATGAATCCATGTCCCTTTCAATAACTATTTATGCTAGCATATATCTACCTCAAAGCAATATAAAAATTACTCATGGTATATACTACCAAGAAAAAAGATCTACCGATTAATGTAATGCTATTTATTTTTCAATTTTATGTTATTTAGAACTGTACTGCATTGTTTGTTTCACTGACAATGGCAGTTTAAGATTTAGAGTATCTGTTTTAATCTCTTTTTTGTCAATGGTATCTTAAGATTTAAAGGACCTGTATATTTGTCTAAATCTTGTTACATTACCCTTCTTCCCATTTCTTAAAACACTTTGGTGGTACAGTTCAGCTCTCCTGCCAGGTGCCTGCAGAGACTCTCTGGGCTGCATGTTCCTTGAGGACATGTTCCCCTGATGCAGCTGCAGTGCTTCAGAATCTACAATGTGGAACAAACTGACTCACTGTGGTCTCCACCACCAGCTGCAGGGAATCTGGGTCCTGGTGACTGGGTCACCTATTCCGTCCTGTCAGACCTTGGTGTCTGCAGCTCTGCTTCTCTCATGCTCTGTCTCACACTTCTCTCTCAAACAGTGTTTTGTCTTTTATTAAACAAGGTTTCCCAGAGGCATTACCATCTTAGCTGGGCAGGTTGAGCCATGTCCTAGAGTGGACTAGTTGTACCAGCTGTGTCCATGCCAGCACCATGTGTTACTATCAAAACCTTGCTGCACAAACACCATATTTCCACCCCTACCACTGTGAGCACATATTTAAGAACTGTTGTTAGACTATGCATTCATCAGACAATCTTCATGAACTACAATAACATTAACAAAACAAAAACCAACCACAACAAAAAATCCTCAGACAAAAATAAAAGCAATATCATCTCAATACTGGCAAAAAAAGCAGACAGTTCACACACACTGTGAAGGTCCACTACTCCTCTCTTTGCCACTTTACAACAACAAATACTCCCCCACAGTCATTCTAATTTCCAGTCCAAGTGTTGCCCATTGGCACTCCCAATTGCAACCCTTACCTTGCATTCCTCAAGCTTCCCTTTGAGTGCTAAAAATAACCAGGGTGAGTCTTCTCCTGCCTTTCACACATTTCTTTGGACTGTGGAGACAAATAGCAGGAATGTGAAAAGGATCAAAAGGAAGACAGTTTAATAGGAAAAGTAAGAGTGGTGCATGCAGAGCAAAACAAGAAGATGGATTATTCCACTACTTCTCATGGGCAGATAGGTATCCACTGAAAAGGCTCATTGGAAAGAAGACTCAGCAGACTTAATGGTTACTTGAGAAGGCAAAAGTCAAAGCCACAAATGTCTCTTCTTCCTAATCCTTTGCTTGAATTTTTATTGCCAGGCATGAATTCATATAACAATAGAATAATTTAGGTTGGAAAAGACCTTTAAGACTTCTGAGTCCAATTTAAACCTAACAAAGCCAAATCGAACATAAAACCATCTCTCTAAAATGCCAAATCTACATGAATTTTAAATATTTCAGGGATGATGACTCAGCCATGCCCTTTCCTAGGCATATTGTACCAGGTGTCATGAGATATCCTATTGCCTAGTTTGGACCAGCTGTTCCAGCTGTGTCCCTTCCTGAACTTTTGCCCATCCCAAACCTCCTGATATTTGGGGGATGAAGGGGCAGAGAGAGAGAAAGCCTTGTTCTTGTGAAAGTACAGTTCAGCAATAGCCTGAAGATTAGTGTGTCATCAACACTGTTTTAGCCAAAAAAGCAGCTCCAACAGGCCACTATGAAGGCAGTTAAATTCATAACTTTATCCCAGACAAACTCAGTTCTGCAATTAGCAATCTTCTCATGTTTTGTTTATTTTTTCATTCATTTATTTACCCAGATAAAGTCTTAGTGTAAGTAAACAAAGGTATTTTTATGAAGGTATTTTCATTCCAGTACAGAAAATTTTGCTAGACAATGGAGTTTTGAAATAATATCTGCAGAATTTCCAGCAAAATTTCTCTGTGGGATTTCAGCTGACTAGTCTCCAGGGGTATAAAGACTGAAAATACTTGTTTGAGACAGCATGATGTAGTGGACAAACTAAATGTGAATCTGTTCACTGAGGAGCCGCCTTCCTTTATAGTTCCATTGAGCTTCAAGACTGAAGTGATATTATATATTAAATTGACCTTCAATTCAACACATTTATTTTCATCCAAATTTTTCAGACACTCACAGATCAAAACAGCAGAAAAGGGTGCTGCTAAGTTAAGACTGGAAACTTAGATGTAGAAAGTGCACATTCATTTCTCAGAATCAAATCCCTCAGAAGCAAATATCAATGGAACATATCTAAAATTTTATTTGCAACAAACTACAGTTAAAACATCCAATTATGATAACATGACATGATATATATTGATCCTTCTTTGATCTAAGATTAAAGTCTCCACACAGGAGGCAGAATATTTGCCTAGACAAATATAAAGTTCTTCCTCCCTTTGTATGAAAGTTCTTTCAGATTTTGCTGAAATATTTGAAGTTCCTGTTCAGATTACTCACAGTTTCTTGCCAAGCTCACTGAAAGGAAAGGAGAACTTAGAATCAGCTAAGTAAATCCTAGTATCTTTCTCAATTTCTTTCCAGGAACATAAAAGTAATTTATCTGTAGTGTCTCCTTTTTCAAAGGATGTAATTTACATAGTGCTGAATGAAGAGGTCATTCAATCTGCTAATCATTCTGACTAAAAATATAAAACTTTTAATTGCCTTTAATTTACATATTCATTTCTCATTTTTTTCTCTGGAAAACATTAATTCTGTTCTGGTTTTGATGCAGAGAGTTTGTTACTGCTGACACATATTTTATTTTCTTTGGTTGAGAGAAAACAGTAATAAAACAGGTAATCAGCACAGATGTAGGTTACCCAAAGNAGAGATACTCCCAACCTTGATCCCAAAATGAGAATTAAAATCTCTGCCTCTGACAACACATGATCCACACCATAATTCACCACAGAATTCAGAGCTACATTCAGATTTGTTTGCATCTAAATATGTTGATAAAGAACAAAATACAATCCAAGAAGTCAGTCAATACTTTATAAGTAACTTCTTCCAGTGAAAAAGTAATCAGATTTATTACATCAGCCTCGTCGTACTTTCATGATCAGCCTCTCAATCCTGGAGAGCAATTTTTTTTAATGAACAAGCCTGGTGAAACAGAGTAACAGCTTGAAATGGTCAAGGTAGGTAACTAGACAGACAGCACTTAGAAGCGAGTTAGATGGCAAGAAGAAGAAGAAGCAGAAAAAGTGGGACAGATGCACCATTTGGCTCCAGCACACACATACATGCCATGCATTTCTGATTTAACCATACTTTAACCACACCAGGTAGCAAGCCCACACAGATACAAATAAGTGTTTGTTTTCCTTCATGCTGCATTGATTTGTTTGACTTGAAGTAGTAGCAGTGCTCTTCCACCTGCTATGGTCTATGCACTGTTGACAGGAAGAAGTAATGATTTCTAACCCTACAGCTCTATGATTCTGCATTCTTCTACAACTGTAATTCAAAAAGCTAATTTAAACACCATGCATATAAACAGGAAGTTGTGTAGAATTAGCAGCTTGGAAAAGTATAGCTACAGTCTTGACAATCACCTGGCACAGAGAAACCTGAATACAGAAAAGAGAAAAGAGAAAATTCAGCTCATGTGTAGTCCAGGGATTCTTCCACAAAGTTAGTCTAAGCTATGTTGAAAAGACAGGAGAGCAACGTTGATCCAGATTATGTCCACATTCTGGCAGAATACAGTCTTTAAATGTTAAAGAAATAATTTCAGCATTAGGAATATAAATTTGTCTGTAAAAGCCAAAAAAGTTCCACATCTATATCCCCAAACCAGCATCAAGTCCTAAGGAAGTTTAGATGCAAGTCTAAACTTCGATCTCTTTGAAAGAGCAATTGGCCATTTTAAAAGCCTATTTCAAAATATGTATTCTGAGCAGTGCACATTCACCTCTTGTCTCCTTGTGCCAGTTTATCTCAGGGTTCTCATTATAGATTTGTTTTCAGGAAGCAAGAATATTAATATTTAGGATACATGTTATTTTAATTTAGTAAGATTTTCCAGATTGCTGTGGAGCACTATTTTTAAGTATATGGAATACCCACCTACTTAAGATATTGACCATGCTTATTAATTCGCCATGTCTTTCTCTGAAGTTTAATCAGTGTTTTATCACTTTTGCCTCTTTTGTGATTAATCAAGCAAGAAAAAAATTTATGTACTTTAGAAAGGTAAGAGAAAAGTATTTTGAGAATGCATGGTTCCCTAAATTTACTTAGGCATCTAAACCCAGTTTTTAAGATAACAGGTATTCTTTCAATTATCATTCTTGAAAGCATTATAATTTATTTCAGTGAGGCACTGAAAGTGAGCTGTACGCTTCATTAGTAAAATCAAAGAATATCCATACTTATATAACTTTATTTTAAATAAAATTACTATTAAAATAATGGGAAAAAAACCTTTTTGATTAACACCTATCTTCATTTTTAAACAAATTCTGGGAGACCAAATGATCTGTACACATGATGCTGGTATACTGAAAGAATAAAAGATGTTTTCTTCCCAATCTGTGACTCAGGTATATTATAATTGAAAGGACAGGCATGGGATCTTAGGTACACTAATACAAAATTTAGTCAGGGTATATAAATCCCCATAATTTGATTCTTCCCCTTTTGGCACTGCTTGTAGATGGGCACTTTTTAGATGCACTAACAAATTTAGGGGGCTTGGGAAGAGGGGTTGTGGGGCAAGTAAAACTAAAATCAATATTTTTGACTTTTTTTTCTGATGACAGCTTTTGATCTTTCACCAAAGAGGAAAAATCTCCTTGACTACTTTATACCTGTAAAGAAGATGGACAATGCACTCTTGCTTCTGCTGTAGTGGACAATGTCATTTCCACGCTGCTCAATTGTAACATCCACTTGATTGAAAACCAAAATATTTTAAACTCCATCTTGGAATAGTATAGTCATAGGCTTCTCAGTAGAGGACTGCTGAGTGAAAACTAACTCAGCAACAGCAGAAACATGTACTGCTTACATACTGAAAGTTTTTTTCACAGAATAAGAAAGGTTAAACTGGCAAAGAAAAAGTGACAACTTTTCAGTCCAGCTGAGCATGCTCCAGTCCTTTTTAGAAGATCAAGTCTTAATATTCTTCCACACATTTCTAGCAATGTAGGAATGATATCTTGTATCAGATTAATGGCTTTAAACTGCCTTGAAGGCTGCCTCAAATCAAATCTAGAGCCAGGTCTTAACAAATAGAGTACAGACATAAAACAATTTAATTACAGAATCCTAGAATTATAGTATAGTTTGGTTTGAAAGGGACTTTAATGACTATGTAGTTAAAACCTGCTGTCCTTGGGGAAGAACACTTTGCACCTGAACCAGGTTGTTCAAAGCCCCATCCAATCTAGCGCTCAACACTTTCAGGGATGAGACATTAACAGTTTCTCTGTGCTATCTGTTGCAGTGTCTCATCATCCCCATATTAAAATTTTTTTCCCAATATTTATTCCAGACCTAACCTCTTTCAGTCTAAAGCTGTAACTCCCCTTCCTATCACTCCATGAGGCTTCCCATCTCTCTTGTGGGCCCTCTGAAGGCACTGTAAGGTATGCACAGAGCTTTCTCCAGGCTGAACAACCTCAACTCTCTGAGCTTCAAACACAATCAAATCTTATGTTCCAGCAAACAATATAGAACAAAAGGTGTTGTGAGTAGGTCCAGCATGAAGAAATCAAAATGAGAAGAATATGTTTCATTAAGGTTTTGTGATCTAGAGGGATAAACATAAGCTATTAGGAATAAACAAAACTAACTTGAATAAAAGCCAAAAGATATTAAAGACAAGATGAAAGTTCTGTAAAGCCAAAGCCTTCTGGAAACAAAATAACAAGAAATTTAAACATAAATTTCATCTCTATCTACAAAAAATAAATACCCCAGTAATGAAAACCTACTAGATAACTGTCTGTTATTCAGAGAGGTTCAGATGTTGATCCACTAGTCAGGCAGATCTTAACTATGAAACTCTGTCACAGAAAATTTATGAATATGTACTTTGCACAAGATAACAATAAGGTGACAACCTAGATATATTCTTCTTTAAAGACCAAACAGGGAGAAGCACAGAATCTCAGAGAAGGGAAATGGCAAAACTTTACAAGGAGCTATAAATTTAAAATTCCATCCTCTGTTCTGAGACAAGCAATTCAAGAATAAAATTTTAAATCCTCTGGAAGAAAAAAATCAGAAATGTAACAGAAAGTTTTTAAAAACAGTGCCATACAAATTTCAGGGACTCCACAGTTCAAAATGAATCACATGAGGCACATGTGGACCCTGTAGGATATGGTCAGCATGACTGAATATTTTTCCTGCCTAACAGTTCTCAAAGCATAAAGATGTGTGATGCTCAGAAGTCCAAAGACTTGCTTGACCCCTCCAATGAAAAGCAGATAGCATTATGCCAAGACGAAACATTAAGATTTTGCAAATGAGCATAAAGGTGTAGATGTACTTCTGTATGATGAATTTAAATGCCCTCATGTACATGTAAGTAGATAACAGTAAGCACAGAAGTAAGTTCTCCATGAACCTGTTCTAGAAGTGTAGCTCTCAGAATTTTGGCTGTGGTCAAAAGCTGCTATCTCCTGCTGATACATGTAAAAATTTAGTTAGTCAAGCAGAGGAAATGTTTTGTCTGTAACTGACTGTGCTGGTTTGAAAGC
>VXBU01009360.1:109052-133340 GCA_013400315.1 Bombycilla garrulus | reverse complement strand
AATTTAGAGGTTTGGAAAGGATCAGATCAAACCAAAAAGAATTTCCAAAAATAGTCAGAAAAGTCAAGGAACCAGGCAAAGAGGCATGAGGTTTTCAGATGAAGAGAGAAATTAAATTAACCAAAAAAAAAAAATCTCTTAATATCTTAAATAAAATCATCCAGGTTAATTAAAGAAGGGTGTAGCACAATTAAGAGGCTTAAAATACATATGCCACAGCTTCATGAGTTTTATGAAGTGAGTGATCATGGATAATTAATGACAAAGAAAACTGATTTGATTCAAAACTTAAACTTTTCCTTGAATATTACTCAAAAGTAGCCAGCTTATTACAGAAGAAAAACATCTTATCTCATTTATGATAATTACATTTCAAGGAAGTTTTTGGGACATCTACCTATGTGAACAGAGGTTTAGCATCAAAGGAACATCATTTCAACACAGAAAATTAAAAAAAATAATTCTTAGCATGAAGAAAGAATGTGTTTATTTGTTTGTTTGCTTAATTCTCAGCTACTTTAATAAAAATGTCTAGCAATCTTGAAAGACATCTAAGAGTTGTTAGTACAAGATTATCTTATTGAACAGGAGGAAAAAGAGGGTTTGTCTTTTAACATGCTTCCTGATGATAGCCCATAGACATTTTGTAACCCATTTCTCAATTCTGAGTGATTTCCCCATCTTGAAAAGCAGAGACCTTATTGTATATTATTATGACTAAAGCCAAGCAGGTCATATACTGCCTGCAGTTCTGCTAATCTATAGTGTCAGCTTCAGATAGTTTTAATATTTTCTAATATTGAAAAACTGAATATTACTAAGAGTAAGGGGCTTAGAAAGTAAGACTATATCAATAATAAAGTTGTGGATTCCTTTAAAAAGTGTTGATTCTGGGACAATCAGTAACATTTGAGAAACAGAGGAATTATATGAGTAAAAAAATTAATTCAAAGTTTTACATAAGTGACAGGCATGGGACCCACTAACTTGCAAACTAGACTAAAAGAAAGGAGACAGATTTATTTCCGTACTTTTATTGTTGTGTGTTAATGGACAAGCTGCTTCACTGGCTCAGTTCTCTCTCTGGTTGTTTATATTCAGACTGGCATTCTTCAAGGACATGCATCAATTCTGTATCTGCACAATGCCACCCTGAAACCAGTCATGGGCTTTTAGAAGTGACTGAAATATAGATAGTATGAAAAAAAAAAAAACAGACTTACATCTCAGCTGTAGTGGAGTGGGTTTAGTGTTCTGCAATGCTTGGTTGCTTTATTATTAATTAACAAACAGCAGCACTATGTTCCTTCTTTCTTTTCTCCTCCTTGATATGAGTTGCAGCATGAAGGCAGCTTCTACCAAAACCACTTTTTAATTTCATGGTATAAATTGGGGTTTTTACGCTAGTTAGCAAAAAATAAACAAAGACTTTCTGAATGATTGAAATGGAATTTCTGAAGGAAAGAGTAACAAATAATTACACTTCTATATCACTAATTATTATTGGTAGCTTGAACAAAATTATGTTTCTGGCCTATAGAATTTCTAATCAGTAAAGTCACAGCATCATAAGATGATCTCTTCAAACAGATTTATTTTTCAGATGACTAGTTCCTAATGCCATTTTGGCATTACACAATTCTGCTGTTGGTTATGTTTTTCTCCTGCCTATAAATATACTGTTTACTTTTATTACAAATTATTATTTGTAGCATAGTAATGAATAGAAACTATAGTCACGGGTTAAGGAGGCAATGCACCAGGAATTATCATAAAGGGAAGTTAAAGACCTTCCCTGATGCAGATGTTACAATTTAAGAAAATCATACAACATTTAAATATACTAGAAGCCCTTGTTTTTAGCCATGTATATCTGTTACACTTCTTCCACATTATTATGAATGCTGGTGGAAAATAATCAAAGCAAGAAAACTGGGCTTGGGGTATTTTTGCACTTAAGAACAAAATAAAGAAATTGCACCTGGGAGGCCTCTAGTTAATGATGCAAACGTGGTTTCATCATGGTTACTTTTAGACAGTCAAGACCTTTACCTGCATACCACAGGTCTTTTCTAAATATGAGTGATTCAGTATTAAAGGAGTAATATTAATATTATAATGTAGTATTATCACCTATGTCTGCCACTTAGATATAAACACATAAAAACATCAGAGATTCATATCAAAATCATCATTCATGTTAAAGATGAATGGGATTTATAAGGCTCGGTCAAAAAGCTAAATGTTGTTTGTGTCCCTTAATAATATAGTTCAGGCCATTTTAGTTGCAACTAAAAACTCAGAGTTTCCCTCCTTGAAATTCAAAGATTTTCCTTGATTCTACTGAAACAGAGAGTTGCATCTTAAGTATGTGTCATGGTTTCAGTTTGAAACCAGGTAGAAACACTAATTTAGTGTAGTAGTTTGGATTGGCCAATTTAAATTTTTGTAATTTCTGTTGTGAGATAGGATTAGGAGTGAAAACAAGGCAGGTTTAAAACTTCAAAGGTGTAAAGAAAACCTTTATTAACAAGCTTAAAAGAATTATAAGATTTAGAATAAAACCTATAGCCCACTTTTCCTCACCTCTCCCATAACTTCTCCTTCTCAACAACAACATGCAGAAACACTCCAATCCGTTACCAGCTTAAGAATAGTCCTTTTCATTTCACTCTAGCGAGAGGAGTCTCCTCTTNTCCCCATGTCTCTTTTCCATGGTTTAAAGGGATCTTTAGCGTATTACAGTCCATCCCCATAGCTTACAAAGGAATTTTCAGCCTTTCACAGTGTCTCCTCTTTCTCCTTCCATCTAGGATCTGACTTCTGTTGCACTGACTTTGGTATCTCCTTTCTGGTTTTTTAACTCTCACTCAAGGGAGAATTGAAGGTCTGTAAGTTTTATCTGTGCACTGAAAGAATTAAGGTCTCAGACACAGAATGTAGGGCTGTGGCCATGCTGGAGCTGTGCCAAGATCTCAGGAGGCTGCACTGTGCTGGGAAGGAGGGCCAAGATAACAGGAGCCCAGGCCAGAATGGCAAGGGCAGCTCTGGGAGGGATGAGGGGGAGATGACCAGGATCTCATCAGCCTCCCCGGCCTCAGCTGAAGCACCCACTGCCCATGGCCACCCTTCCTCCTAGCCAGGACATGCCCGGCAGCTTCCCAGGCAGGCAGGCCTGGCCTATCGCTGCCAGGCCCTCAGGCCTGCAGAGGAGCAGGCCCAGGCTCCAGGCTCACAGCCCCAGTTACCTTGTTGCACAGTGGAAGAAAAAAGGATAGATCCTGGAGTTTGCTGGCTTTAAAATGTGAGGCAGACCAAGTTCTCCAATTGGTTTCTCAGGCTGTCAATAACCAAACCAGCCTCCGGTTGGTCCCACTAAGTCATAGAGGAAGCTCCTAGAGAAAAAAAACTTCTGGGTGTGCCCTCTTCCTACCAAAGTGCCAACCAATGCCATTCCAGTACAGTAGGGACCCCTGCTATGAATGGGGAGATGAGTGTAACCAGAAAACAGAGACAAAAAAATAGGGAAACAGGATGGCTAGATAATATATTTTGAGATGGTGAAAGACATTCTGCCTTGGGATGAAAAATATTTTGAATGCAAGACTTCTGTACTTAGACATTTATTTAAATTACAAGGATTTTTTTTTTTCCTTCAATAGAAGCTGTTTAAGAAATGGAGAGCCAGTACCACATTAACTTAGGCTGAAGTGATGAGTGACGCATAGGTGGAAAGACACAGGCATGTTAGCAAGTTGTGTCCTTTTAATCACATCTGACGTGCCTGAGGTTCACCTCACTGAAATCTGGTACAAAGGCAAAAAAGATACCACAGATTGAAAGATTCAGGCAGATGATAAAAAAAATATTCGGTAAAAAGATATCAACTAAAGGCCACATGTGTGAATAAGAAATTCCCTTAAAATGCTGGAGATTAGGAGAGTTTTAAATAAGTTTCATACAATCAGGGAGAGTGAAAGCATTTAGTCTCTCACAGAGACAATGCAGTGGCCAAGCTGAATACTGTTTCAATCCAATCCTCTTATCTCTGTGTTTCTGGGGCCTGAGGCTGTGTGGGGTGAATGACTGGAGCAGAAGAAAGCTGGATGTGCATGGGGCACAAACTCCTTTAGTGAGACATACTAGTAAGGAGATGGAAATGGGTGCACTGCTACCCTCAGTATGAAGAACTACTGCAAAGGGCGTCATGCCTCAAAACCTGTGGCACAGAGCTCTCGCCAGGTGGAAAAGCCAACACTTGCAGCAGTGCAGTGAATGCTATAAATACAGATTGCAAACTCAGAAATCTTTCTGAAGAGCCTCATCAGAAAGGGAAGCAAATGCTGCCAGCCATTCCCATACAAATGACTGTACCTGGCTGGGCCACAGTATACTAAACAACTGCAGAAAGCAACAAATCACCAGTCTGTTTGTGACAGGTCATCCCAGCTAAATCAAGCTGTCATTTATTTTTGACTTGCTCTTGCCCCAGGATCAGTAGCTGTTTCTTTCAGGTTGAGACTGGAGCAATTTGAAAGTGCAAAAGCCTATTAGAAAAAATGGCATGAAGGGTTAGTTATAGCAGTGGCGGTTGCACTTTGTCATCTGTAGTTAACCCTTTTGCCCCAGGGCTTCAGAGACTTTCTGTATGGTTCACAGGTCATTCAGAAGCTTTGCTGCAAGTAAGCATTTAAAGGTGAAACGTGGGAGCAAAGCTGTCATAAAGGCATGGGGGGGAGGTGCTGTGTGTGTGGCAGAGGGCAGTTGTTAATCCAGATAATATTTTCAATGGAAAGGAGCTCCCTGGGTGGTGGGGGGGAGTAAATTTGCCTCTTGTGTTTGTTAGCGAACAATCCAAATCACTTAGGGAAAGTAGACACTTTCAAGCAGTGTTTCAATTGTTTCAGTTGGAATTCCTGCATCACTGCTGCCTTTTGTAGACCTACACAAACCAGAGACTTCTGCTGAATCTTGAGCTCAGTTGTATCAGGGTCGATGACCAAAAAAATACAAATTAATGAAGAAATTATTTATGTTAAGTTCTCCCCAGTTCTTCACAAACAAGATTATACAAGAGGAAGAGAAATGAATTTTTTTTGTAAGGAAACTAAACAACTCTTCTGTGGAGAGGATGTTTAGATTAGATATTAGGAAGAAATTCTTTACTGTGAGGGTGGTGATGCACTGGCATAGAGTGCCCAGAGAAGCTGTGGATGCCACATCCCTGGAAGTGTTCAAGACCAGGTTGGATGGGGCTTGGAGCAACCTGGTCTAGTGCAAGGTGTCACTGCTCATCACAGGTTTGGAACTAGATGATCTTCAAGGTCCCTTCCAACCCGAAATGTTCTAGGATTCTATGATTCTGTGGTCCAGACTCATAACCAGAGCACCATTATCTGACCTCTGTGTATAGAGCCAAGTATTTTTGGGAAAGGTTACTGAAACTGTGTCTGCACTGTTTTGATTTAGGCTTTCTGCAGAAGACACTGTTTATCTGCTGCATTCCCTGTTTTGCTTGCTGCTTTTTAAAATGGTTTCTTTACAGATTCGACTCACACCAATGGCAACACTAGAGGAAAGATTTCCATCATTTTCTCATTACTGCACTAAAAGATGCCCAGTCTGACATGCTGGGCATGGAAGTGGTTGAAAAAGCAGGCTTTAGGAAGGAATGAGGTGTTTTCTGTATGTGACCTTTTAGCCACTGGACAGACATAGAAACATAGAGCTGTAATGCCACCCCCTCTTCCCCCTGAAAAAAAAAAAAAAAAGAAAAAGCATTATTTTTGTGCATTTGCTTAGGCTTGTCAACATATGTGTATTTGAGATGCATAGTGAGACTGAAAAAGCAGTTCCAACTAACATACTAATTGTTTATTCAGATATTTTTGTAAAAATACTTGTCAGAAGGGCTTACCTTAACAGTGCTAATACTCTATTCTCTGCTAAGGGATACAGCCATTCCAAAACACTGCGTGGCAGTAATCAAGCATCAGAATAATTACAAATTTGCCCATGATCAATGTTGTGGGTTTTTCTGCCTTTTTCTTTTCTCTTTTTCCACACGCTTCTGCTTCTGCTTCAGGTAAACATGTAGAGTTCTGCCCCTTACCCTGCCAGCCTCAGATATTGGTAATGTCTTGATTATCCTAATCTGACTAAAGCATTTCCTCTTCTCCCTTCTATTTCTAAGAGATCATGAATACCCATACTAAGGCAGTCCAAGTGTCTAAACATTTCCCCTTATGGCCTCTGTACATGTTTGCTATGTCTTTTCTCATACCTTTTCGCATGCTTTTCTTAAATTCCTTAGGCATCTTCAGTTTACTTTCAAAATAAAACAAGGCCGACAGATGTGAACTCATCTCTGATATTGTGAGGAAGCAATGGGAGATAGAAAAGAACCTCTGACAATTCGGAACAAAGATATTTTTTTGTTGCAAGCTTGGTAATGGTGTGAGCTCAACCTTAGTCCCTGCTGAATTGTTAAAATGTGAAAGGCAACTTAGCTAAATGGGCAGCGAATGAGGGGAGCTGGATGTACCGTGCAAGCAAAGTGAAAACTATCAATCACCATCTATTACTTCACTCTTGGTATTTGAGCAGTGTTTCAGATGTTCTGGAGAGATTAGCTCAGAGTAAGTAAATGCCAAAATGGAAACTGTCTACACATATCCATCCAGTGTGTCAGCCAAGCTAATCACAGTGTGCTTTATAGACTGACCACTTCGGTCTCAGCTCTATCAGGGATCTCTCAGACATAAATTTAGCAAGGTAGATGAATCTGACTTGTCTCAGTGCAAACTTCAATATCCTTCGAGCAAGCCATCATGCAGATAAGAAATGAAGATATCTGACTTGGAGATTTGACCTTCTAAATAGGCAAAGTAAATTAGAAGCTATGAAGATTTCCTGCAATCATTCCCTGGATTATGTCTTGATTTCTAATACTTCATGGATCACAGGCTGAGAAGAGCTGAGCTAGCTTAACATGAAAGCTGTCATCTAAAGCAAAACATAAGCCAGGAGCCCACTCTGAATTTCACACATGATTAGAGGGGATATCCTCAGGCCTCAAAGCCAGTTCCCAGTCATTTTACAGAATCCTTTTAGTAAACAGTTCCTCATATTTATTTGTAGCTTTTAAGAATATTTTACTTGAGAAAGTAGGACCTCTCTTCTGGAAAAATCAGTGCAAATTCCAGTTCAACACAACAGGTTCTCACTCCACCCAGTTCCAAAGAACTAAAATGATACCTGATTGTTCAGAGTTGTTTCAAAGCAATGGTCCTTTGGATGTCTCCAGCTGGGGGAATGGTTGGGCAGTGTAATCATCTAAATGTAGCACAGAGGCAGCATGAAAACTATGAGCTTTCCTTATTCTGAATATGGTTCAGCAGGCAAAGAGGGTCATAAAAGGTTAAAGGCAAATGTCACTCCCTAGGGTGTGTTTTCTCATGCTGAAGAAACACCCCTACAAGCAATCAGTGACAAACCTTAGCAGGGAAATGTCAAATACTAAGTAATGTCCCCAGGAGTACAGGAGAAACCTTCCTTGCTCAGGTGAGATTCACTTCTCATTCTGAAATGGAAAAGAAAACAGCAGCAGTAGGAGAGAGATCATCAATTGATGCAGGTACTGCAAAAATAGTCATAGGCAGAGAGCAAGAGCAATGGCGGTATAAACTAAGACCTGAAAAGTTACCAGGGATAGAAGACTCATAACATTACAGCAGAAAGTGGTAAAGAGTAGGCAGCATCCATACTAGCAGAAGAATGACACAATTTTACAGGCGTAAGAGAAGCTGAAGTAAGATAGATTTAGCTGCAGGTACCCAAAAGGAAGGAAAAATAATCATTGAATGCAGCAAGATACAGCCATTAAAAAGAGGCATATTTTCTCCTCAGAAAGATGTTTTGAGGTGTAGAACATGCAGGAACTGAACAAAAAGAGAAGGAAAAAAACAGGCAGGGAAAAAGCAGGACCACCTCTTCACAGGCAGCCACTTCAGGAAATTGTTCATGTTCTTCTTTTTCTCCATATAATCATAACAATCACACTCATGATGTGAATCGTGAGTTCATAATTACTACCCGGCAACCCATATAAGTAACATGTAACAGCTAGAACTCCCAAGCTGTATTTTTACAACATGTAGTTAAGTCTCCTAGCCTTTATCAAACTCCATCTGCAAATGACTCTGATATTCATTCCTTTAAAAGATGAAGTATGAGAAGCAGGAATAAAACTGACTCAAAACTGGAAGTTTTAGAGTGAAGATGAGGAAAAAAAGATAGATTATCTAAGTCCAAAATCTACAGAACTTATATACACCTCATAAGAGAATCAGCAAAGTGTAGAATACAAAGATTAAAAAGTGTGGTCTTTAAAATATTGCTATCCCTCTTTCCCTCTCCCAAACACACGTGATTGGTATCCATGCTGTATTTGTATGCCTATCTGTGAGCACAAACAGGCACAAACTCCTGTGTAGTTTCTTTGATAAACACACAGACAATAGATACAAATGCAATGGCATATAGTATGTAAGAATGGTTCTAGGTGAGATCAAGACAGAATTTATTTATTATTTAATCAGTGACATGAATAAGTGAGAGGTAATCTTATCCCAGATAAGAAAAACATAATTTAAAAAAAAAAAAAAAAAAACCTGATGCTCCAAAAATTGACTGATTGTAACTGCAATTCTTTTTTAAGATGCATTCTAATACATTAACTTACATCCAGGAAAGAAAACTGTTTAAACCATCTGCCCCAGCTTTGGATTTTTCTTCTGTTTTGGCTTTTGTTTCTTTGTTTGGGTTTTTTGCTTAGAAATCAGCATATAATGCTTTAGCCATTACGTACTTTTCGCAATCTGGGCTTTCAGACTGATGCTTCTCTGTTTGGAATTCATCCTTTTTTATGGATGACTCTATTCATGACAAACTGATATATTTAGAAAACAGTGTTTTAAAGTTGACAATTCTCTGAGCCTTTTAGCCAACAACTTTCAGCATTCTATGAATAAAGTTAAATAACTNATGCATTCTAATACATTAACTTACATCCAGGAAAGAAAACTGTTTAAACCATCTGCCCCAGCTTTGGATTTTTCTTCTGTTTTGGCTTTTGTTTCTTTGTTTGGGTTTTTTGCTTAGAAATCAGCATATAATGCTTTAGCCATTACGTACTTTTCGCANCCTCCAGTGCAAAATTAGCTATCTAAAATACCTGGAATTGCTTTTATTCTGTTCCTTTGAGATGGGAAAACATTGATTTTTCCAAATCAAAACTTTCAATGAAAACATGTGACTTTAGCAGAACTTCAGGCTGGCCCAGGATTGGATCTGCAAGAGTGGCAGCTCCCTACATACATGATTCAGTGCATCACCCTTCTGGAGCTGATAAAATCCATTTCAAGTCCTTGCTCTGTAATGTCACAGGACCAGAGAATAAGCTGAGTTGGAAGGGATTCACAAAGATCATCAAGCCCAACTTCTGGCCCTGCAAAGGACACCCCAAGAGTCACACCCTGTACCTGTGAACATTGTCCAAATGCTCCCTGAGCTCTATCAGGCTGGTGCTGTGACCACTGCCCTGGGGAGTTGTTTGAGTGCCCAACTGCCCTCTGGATGAAGAACCTTTTCCTGATATCCAACTAAAACCTCTCCTAACACAACTTTAGACCGTTCCCTTGGGTTCTGTCATGGATCACCAAAAAGAGGATATCAGTGCCTGCCCCTCCTCTTCTCCTCATGAGCAAGTTGTAACTGCCGTGAGGTCTCCCGTCAGTCTCCTCTTCTCCAGGCTGAACACACCAAGTTCATTCCACAGAGGTCCTCAAGGCTCTTCACCCATCTTCTTTTCCTCCTTTGAAAGCTTTCTAATAGTTTAGTGCGTTTCTTATATGGCAGTGAGCAAAACTGGACACAATATTCAGGGTGATGCTACACCAGTGTAGAGAATATAGCTCCGTGTTCTCTGAGGCAGACACACTACTTTATGTAGAGTCTCTTTGCCACAATAACTTAAAATATATATTCAGAAGTCTCAGAGGATCAGAGCTAGAGCTAGGACTTGGATATCTTTCTTTCAGGCAGTAAGCTGGATACTCACTGCCAAACTGTGGTTTGCAAGAGGTAGGCATCCGGTTTGTGCTAGTCCCCTTGGCTCACTCTAACATCACCTGCAGCACAGGTGAGCATTTCTAAGGGTTCAACAATGCCACCTAGGAAAAGCTGACTGAAAGTGCTACCTGCTTGAGAAGACATGCCCCATTTAGCTAATGATAGCTGACATTAGTTTCATTTTTGGTTTTCTACACTCTGAAGAAAGTGACACCAAATCCTTGCTGGATGTTCAGGAGGCTGTGGGTTTTTCTTCTTTATCTTCCTCTTGTCATGTATCACCTCATTTTCCAACAGCAGTGAATGCACAGAAAGGCTGAGCACACCAGAAAGTGCAGCTAGGTGCCTCTTGCTCTTCAGCACCCATCATATTGCTCTATGAGATGTAAATATGTGACCTTATTTTGAAAGGAAAATCCTTCCTAGCTGCTTTTCAGCTCCATCACTTATGCATTATAGACTTTCTACTCAATTGCAGCATAATCTCATAGGAATTTATTATGCATCCTGTATATAAAACAGTATGTACCCTCTACAGAGAACATCAAAAGGTAGTTAATAGAGATGTTAAATTATTATTGGTTGAAAGCAGCCGATGCCCTAGAGTAATCAGATTCTCTCTTTCTCTCTCTCGCTTCATATACTATATATAATATATACAATTAATAGTGCACATATATCAGTCTCCGAATAGATCTCTATAAAGTCTGCTCGAATGTTAGAGGAACTGATGTATTAAACATGTGGAACCAAGCAAAGATGTCACAATAAGGCACACTACAAATACCGGCAAAAGTGTTGATGGATAAGGCAAAGGAGAAACTGCGAGTCCCAAGGGAAAAAAAAAAAAAAAAGCATTATATTATTTTCTGCTCTCACCATTTATTTGTAGGGGAAGGCAGTCAAGGTGCTGCTGACTGGAGTGAATAGCTGCACTGGTATTTATTAATGGTCAGGAGAAAATGTTAAATGCTTACACTGAGCTAATTACTCATTCCAAAGATCAGGAAAAATTGTAATTTGGAACTTACTACACAATGATTAGATTAATTGAGATGAGATTGAATTAGAATTGTGGTTTCTGGGATAAGGCTCTGAAATAGGAACCAGGAAATTTTTTCAATGCTATAGGTATATTATGAACTGTTGCCTAAGTTCATCCATCCAAATCGATGATATCCTACACAGATTCTAATCTCTCCTTTTGGAAAGCTGATTCTTTCCATGTGTTTATTCAAAACACAGCAACATCTCAAACAAGGCTAGTTACTTAAAAAAGTGCTTACATTAGTAGTAAGTATCACTGGTAATAATCAGAGCAGTTGGTGAAATCTAAATACTAAATACAGATTTCTAAGGGTTTTTTTTAACAGGTAATTGAAAATTTCAGAATAAAATTATGTTAATTGAAAATTTAAGATGTAGGACATTGGAAAAGAAGATAATGGTTTGACTAAATGATGTTAGAGATTTCCAAGCTTAACAACTTATGATTCAACAATAACATATTAAATACATATATTCCAGTATATGCTTAAGGTGGAGAAAATACTACAACCCACTGAAAGTTGGATATCTGACTCCACTAACCATACACTTGTCTATAGTGAGATGGGCATTTGCCTGGGGTTTTGCACTGCTCCCTTCTAAATTAACTGGGTCTATCTCTCACCTGAAGGCCCATCCCATGTAAAGCACATTGCTGTCATGAAGAAACACCCTAACAAGATGAAAAATGAAAAATATTTCCTACCTGTTTCACTCTTGAGTTCCAGATGGGAACTCAAAGAGCAAGCTTGGACTCAAATGATATGTTTGTGTTGACAAGGCCTGCCATGGGATTCTGTGAGAAATGACCAGACACTGTGTTCTACACTGAGACTTGAAGTGGAGAAAGTCTGCTTGAAGGCTACCATCTTAGCTGACAAAGTGAGCAGACCTCTGAAAGACCCTCCTAAAAAGCTTTTTTGTAGCTCTGAATGTGATGTGGACTGTACTGTGAAGACCTGGCAGACCTAGCAATAAGAACGTGTTTTACTTAATATCCGGGGGAAATTCCAAATCCTCTAAAACTCTGGTAACAGCCCAGAAGGAGGAAAAGAGGGCAGAAAAACTGGGGAAAATTATCCTTCCCTGTTTTACCCACAGGTAGGGTATGATTATCAATGGACTCTCAGAGGTAATGGCAGGAGAGCAGCACTGAATACACATCCCACATGATCCTTACTGCATTTGGTTTTATCTTGTCATAAGCTGATATTCTAACAAAGAAATCCGATCCCTCTACCTTCTCTCAAAAAGGTCACGTGAGGAGCACATATTGCACATACGAGAGTATATCCAGTACCTCACCCACATGAACAGAGCAAACAACACTGTGAGCAATGGCTCTACACCTAACATAGCAAGTGATTAGATCAAATTTGCTTCTGCTCTGGGCAGATCAGTCATTATCTCAATTTTTTTGTGTCCCACATGGAGTGTCCGTGTAGGCTGTCATGGTTTAGGAATGGTATTTTCCAATTTAATACTCCCACTAAAACATGCTGCTACTCACTCCCTCTCCTCCTCCAACTGAAAGCAGAAAAGGCAAAGATTGTGGGCAGACATAGGAAGAATTCACTGGAAGTAGCAATGAGATAAGAAAACCATCAGTAATAGAAACAATATTAATAACAAAAGGTATAAGACAAGGAAACTATTTACATAGAAAGCCCCTACATGACAATCAGCAAATGCCAATTGGCTCTTCTCTGGCCCAATTCCTCCTGACTGGAAGGAATGCCACGCTCCTTGAAAGTGAGAGTACCATTCCCATTTCCCCTTTCCTGGCAGTGATATGAATAACACTGGTGCCCTGGCCATGTCTGTCCTCTCCTGGCTCTCGCAAAAAGTTAACCCTGTCCTGGCAGAAATCAGGATATCAAAGCACAAATTTAATAATAAGAGATGGGCTGACAACACCTCAGAATACACTAAATGCCTGTTCTTTATAAGAAAGTCTAGCAACAAATGTTTGCCTTTGATTTGGACTGAATGTCTCAGGTCAAACCAAATTAATAATCCATGTTGAAAAGTGATAAAAGGTGGATTGATCTCATCAAAAGATGAATTGATCTCATCTAGCTTGAGACATACAATGCAGATATCTACATTTGACTGCAAGGAAAGAAATAGGCATGAAATGGAACATGTTTATTAAAAGTTTATCTTCAGGTACTGACATTGTCAGTAAGGTTACACAATAAATTCAGCTGCAAACCTCTGAATGAATCCCATGTGCTGTATGAAATGAGACTATGTTCAAATGCCTTTGTCCAAAACCAACTGAATTCTGTTTCACTGGTGAGAGTTCCATCTAACTTCATTTTGTGGGATATTAATTTAAAAGGTGAAACAAAAGCAACTCTTGAAGATCTGAGGATTGCTAAAAATTCAGAGTTGTATTAGAGTTCTGTTTGTTGTGTTTTTCTCTTGTATATGTAACATATGTTTGGTGTCTTTAAACACAATTACTTTTGTATAATAAAAGTGTTGATTTGATGATGCAACATTTTCTGCAAGTGTGTTTAAGACAGTTTATGTTTTCATAAGTTGCAATGAAACTCAATTATGTATGTGTAATAAGGCTCTTGATTGTTACACTTCTACTTTTCTGTATAATGAAGCCAGCAATTAGAATTTGGTTGCTCTATGGCATAGGAAAACACACTTGTTTTCTAGACAAAAGATCTTAATGAGCATCTTTAAAAAAAAAAAGTGTTCAGAAAAAAAGGTCAATAACTCAAACATGTAATCAGATTTCTTAACAACAAGGATTTGCTTCTTGAAAATGTAATAACTTCAATGGGCAAGCAGTTGAGATTACATAAATAAACTCATTCCTATGGTTAGGGAAATTAATAAGAAAGTATTTCAATACAATTATTGCCTTTACATTGTTAACTTACATGGTGTTTTGAGTGCAGGTAAATGCACTCAGCTTGTAAATTAATAAGCCCTAATTGCACTTATTAATATCAGCCTTTTTCTTTGGGCAAGAAGTGGGCTTCTAAAAAAATTTTCCCAATTGTCTTTCTTTACCATTCATTGCTTTGGCTTCTGTGGCAGTCTTGGAGCATGGCAACTATTCCTTTTAGGTTAATCTGGACCAGAGGATATATTCCAGGAGATCTTGAGAGGCATCACTCCTGCAGTTTGTGGGTTCAGACTATAACTGACCTGAAGCAAACACTCTTGAAGTGTCTATGCTGTGGCCATTAGGTTCTAAACACAATCTGTTTTGCTTACACAGATTTCTTTTGTTCACCTTATTAAACACCATAGATAGAGATAATATCTCATCAAGGAGCTGATTTATGATTTTCTAGTAACCTTCCACAGTGGATGTTTATTTTGAATTCTCAGCCTTTTAGTATAGGGCTATGGAGTCAAACTCTGTATGAGTCCAGACCAACCCATTGTAAACAGAACTTTCTTGTACCATATGACATCCCCATGCTCATTTATTGATGCTGTATAGGCACAAACAACAACATCTGAGCAAGTTTCAGTCAGTTCAGATTACTGGAGCAGAGCCAGCAGTGCTGGGAAAAGAGACTTGTCATCTTGGAATACAGTGGGGGAGACAACAAAAGAAGTACTCACTGAGTGTCATTACAGTAATCTGAATTTGATAAGCAAACATAATCCAATTGACTCAAAGTTTTGTGCAGTCAAGTAGAGAAATAAGCATTTTAGAGTATGAGATGGACTATGACCAGTCTCTCTTCCTCTCCAGTCTCTCACTGCTGTGACCAGTACAGATGGAAATCTCATGTTTAACCCCCGTGAATGATGTCCAAATTGTCTGGTCACTAGCAAAGCAGAAAAAAACCATGAGGATTTTCACCTTCTGGTGAAAGAAAGGGACCCTTAAATTGAGAAGTCAGACAGGTAAGTGTCCACTTGAATGACTGAAGGCTGAAACAGTCAGTGGCAAATTGTTTTGACTTTAAAGGAAGTCATGTTTTTCTATTAAAGTTATCACAGAAAGTACAAGTAAAATGCTGCCAGTGCACATTGTTGTGGTATCATAATCACACACTGCANAAGACAACAACAGCAATAATAATAACCAACCAAACAAACAAACAAACAAATCATAAGGGGTTTTTATTAGACTGCTCTGATATCCATACTTTTCAGAAAAAAAAGAAAATCACAATATTGTAAACGTATTTCACTACAGCTTAATTTTTCTTTGAAAACCAGCTTTTTTAGAGCTTAATAAAAATACCAATAGAAATATACCCTGGCTTAGGGTTGTCTTTGGGGCTTTTTTGGTTCTGTGAAATGCAAATTACTTCCAAATCCTGAATTAACTGATTTTAAATAATTTCCCCTATTTTTAAGTAGTTTTATAATTGTCCTTGCATTTAATTATGGTTCAAGAGGAGCAAGATTTCTAATTATACTATTTTTCTTAAAAACATTGCTGAAACCACTCTTTTTCTATAAAGACCAATTGTTATGACATTCCATTTTATTATTTTCAAATCACACTGCAGTGCTTGGCATACCCATCCAGGGTGGGCATGTGACATCACATTCTGTCTCCTTTGTGCTTGATAAAAGACCAAAAATAGTACAAAGAAACCCCAAAACTTAGAAATTGTGTATGCATTTGTTGTTACTTCTCAGGTTTTATCAACATGCAGGTGAGATTACATTGAGTACCACACTGATATTGGTAAAGCTTGGAGGTGGAGGTAGAGGTGAGGCAGAATATGTGGAAGGTGAGGTTTTTTTACCCTGTGTTGCCAAAAATTTGTGGCAGCATAAGGCAGACCTCAGCAAACTCCACAAAATGAGATGTTACTGTACCACAGGCAGGTAGCCCAAGATAGCTTAGGCTGGCTACCTTGAGGAAGCATAGATGTGAGTCTGACGGGTCTCATGTACCAAACCCATGCTCTAGGGCTAGGGTAGGTGCCTGGGGTGTTATTATTTGAACTGACCAAATAAAACTCATCATGTCTGCATGTGTGCAGCAACTGACCCGCCATATGGCAGTGTCATCACAGCCTTAAACAGGTGTTTGGGCTTGGGTAAATTTAATTTGGGTCCAATCCAAAAGATATTTTGGAAGCATAAGCATGTGTTAAACTGCTTAATCCCTTTACACACATCCACACACACGAAGAACATGGATTTCTTTGCTGTGGCTTTTCCATAAGCACGCAACATGTTCTGGGTTTAAGTATTGTGTGTGCCTACTCTTTCACAAATAAATGCAAGAAACATATTTTAGAAGTTGGTTTGTTTCTCTTGCTCTCTTGCTTCATCTTTTTTTTTTTTCCTTTTTTTCTTTTTTTTTTTTTCTTCCCTGCCATCTGGGTTTCCACAATTAGAGATAAGATTCATCTCAACTAACCTTCACTGTCTGAAAGGTGAATGGCCTAAAATAATCACCTAGGGTCTCTCTGCAGCCAGCAGAGAAAAACAGACAACTCCAGGTAGTGATTTGTCCCAACTTAAGCCAGATGTCTGACACAGACAGAACAAATCAGTCTCTCAGGTGCACATTTCTCTCCACTGAATATAAAAAGGGTCCAGTTATCTGCCTTACATGAAGTATCTAATTTTTGGACAATAACAGTAAGTGAAATAAATCCTTTCCTTAGCATCTTATGACGTGTATTATTCTTTATACACCAGAGTAAAGTACTTATGTGAAAAGGACTTGTTGTATAGGGACTGTCCTAAAAACATTTAATAATAGGGAAAATGGAACAGATAATGCAGGGATTTAGAATTAAATGGAAAGTTTAATCGTCAATGACTTCAAGACTGTTTGTTTGACTCAGCAATACAATTACACAGCTGTAGATTATTACAATTAAATACTTTACACCTGGAAACATATATGCATTTTGTCATCAAAAAAGAATTTCATTTTCCATTTCCTTGCATTTGGCCAATTAGATATGTAATGATAGTAACATACAGTATAAATTTTGCATGCAGATTCTCATTAAAGAAGCATCTTAACAAGATATTTTAAAGACATTGCATACATACTTTGTAAAAGTAATATTTTCAAAAGACAGTTTGAAGTTAAGTCACATGAAAAAAATAAAGTAATTACATTTTTTCATACTGGAAGAGACATGGTCAAATAAGACTTTATATGAAAAATTATTCCTTTTAAAAATTACTCTGTATTTCTGAGAAACAGCTTCTGAAGTACTGTGATAATAAATTACTCTTCAGAGCAGAGTCTGATTTAAGAAAGGCTTTCTAAATGTACAATACATGAATGCAGAAGACATTAAAATTACACGTCTTATGCTAAGAGAATATCACCAAGTCACAAACTTAAGTACTCAAAAATTAATAAGATTTTTTTTTGAAAATTTGAAAAAGCTTAACACAACCTAAGTAATTTTCTAATTAAAAATGCTCAGTCCTCAATCAATGGCAGAACTTGCACCTGTTATATCAGTATATAAACTGATCCATCAGGTAATAAACAAGACAGTTACCATTCAAAATGTTTCATCATATCTTCCCTTTAATACAAGAATTTTTCCTTTAGAATGAGAAGGAGGTAGAGTGTGTACAGGGGAAGAGTAGGAGGAAGAAGAGGCTGAAAGGCGAGATAATGAGTTTTCATTTCTCTCAAAGAGCTTTCATTGAAACATTAACTCTGACCCTTTCCTTCTAAAGTGTCTGTCATGGAGGAGTTTTTGCATTGATTTAAAATAAAAAAGCATGAGTCTACTACACCAATTTATATATCTACATGATCTAAATATGTTTCTGACCAGAGAGTGTAAGGGAGTCCTGAACTGGCCACCTCATGCATAAACCTCTGTATTTTGAGAGATGAATTGCGCCCTCTCTCCTGGCACTAATGATATTCTGATGGTTCATTAATGGTAACAAAGGAGTAAGTCACTGCAGTGAACTGAGGGTTACAAAAGTCTGCAGATGTTTCCAGTGCTGATAGCCAGTCAGAGGAAGGTTTAGAAAGTCTTCCCAATACACAGACATGTATGACTGTCCATTCACAACTAACCACTGCAAATAAGACACCAGATGCCTTGAACAGCTATCAGCAGCAGCTTCCTTTCAGTGAGGTATAAAAATGAAATGAACAGCTGGGATAAGTTTCTGTTTAATGAAACATTTTACACTTTTTTAAGTATCCTTCCCCAATTATATGCATAAATTTACCTCCTATCTCATCTAGCAAATGGAAAATTCTTCCCAATCCTACATGTCCCTAGTGTGACACTTCAGAAATTAAATAATGATACCCTCCAGTAAGGAAGTGAATGAATAAACAAATTTGCAGATCTTATTATAACAAGTGGTTGCACCATTAAGTAAAGTCCAAATGCTCCTTAAGGAATAATTTCATGTAAAACTGTGTCTTATCATATATACTTTACCTTTTCATCTATTATCCAACATTATAGAGAAGCTCTTCTGTTTCCTGATTCTGTGATTTTCAGGGCATGATAAAGTGGCAAAACGTGTGCATCTATACTTTGTGGGATTTTTAAGTCAATTTAAGATGTCTGCGTGCTTGTATCCGAATCAGTGTCAGGTTTTGTCCCTGCAGAACAGCTAGGCATGTGCTTCAGAGCCATTGGGTTCAATAAGGGCTGAGTTCTTATTGAAGTAGGACACTCTGAAGCACATACCAGTGTGTTTGGTGAATCAATGGCTTGTGGGCACCCTGCCCTGCCCTAGAGCTGTTGGATATTTCACCTCCTATGGATCCTAGTGGGAGCAGAATGGTAATCTACCAAGGGAAACACCAAGATGTGGAAAGGACTTTTTACTTTTTAAAGCTCTGTCAAACTCATCTGAATCATAAACTCTGTCACCTTCTGCAACTATGGTTCCTTCAGTTGTCTGCCAGTTTGTGGCAACTGAATTTAAACTGCGCATGCATTTTCCTCATGTCCCCATGACCTGTAAAATATGACATGTGATGGAACCATCAAGAACACAAAGCCTCCTGAATGCTTGTGTGTATGGGCATTTATTGCCTGAGTGTGTGTGTGTGTATCTGTGTGTGAGCACATTTTTATATATGTCTGTGTTTCAGTGTTCTCTACTACCTTCCTTCTTGGGCTTTTTAAAATTAGTATCTGATTTTCAAGTGCACTGAATTTATTGAAAGGGATTGCTAAAGAAGAAAGCTGGAAAAATAATGCTCAGAACACTAACAGCAGAAATTACCTCGTCTTGCTTAAGGATATAATGGCCACAGGGAGAAATCTTCAATAATTACTTCTGACTAATATTAGTGTTTAAAAGTTAGTATTTTAATGGAAATGTTTGATCCTGATGAAGCACAGAAATTGGCTGTGTCTTTTAAGTTTGCTTGCTCACACACCTCACATACAGACAGTAGACAGGCAGCCTAATCCTCTCTGGGCCTTCAGGTACAAAACAAATCATTATAGTTTTCCCATGTATGCCAAGGTTAAACAAACACCTGTAATGCTCAGTAACTCCAGGTCCTCCGTACACTGTATTAGTGGCAGCTTTCCTTAAGGATTTGCCTAAGCATATGTCTATCCATCAAAATGGAGAAATGAGAAAATTTCAGAACAGATAGCCTGCTTGATACAGGTAAAGATAATAGCAATGGCGTGTTGACACAGGCTAGGAAAACTCATATGCCCCCCACCAAAGGCCTTGGGTAAACATCCAGGCTCCCAGTTCTCACAAAGGGACAGGATGCCAATCAGCAAGGACTGATAGCTCACAATTGACACAGGTTAGAGGAAGGCAGTCTAGGAAGTTCTGGCTGCAGATCTACATAAGTTTGTGATCAAGTCAATACAGTGAAAATCAGCAGCCATGATGCTGACTGCCCATCGTTCCTCACTTTAGCCATTGGATCACACTGTATTTCCTCTCTCTTTTGTCTGACCTTTTTGGTGGAGTGCAGACTGTCCAGGGCAGCGGCTGCCTCTTTTGTTGCAGTCATATTCCCTTTGCAGCAATCATTAATGGGTCACATTTAACTTAAAAATTAATCCTAAAAGCTTATATATTTTATTGACCATACAGTCTGTAGGCCTTTTTTTGCTACATAAGGCCTGATACCATGTTATATCTTGCTATGAATTTCTCTTCTCTGCAATATCCAATGGCCCTCAAGGTACCCAGGTATGTAATTCTACAACAGGTCTGATTGGAGGCTAAAAATTATCAGTAAGTTCTGCCTGAAATGTCTCTTCTTACATTCAAACCAATATCAAACTTTTTGCTCATTTCCAGGAGTCATCACTTCACTTGCCTTTTTCTTTGTGTTCAGACCTCTCCCCTTATGCCTTTTAGCCCCTGTAGCCAATTTTAACACCTACTCCAAACTGCCCAGAGGGTTACCTGTTGTAAGGCTGTCACAAAACATTTTATCATGGAGGACAATCTTTTTCTTTATCATTGGTGGAAGGTTTTACATTGAATTTTGTAGATATGAAGTTTTTTCCACATTTTCTTTTCTTTTTCCCCCCAGTCTGAAAATTATTTGGAGAAAGGTGCAAAAAGAAAACTACTACACAAATAAAAAACTAAACTACAATTTCATGTTTACCTATTGGAGTATGGTCCTTATTGGGTGCTGTTCTTTAGAGTACAAAGGAACCTGTATTCTATAAAGAAATAGTCACAAGGCAATTGTTGTACCAGGTATTTACTTTAAAATAATTGATTCAGCTCCATTGACTTCATTAAAGCAATTATCATTTGCATCTCCTAAAGGTCATCCCCCTATTTATCATCAAATGATATCTTTCAGTCTCCCCCTCTTTTCTGGCCAGGAAAGATCAGTCTGCATAGTTTATCTCATTTTTATTTACCTTGTTTCTGATAGTGTTGCCTAATTTAATGATGGAGTTGTTAAATTTTCCTGATTGGGCTGTATCTTCCCCTGATTTAGTGACGCCCTTCTTGAGTACAGTTGTTGCACACTTTGATGATTGAGATGCATAATTTAATTTAATAAATGGAGAGAGTTTACTATCATTTTTGCATATTTTATTATTAGGGAAGATTCATAGTTTTGAGCACTGGCTTATTCACTCCCCTTATTTATTTATTTTTGGCAAAACCAGCTGCACAGACAGCACTCGTTCAGCTGCAAAACTCCGCTGACCAAGCTCTACAATTCAGGAATTGAACTTTTGAATTTTTTCCTTATTAAGGTGCCTATTCTAGCAGTAGAAATTCCAGATGCTTTTTGCTTCAGCAGCCAGGGCTTATGTGCTAAACTGTTGACAGATCTGTTGGGGATATCATTTGTTTTAAGATCACTAAAGTGCATTTTCTATAGTTTCAGCTATGGTTTTAGATTCTTTGATAAAGCAAATAAAGATGCAATCAGTTTCTTTGTAAATCTTCCTATTTTGCATATAGTAAGTGGTACAAGCTTTCCATAACCAGCAGCTTCAATCTTTGGGGAAGCATTTATCCTGCTATTTGAAGGAAAACCTAAGCATTTTGCTATCTTAGATTCTGAAGACACAGCAGGTTGGAAATACTGTAATTCCTGTTCAGTTTATTTTGCATAATATATTGGGGGAAAAACAAGCTTGAAACTGGACTGGCAAATGCAGAATGTAATAGCTATATAAACAGTGATAATAGATGGCTCAATCAGCAAAGAATGCAGCGTGATTATGTATAAAATTTCATCCACTAAAGTTCACAGCATGATCAGGAAAGGAGGCAGCCAATCAGCAGAGCATAGAGCTCTACTGGGAATGAATATGTTTTGAAAACTCAGCTATCCAGAATATTCAACGGGATCAGCAAAGTTCTAAAAGGAGGCATTTGAAGATAATAATGGATATGGCATTATTAGTCAGTAGAATGGTAACTCCTTAGCATGCCTGTTTCCAGTAGTGTGTTCAAAAGAATTTAAGTATTATGTACTTGGGAACACAAGTTAATGTTGAGCATGTTAGTCATGGTGAGAACCCTTGGCAGGACTGGTATAAAAATCTGCTTCTATTACATGCTAAAGAATTCACTTCATTACATCCCTACTGTGTTTTAACACTGTTCATATTCGCAAAGGCTGCCATCTTGACCAACACCCTGAGAATTAAGTGAAGAACAAAAAAGGAGTATATGAGGCCTAATTTTTTTCTCTGTGAAGAAATAACAAGTTTATCGTCCTTGAGGAAAGGGCATTCAGAAAAATTGCTAGCAGTTATCTGTATTTTATAAAAGGTGTGTTGGTCCCACTGAATGCTCAAAGTCTTGTCTGGCTCACAAAGCACATTTCTCACAGCATGAAAATTTCCACTGAGCCCCCAGTGTACTTGTTTTATTCAGAATATATGCCCATATGATCTGAACTGTTGGGACTACCTACATAGATGTCAGCTTGGATGCCTATCCCAAAATCATAAGAAACAGAGAGTTTGGAAATTCATTCCACATGGGCCAGCCACTGACCACAGCAATCATGGTTTTAACATACCATGAGATTGAAAATCACATTCTTTTCTGGGTTTCTAGGACCCCTACCATTTCATCTTCTCTTTCTAATGTAAAAAGCATATATTATAAACAAGTTTCTGAGTACCCCTGGAAACTGCTAGTCAGTGCCATCAGGTCTTAATCTGGCAGAACAGCTTCAAACTGACAAGCAGGGTGATGCAGCTTCAGTAGATATACACAATCACCTGCTGTTGAGGGCCCTGTATCCACTCTGTATATCTTTTAAGGCTTTTTCACTTTATACTAGCCCTACAGTGGTGTCATAAACCTAAGATGCAGGAGAACATTAGATACTTGATTAAGGTTTATCACTGACATCAGTTTTGTCCATACAAGATCCTGTTCAGGCACTCCAAATTCACTTTGGGCAAGATGTAGTAATTGAGAAAGGTCCAGAAGGTCACTTCAGAAATACACTCCTGATCCAAACTGACTTGTCAAAGTAGATATACCCTGAACCATGTGAGGACCTCAGGCTTTTCAGTCAACTAGAGCATGGAACACACTTTCTCTCCATAACACTACAATATTTCCAAAATATAAATGTCCTAGGCTGACATGTTCAAGGACACCAGTACAAGTTATGTTCCCTGTGGCTGGGGAGCATTCTTTTTGAAAGAAGTTTGGGGTTCTGGTGGAAAACAAACTAAATATGTGTCAGCAGATGCCTGGAGAAGCTGCCCTCTGAAAAAAGGGTGTCAGAGTTAGATCTCTTCACATGGAGAAGATAAGCATCAACGGGAGCAAGTTCCTATGTGCATAGTTTCACCTTCATGTATGTTTTTAGAGTAAGAGCAGCAATTCAGAAAAATCTCCACACTGACATGGCAGAGTCCTCTTCACTGCAGACGTTCAAGCTGCACAGGATGCTAGATAATCTTATCTAGGCTCCCTTTCCCACAGAAGATGGAACCAGATAATCTCTGGAGGTCCCTTCCAACCTGGGCGGTTCTGTGGTTCCATGATTGTGTGATTCCATGTGCGTGCATGTATGCATACGTGAATATTGATATGACATGTATTACCTTCCCTTAAAAAAGAAACATTTATGTACATGGTTTTTACAGTCTTTTCTACAGCCACCCTCACATTACTACCAAACTGATACTGAAAAGGGTTGACTCTCATGAAGGCAGCACCAAAGAAGCCCAGCACTTGGTGTAGTAATAGACTGTTATGCATCGCAGGATATTGAGCCTGAGGCGAGAATTACTGGCTAAAATTCCATGACAGGCGCTATGCAAGAGGTCAGAGCACATAATCATAATGTTCCCTTCCAGCCATAAAATCTATTAATCTAAGGATTTCATTCTACCGGGTATTGTGCACAATTTGCTACAACAAATACTGAATTCAATTCACCCAGGTCACACAGGAAAACAGTTGTTTTTAAGATTACACTTAGAAAGATTTTGCACGTGGTATCGGCTAAGTTCATGTACTAAAGAAAGACCACAACAATCTTTTCTCACCTTTTGCTTGGATCAGCACACTTTTTAAATATCTGAAACTTCAAAGGCTTGATGTTTTAAAAAGAAGAGCCAGTTGTTAAGTAAATAAATGTAGATTGAACCTCTCAGGTTGTTTTGGTTTTGTTTCATGGGTTTTTTTCATGTTTTTTTGGGTTTTTTGTTTTTTTTT
>VXBU01009360.1:91590-108993 GCA_013400315.1 Bombycilla garrulus | reverse complement strand
GTTTGTTTTTTGTTTTTTGTTTGTTTGGGATTTTTGGTTTTGTTTTTGTTCTGTTTTTTTTATTTCTGCACGGCTGAAAGTTCTGATAAAAGATAAGACTCCTCTCATGCCATTCTCTTTTCACAATACAGTTAGTTGCATTGAATTTAGTACTGAAAAAGAGTTTAATTTTAAAACTATTACCATACAATATGAATAAAACATATGCTAAGTGGATTAAGAACTGGCTAGCTATAAGGTCTCAAAATACAGTACTTAATGTTGTATGATCCCAGGATTTAGGAGAGAGCTGTTTCTAATGTGGCTTAGTAATTGGTGCAGCATTATTCAATATTTTCATCAATAAGTAAATAAGAAATCACTACAGTTAAAATCTGCAGATGGCACAGAGATTGACATACTGGTAAGTAAGGATAGGAACAGGAAAACTCACCTATCTGTCTCATAAAATGGCAGCCAAATAAATAGAAGATTCGCTGTAACATGGTTATACCTGGAAAAAGAAGGTCCTAAATGTCTTTGCTTTCTTTAGAAAGAAGACTCTGAATACTTCACAAAACAGAAACTCAGTATTAGTGAAACTGGACTTTTTGCACAGTCAACAACTCTACATTATCAACATTGTTTCCTGCATAAATTCAAAATGCAGCTCCATCAGCTGCTATGAAGAAAATTAACTCTACACTGGCAAAAACAGCATGGAAATAAAGCTGCTGACATAAAGCAATGGGCAAACAAGTCTTGAAAATAATCATAATGTTTCAAATATATTCTTAATAAAGGATTAAAATAAATCAATTCACTTAATTTTCTGAAATGAAAGCTGGGAGTTGACTAGATTACAACACAGGTAGGACAAGGTAGGATGCATAGTTTAATCTTATGCAGTATGACAGAACAAGCAAGAATGATTGGACAGATTCAAACTGGCAGACAATCAAATTTTTAGGAAGCCATAACTTTTTAATAACAGGGGTAACAAACTATTGGAACAAATTACCCAAGTAACAGATTCCCTGTGTTTTGATGTCTTCAGAAATAGTATGGATGCCTTTTGGGAAGGAATGCAATCAAATACTTTGAATTCAATGCTGAATAACTGTGACATTTAATAAATTGTGATATGGAACTATCCGCAGTAAGAGTGAATGTGAGTGTCCCTTCTGGCTTTATCATCTCCACATGTATTATTTTGTATTATAATGGATGTCCCACAGGATTGTTGGCTGGAATCCTTCTCTCCTTTTTTTGTTAGAAGGACATGCTGCAGACTACCTTAAAAATAATAATAACAATAAAAGGAATTTAAGTTTTACTATTTCTTTTATTTCCACTTTCTGCATCCCCATCCTTCACAGCCATAATGGGACACATCTAGGTGTGTGTTACCACAAGATAACTCTCATCTTGGGTCATTGAAGGCACTCCTCTTTGCCTTCTGTTTCACACTTCCCCAAAGGTATGTGTTATCTCAGTATAACACATGCCCTGTCGTGTCTTATTTCTCATCTTCAGAAGAGACCTTGAAAATAAATAAATAAGTCACCAAACAGTATGAGAGGAATTTTAGGGTATTTTTCCCCCAGTGTTTCTTTCTATTTGTGTGTGCATAGAGGGGTGTGTGTATGCCTTCTGGATTTCTTCAGAGGAGAGGAAGGAAGACAGAAATGTCTGGAAGAAAGAGAGAATTAAGAATTGAAAGAAGCATAGAGATTAAAAAAATAAGTGTTGAGACAGCGGCACAGCTTTGTTACATAGCAACAACATAGGCTTGTGATAATAGCTTCTGATGAAACAGTCCCAAGAAAATCATTAGCACTCTTGCACATGTACACAAACTAAGAAAAACATTCTAAGATAGTAAAACATACATAAAAAAGCAGGAGAGAAAAGAACAAGTAAGCAAAATGAGAGTACACCTGTAAGTGTACTGACACTGTAGAAAACCACTGCATATAAAACCTGAAAACAGGAAAAAATAGAGATTTCACAAACAGCACAATTAGGAAATACAAGCAGAAAACACTGGTATCACATATTCACAGAATGGAACCTTTTCCCCTCTTTTCATATGCTGTGTTCCAGTTTTGATGACAAGACATCAGATGATGCAGGTGAGTAGCAGGGAGGAACTGCAGTGACACATGAAACATTTTTACACAGCTGAAGAAATGAAGGCCATAAGTACACCTGCCTCTCATTTCTTCACATTCCTAATTTTTTTAACCTAGTTGGAGATGCCTTCAATGGTCCTGATACCCAAAGAAAATGGCAGAAGTGATCGCTATTTAGGAAGAAAGTGTCTATCAAAACACTTAATTGCTTCTGAAAATATCAATAGTGTTTTAAGAGTTGCTTTTTGGGCTTTGGTTATTTTTTTCATCTATGACTTAGTCACCAACAGACTCAAGTCAGTAAATCAAGCTGTCCATACCACAAGTCTCATCAGCACTCACCAAAAGTGTGTGATGAGAGCCTTGGGCTGTTGTTGGTGGTGTCAGCTCCAGAGCTGGGACTAAACTGGCTGTATGAACATATGTCTGCAGTCAAACTGCAAAACTGAGCAGTAGCACACAGGGATTGGGATGCAAAACCACACTGAGAGAGCTAGCCTGTTTCTGGATTCAGCTGTGCATCTCCACAAGTTCCCAGGATGCACAATGTAAAGAAATCCATCTGGGGGTGATACTGGTTTTGCTCTGAATGAACAGTTGCAGCAACTACAAGGCTCTTGGGAAATACAAAACACTGAGTTTTTACAGAGGTGTAGAAGCTGCCATCTGTGTCTTGTCAAGAAGTGCAATCAAGTTTGAAAGACCATGGAGCTGGACCTCTAAGTGCACAGTACCCCTCTGCTTTTCAGACTGGCAAACACAAAACCTATCCCGTGTTTATGAAGCATCTTGGCTTGGGTTGGAAGAGTTCTTAAAGTTCACCTAGTACCTCAGCTACCAATCTGGAGCAAAGCCTACTGTTTTGTTTAATGTTTGTGAAATAACTGCAGCAAGGCAGTCTTGCCTCATTCCTTGAGCACTGATGGTAACTTACATACATCTCTTTAAAACCAGTCTACTCAGAAACTGCTTTCTCTTTTGCAGAGCATACAGGTGAACATGATGAAGAAAGAAGGGCTAGTCTTTTGCTTGAAAGACCAATTCCCATTGCAGTGAAGAAGCTCTTTCTCCCCGGCTTCCATTGGGAGCAAATGACACATAAGTGCCAGAGTCCTGAGTCATCCTTACTGTCCCTAACCAACCTCCCTGGGTCCCCTAAAGAGAGTCATCTAGGTCACTTCTAAAAGGTCAATTAATGACAAAAGCTGTGAACGACCATTTACCTCATGAGTTTCCAACCCTACTGCTTACATCACTCAGTGTGACCTGCTACAGCATTGATTTCATGCATGATTTAAGTCAGCAAGGGTACTGTTTTCCCTGAGAAGGTTCATCACATCCTCATCCAACCCTTCCTTCAACCTCTTGTGGCATATCCTCCCCAGATTCTGCTAAAACAAACCTTCATGTGGTCACACTAGGAATAGATTCAAGGCAATTTTTTCCTTTAAGATAAACAAACAAGCAAAAAAGCAATATATATTACATCTAATAGTTCTGACTCTCCATAGAGACATAAGAATTTTCTTCTTCAAAGCTAAAGAGGGGGAGACAAGGGATGAGGAAAGAAAGGCTTTTTTTTCACATCCATATTGTCCTGACAGAATGATAAATTATACACAAATCTGCAGCTTAAGCCAGCCCTGGTGTCCACATACAGAAAACAGCAGGATCATTTGTGACCAAAGACACAACCATGTTCCTACAGGCCAGCTGCTTGTCTGTCAAAGCTGTGGTCTACAAAAATTTGAAGCCAGGAAGCCATGGAGGAAAACAAAATTGTGTTTGTCAGCTGGGTTCACCAGAAAAAAAGGTTCCAAATGGATGGTTTGGATGCAATAGTTGAAAGTAGAAAGCAATAATGGATAATGAGAGACAACCCATAGCATACTAGAGATAAGGTGCCTTTCCACACAAGTCTGTTGGGTTTTGACTGTTAACAAGCACATCCCCTGCATATTAGCTGCTGTTTTCCAGCTAGTACATAGTTTCACACATCAGCTCACAGATGTGCTCTTTCTCTGGATCTTGGCTACAAGTACAGCCCTTCTGGGTATCAATCACCTGGTTCCTGCAGATGAGGAGTTCAGATGTCAGGGCTGTAGAGGAAAATACCACCCCTTTCAGGCTCCTCGCTGGTTGCCATATGAGCAAGAACTAGAGGTGCAGCATTAAAAAAAAAAAAAAAATTTGCAGTCTGGGAGATTTCCTAACATTGGTGGAAAAGCACTTGCTTCGGGCCATTGTAGACCAATAAACAGTTCATTTTTTCATTGTTCTAATTAATTTAATTAAGTTAACTTCCAAGGTGTGTTAAGAAGCAATGCCTTGGGTGATTAACTGTTCCCATATCAAGGTGTTTTCACAAACACATTTACCTTGATTAGTGTACACATTATTATGTAATTAAATACCTCACACAGAGGAATTTATTAGTGCCTCCTTGTCTCCTAACAAATAAAGCAGCCCTTGAAATTCTCTCTGAAAAGAGCTCTCCTAAGCTAGGTGAGAAGGACAAGCAGAAATGTGTGGAGAGAAAGATAATCATGGATTCATCATGCAAGCAGGTCCCTCATTGTCTCAGCAAGGCTCTGCATCTCTGTATTTTCAAGGACTGTGAATGTCTGCCTGGGTTTCCTGGAGACTTTCTGACTAATTAACCCACTTTTTACAGATCTAATGTGCTTTTCTTTGGCCAGCAGAATCATCACTGTCCCAGTTCTCTGGAAAAAAATTGTGTTCAAAACTTAATTCACCAAAAAGGAAAGCCTCAGTATAAATCATTTACTTAAGAGCATTTCAAATCTGAAAAAAATATTGAAAAGGAAACTTAAACAGCATTTAAGAATTCTTCCGATGGACCTTAGTCAAAGGAGTGAAGTGGGACTGTTTCATTGAGAGTTTGCTTCTTCCTTCTATCATTTGTAGCCTAGAGTCACTCCAGCCACAGTTCTACACTTAAATATGTGCTTAAATATTTTGTTGAACTGAGGCCAAGGTTACTCCCATTGGCTTCAGCAGAGATTAGTGCATGAAGCTGAGATTAGTCTTTGCCCTATCTGCAGGCTGTACCTGCTATTTTATTAGGCATGACCACAATATTTCAGCATTCTCTTCTGGGTTTGTCAGTAGATCATAAATTGCACTCACCATCTGATGAAGCAATAAGATTTGCTTTATGCCTCATTGGTCACTTTCCCAAGCATTAAAGCTTAGAATGAACAAAACTCAGATGGTTTGAAGGTTCGGTTAAGATATCTGCCCAAACTTTAGAAAAATGTATTTAACAACTCTTGTGTCTGCAAAATAAATGAGTTTTTCATTAAATTCTGGTATTATTAATTATTTATTCCAGATAAGCAAAGCAGTTGGATGAAAAATTCTTCTAGGCAAGTTAAATATGATTATCAAGTTCCCCGTAGATCAGGAATTTAATGCTGGAGCAACAAGGTGCAAATTCACCATCATTATCCCAGTTTATCTGTGAGAAGGGAATTTCAGACCTATATCCACAGTCTACATAACTTTCCCATACTATGAAAGTCCCTCTTGAGCTAAATTTTGAATGCTAAGTTGCTGCCATTATACTCCTTAGAAGAATTTCATCTAGAGTGAATACAATTTCTTTAGGAAACTTTTAGGATTTTTTTTTCCCCTTTTCTCTCTAAAAACCAAAAGTTTCTAGCTCTTCTTCAGTTTATCTTACTCTGAAAAATGACAATAGTCTGGGTTATTTCAAGAGCTTAAATCGTCAAGTTCATAATTATTGATTTTAGTCATTAGCCATAGTTCCTTCAAACAATAAATTATATTTAAAAAATTAAATTAAGTAGTTTCTGTTTCGTGGAAAATGGAAAAAATGTAGAAAATAAGGAACAGTATAAGACAGCTGGCCAACTTTCTAGTTAGGAAAGAATGTTTTGGATGACTGCCTTTCTAAAAAAGGTTTACATTGCTTAGTGCTTGCAGCAGTGTTTGAAATTTCAAGACCTCTGATCCCCTGAGCATCCTTTTGCACAACCTGCTTATAAAGCCGTGAGTTTGCCAGTCTTGATTACACAATACCTCAAATACGGGCCTGTCATTTCATGACCTAATGCCAGAGATGCCTGAGAGAAGTCATCCGTCCATCCATCCATCCATCCATCCATCCATCCATCCATCCATCCATCCATCCATCCATCCATCCTCTACATCCCTTTCCTAACCTTGTTCCAGGTTCAGCACATTGGTGACCACAGAGTGAATCTCATCAGTTTACTTCTCTGACCAAAAATCAAACATTTAGAGTTTTTTCTTTTTTTCCCCAAAATAATTTCCAGCCAGGATATTGCACTGCGCCTCTCACGCCATGGTTGCATGGTTTCTGGGACTCACGCAAGGTAATAGCAGGAGATCACAGTCAGGAGCTGGTGATGGTTGAGATCACCCTTTTAGCCTGTAGCACATTGTAAGATCAGGTCAGGCCAAGTGGAAAGAGGAAAGTAACCTCCTGAATCTCTGTGCACTGATGATGGGGACTGTTTGAGATTACTCTCCTACCCCCCTCAGCATGGCAGAAACACTGAAAAAATGTTTTGCATTTTATGGGAAAGTGTTTTCCCCAGCAGATTTTGAGTACCAGTTCTGTTTCCAGTGAGTAAAATTTGATGCAGATTTCTAAGCTCCAAATACCTTTCAAATAGCTTTCAAGATTTCAAGTCACAAATTACAAGAAGAACCTATGCAGAAGAGAACACTGTAAATGTGCTGCACTCCTTAAGATATAATTAGCTAATCACATATCTTGTTCTTTCAAAGCTCGCCTGTTTTGTCCCTGTCTAGGACTAAGAATAATATAAAGGAAAATAAAAGAAGAAATACATGCTTAAACCCACTTTTTTCCCCTTGTCCTATGCGTACAGCAACTATGATCCTGAGCATGTCTCCAAATTCTTGGAATTCAGTATGCTTACTTATCCTGATATTTTCCAGGGTACTGTGTCCCAGGAAAGGGAAAAAAAATTCAAACCTTAATGCTAGTGCATAAGCTTTAAGCATGTAGGGCTGAGCTTTTATTCTATGGTAAGTATAGGTCCCAGCTCACAATGGTGTTGTAGTGCAGACCAATGCCTCTGAGTTGCCAATGGAATACAAATAATAAGGCATTCTGATTAACATACCTGCTGACAGACCTGAAAAGCCTGACTGGGTTAAAAGCACTCAAAAGCTTTTAACAGCCCTCCTTGTGTGTCTACTGCTCCCCTTCCTCAAATCACATGCACAAAAGGCAACAGAGGAACCAACAGGATCTTGTTTTCCATTCAGCTTTAAAGCGTAAAGTATTACCAGGAAAAACTCAAGTATTAGGGTCCTCTAATATACAAGCATCACCACCCTTTTTAGAGAGGATGAATTAGGTGACATTTTCTGGGAATCTGGAAAATACTCCTGAATGCCAAGTGAATCAATGTTGAAATAAGAACAAATACAATCCCTAGAAATGGGACAAGAGCTATCAGGTCTGTGGCAGTGAGAGAGAATTATGTTTGCCTGAGGCCAGCTCCTCAGGGAGTGAAGATTGATTCTTTATGATTGATGACTCGGCACTTGAATGCCAAGTCATCAATTCCCTGTGTTCATGGCATTGACTGCATCAAGATAACTTTTCCCTTGTGCCTAAGCATGGATATGGTCCTTGCCTGGAGTGCAGCCTCAGAGGGCACAGGTACAGAACCCAAGTCACTTGCTTTAAATAAGAGACAGACAAAAACTCCAGGTTTGCAAGAAACAGGCAGCACAAAAAAAATGAAGTAGGAATGGTGCATGTAAAACTTGGCCACCCTTTACTACAGGAGGTCCAGATTATACATACCCTAAAATGAACGGATTTGAATTATGTGGTTATGTACTCTGAAATGCAAAATAAATATTTTTTTGTTTTTGTTGGCTGTACATTCAAATTATTGTCTGAGAGAACTCAACACTCATTCCACTGCAAGACTGTAAGATGTGCGTCTCACAGCATAAAGAAAAGTGGCAACCAGAAATATGTACTTTTATCTGAATGTCTGAGGGGATGTTGGAAAATACACCTGTCCTATGGGTCTTGACGACAGGTATTGACAAAAATGCACAAAATAACTACCCACTGACAGAGGAGGGATTGTGATTTCATTGTCAAAAAAGAAAATCCAAAAAAGAAACACCATGAAAAAGCACACTTTGTGTTTGAATGAAAGTCCATTCCTTGTCTCATGTGTTCTGTCCCTAAAGTCCAAGCAAATAAGTTTCCTAAGCAAAATTTAGGATAGTCTTGATTAACCCTCCTTTTCCAATTGCCACAGTGTTTTAAAGGACAGCTCCAGCTGCTTTAAACTAACCACTAAGAATTTCCCCATCAGCGAAGTATCCACAGCTGACTCAAAGGCTCCCCCAGGCTGGGGGCCATGTCAGTGGTGTAGGAAGGAGAAGAAGTGGAGCAGGACTGCGATGCCTCTCAGCTGAATCCAGGCTGACAGAAATGTTCAATCAGTGTATGTTAGAGAAACTGTGTGGCTGTTCTTTCACAGTCTTCAGAATGTTTAAGCCTGGACGAGCCACCACCAGAGCAGAGAAGGAGCTCTGCTGTAAAGTTGCCCATCAGTATCACTTCAAGAGGAACCATCCCACTTTTTTTCTTTCCTTTTTCATTTTGTCTTTTCTTTTACTTGGCTACCTTTAATCCTGAAAAAAACATTATGTCATTTTCACTACATGTATGAAAAAGGATGGGCTTTTGTTTGTTTGTTTTTCCTTTTCAGAGGTTTTTTTGGGGGGGCGTTGGTTTTTTTTTTGTTGTTTGCTTGTTTGGCTGGTCTGGTTTTGTCCATTTTGTTGATTATTTAATGGCTCAGTTTGTGGAACTCAACTTTGAAAATACTTTTTGCAAGTTCAGACTGAGTTTCAGAAATAATACATGAAAAGAAAAGGGAAACATCCTAATTCAGAACTTTCTTCCATCCTTCTTAATTTTTTACTTCTAGGAAGACTGATGTGTGATGCCTTTAAAGAAAGTGTTAAAAATTTTGCAAGCAGTAATTAGAAACTTCAAAGCTTTTCAAAATATTACTAATCAGGTTTTTACTTTGCTCCAAAACAAGGCAAAATTTAAGCAGAAAAACAAATTAGCACTTCCACTTTCCACAACCAAAATGCCCAGTGTCTCAAGCTGATCAAAAAGGCAGAGAAGTGGTAACAATAATAAAGAAATGTAGTGTAGTTGTTCATTCTCGTGTTTACTAACGATCCATGATCACTATTGCTAAATGTTTATCTAGCGATTCCTCTTCCTTGATTAAGACTTAATAATGCTGATGTCAAAACCAGTTACAAGGGAGTATTTGTAATACCAGCTTATTAATGCTTTGGGACACACAATATTGCAATCATCCTTTTAATCACATCACATTGCATTTGCCCTATTCAGAAGCAAGGAGTTGTTTCACACCTCCTGCTAGAATCTTTTTGACTCAGAGGTTATGTACCATATGCTAAGGGATCTATGTATAGAAATAGATGTGAGCTATTTCCAGCCTTCCCTCAAACCCAGGCTGTTGGATTTTCTACTCTTGACTCATAACTATATGGTGTGTTGTACATTTAAGCTGCTTTCAGACTTGTTTTTAAGCGGCAAATACTTGAAGATGAAGGGTTGAGAGTTATAGTGTGTTTTCCTCTACAGCGGAATAAAAGTGGTGATACTTTTTGAAGGTTGTGAAAGAGCTGTTAATGATTTTCCATGAACTTTTGATGTAATGATAGAAGGGAAAAAATTGTAGTATTATACTAGGAAGAGATGATGCCGTTCACACAAACTGCAGCCGAACAACCAAATCTGTAGTCATCTGTAGCCTGGTCATTCATACTAAAAAAGTCCAGTCCTATTCCTTGTGAAATATAATCTAATTCCATTTTCCCTGGGTTGGGTCCTTGCTGCCAATATATCACCATAGTTTTTTGGGTTTTTTACTTGAATTGCACTTTTTTGCAGAAGCTCTAAAAGATTTTGACATCCCTTCTGCATTAATGTGATTTTTCTCTTATATGTACATAAAGTTGATGTTACACAACAGGATTTGCATTTGTTAAAGTGAGCCGTGTACATAGCAATCTTTTCCCCAGTAGAATGAAATACAGAGGTGTAGATATGTACACAAACACGCATGCAGCTAATTCAGCCCACAGAAAGCTCAATTCCTTTGTTGGTCTGTAAGAATCCAGAATTTTTAGAAGTTTGGACACATGCACAGAGTCAGTATCAAAGTTACTGATCATCAAGTCCCAAAACTGCATTGCCAAGAGAGGCAAAGAGGCAAAGCATCACTCTGTGCTTGACTGATTTTTTTATATATTTTCACAAAACAGTCGTGGTTGGCCTGAGGTAGACTTGATGCTTTAGGCTAACAGCAATTTCTGTTTGACTCTGTACATGGAAGATTTCCTAAGGAAAAGGTCATCCTGAAAAGAAGCAATGCTTCAACTACTGACCTCAATGTATGCACAGATTGTATCCCAGCCATGTATCCCAGTTCCACTTTCCTAGCAGTTTTAGTACAAGTCACTAAGAGCCTTTGTCAATTTGTTGACAATTTTAATTACAACAAGACTTGATTATAACTACTTTGCAGACTCTATTTAGTGTTTCTCTTCATTAACATCTTATCAGCAGTATAATTGCAGGCTGGAGTGAACTCACAATGCCTTCTACTTCTTCAAAGCTTCATTCAAAATGTGAAGACAACTTCCAATTCAGTCCTGTGAAGCTAAAGGAGATACGTTCCTTCAAACGTTTCATCAATCTGAAGTTTAAAGCAACAAAACCTGAACAAGCACCTTTTGAACTATTGGGATCATATAAGAATCATACTCATTACAATATCACACTGACTTAAAGAATATGAATTTTCCCACCACTTTAGCAACTGTATTTGCAATCAGAAAAGAGACTGTTATCTGTTCTCTAGAAGACTATTTAAAATTTTTCTGTTTCAAAAAATTTTGTTTGTTCAACAGAGCAAGAAGACATAGCCTCAAGCTGTCAGGGGAGGTTCAGGTTGGACATCAGGAAGAATTTCTGCACTGAAATTGTGGTGAGGCATTAGGGAAGTAGTGCAACCACTGTACCTTGGAGTGTTCAAGAAAAGACTGAATGTGGCTTCAAAATTAAAAAAAGTTCATTTTCTTCTCTGAAGACCTATAATAATAGCATAAATCTAAAACTTTTGTGGGGCAGTCAACGCCTTTTTCCCCTCCATTTAAGGCAAATTGCTTCGCTCTGGATGACAGTATTACCATTTTGTCCTTGCAGCATGCCCATCTTTATTCTTCAAAACTACATTGGAGGCTACCAAACCTGGCTTGTTCTGAGCTCACAGGACAGATGGTGAGTGACAACACCATCTTGTAGTCCTGGTGTGTAAGCACCATGGTGGAAACATTTTCTCTCCCAGTGTCAGGAAGTGCTTGAGGGATGTATTGCTTTAGATTCTACCAACCACAGGGAAGGGAGAGAACAAAACCAGTGGATCTCCCCTGTCACAGCCTCCCTGAGAAGGGACACAGACCCACCCTGATGTGTACCCAGATGCTGAAATAAGAATTCATTCGGCTTGACCAGCAGAGGGGAACTGTGATGACAACAATTTAAAAACAAGTAGGAAAGTTATGGCCCATGATTTTTCTGTTCAAATGTAAAGAGCAGATAGAGACAAGCAACGCTCTCTCTTTTCCCTCATTGTTTCAACCACTTTGTCTACTGAGATCAGCTAGTCCTCTACCAAGAAGTCAGATTCTGAATCAGGATATTTATTTATCATGTATTAATTAAGTATGTGCCTACATAACTGCACTTAAGGTCAGTTCTTAGCTATTTAATTACAAAAGAAAGTTAATCACATTTAGGCAGGCTCTCTCAAGCTTCCTTTTTTTTTTTTTTTCTTCAATCATTTTTCCTCTGTGTTCAAAATTAATTAGTGCTGGCTAAAAAAAATTTACTAGATTGACACCACAGAGTCTGTTATTCTTCCTCTATTGAACAGGCAGAGTGTGAGAAAGATAAATTTTTTCACCCATGTGTTCTTTGTTTTGACATTATTTTTAGAAATTTAAGTGTAAATATGTATTTAATATGTACTAACTTTGAGGCTACAAGATGTTATGATGCTTACCCACACAGCTTACCCAGATTCAGGAATATGAATATCTAAACTCAGCCCCCCCCCCTAAAAAATCATGAAGCACATTGAAAAATTTGAGTATGTGCTGACAAACACTTTCCTGGTTTTCTCTAGTTCATTTAGTCTTATTTTTCTTGAGAAATTTTCTCATGCCGTGTTCATAAACTTAATTCTGTAGCCATAGACACTACAAATTACTTAGGAAAAGACAGGCATATAACCAGACAAAACACACACCTCCCAAAAGTAGGCATTTAAAGAGAAAAAATTATCATGAGAAATGAGCTGAAATCATGGGGAGTTCACAATCAATTTGCAGAGTACTGCTATGGGAACTTCACCCAGTAATTCATGTACAGCACCCAATAAACATGCCTCCTAAGACAAATGCCTTATCCTGACTGAACAGCAGGTTTGCTCACAGATAAATCCGCAGGAACCTGTAGCCCTGATTCACATTCATATGGGCTGGGGGTACCAGACCTTCCAGATCACTGCCATTTTTCACTGTAGGATTCTTACTGAGGGGGCCAGTCCAGAAAAGTTAGTTTTTTTGTTTCCTTTTGGGATGTCATCCCCTCTAGAAGGACAGACACTTGCAGTTTCTTTTCATGTTAGTGTGCCTTTTAAAGAGCAAATTTCCTAGCAAGGTAGCTCTGTTTTATGTGTCTTGCATGTTAATTTGTAGATGTCTGAATCAGACATTTTTTGTGGTTTTTTTTGTTTGTTTGTTCGGGGTTTTTTTGTTTGTTTGTTTGGGGTTTTTTTGATTGTTGTTTGCTTTTGGAGGTTTATTGTCGGGTTTTTTTGCATTTGAGGTTTTTTTGTTTGTTTGTGTTTTTTTGTTTTCTTTTGTTTTGTTTCTTTTTCTAGATAAGAAAGATGCAAAATACTAGTGAAATCCATTTCTAAACTCTTTCTCTCCTCCTCCCTGGAGAGCTGCTCTAAGTCTTTTCCTCCACTACAGAGCAGTGTGTGTGAAGGTGACAAAACACCACTTTTAAGTCTGCCCTCCAGGGTCCTTTTGTCCTCCATGTTCAAACAATAAAAATACAGAAGGAGAAAAAAAAAAAGAGAAAAAACAAAGATTAATAAGAAAGAAAAAAAAGTAAAACAAACAAACCAGCACACTTAGAAAATTATTTCTAAAAAGCTTTTAAATTGTATAAGGAGATTCTGTTTCAGATAGGCTTTTTTTGACAAAAATGCACTGCAAAGTCACTGATGCCNCCCCCCCCCCAAAAAATAACCCCAAAAGCTAAAAAAACAATGAAAGGAAGGACAAAATACTCCAGCTGCTACCAAACCTCAAGCTATAACTGTGTGCTCTGCATTTGAAACTTCATCAAAAAGCAAGAGGCACAGATCTGGGGAGGTGGGGTGCAAGGGAAAAAGATATATAAGCCAAAAGAAATATCAAAGGACACCTTTGTTGGTGGAATATTTTTCATTATATCTTGACATTACAGAAGGCAGGATGGTGATCAGTAAAAATGAGTACAAGTATGAAACAAATAGAAAAGTCAATGAACACACAGAATGCATCAGGTATATTCAATAGATCATCAGCAAAGGAAATCAGCCCAGAGTATTTTCAACTCTCTATCAGTCCATTTATGTATATATCTATTTATCCAAACATTATTCAACCAGAACAGGAAGGTCAAGATGCACAAAAGATTTTAAAGGAAATCTCATGAATGTACAGAGGTGTGATAGTCATGTGTGTATTTGCCAGCAGCTGTGGACAGATGGACTCAGTGAACTGGTTGGTCACTTTATATCCTTTTGTCCCTCTTTCTCACGGTACATACAAGATCCTGAGAAATGCCTGGAAACACTTAAACTCATTTTTTTAAGAGATCAAAATGCCTATGTCCATATCAGGATGTATCATCCAATCACTACTAGCAATAATGGTTTTCTTAGATTGTAGGCCCTTAAATGATCAAACATGCAATTGAATATATAATTAACCAAAGGGATAAAATGACAGTGATTTCTCGAATTACTCAAAATTAGTTTTAAAGGAGGAGGAAAAAAATAAGTTTGCAACTTGTGGGAAAGCAGATGGGAATACCAGTCTGTGTGCTAAATGAAAGTACTAAGATCCCAACAATATGTGTTGATTTTTTAATCTTTTTTTTAGATTATCTATTTCAAATTTTGAAATATTTCATTAGAAATCTTTCTGTTTACACTGTTTTTGTATTTGTGCCACAGACAGCATAAAAAATGCTGGTCTTAACCAGCAAAAAAAAAAAAAAGGTGAATAAAGTCTCTAGAGATAACCATTCATTTCTGAAAGCCATTCATAATGATGAATGTCTGTGAAATGCACTGTAAGGGGAAAATTGCTCATCTAATCTCCACCTTCTTGTTGGTGGTGACAATGAAGAGTTAGCAGCGAAAATTGAAATTCTTGGAGAACTTTTTAAGATTTTTTCAGGATTCCTCAAATGTTTGCTACATTTCTTTGAGTTAGTCTTTGCCTTTTGCTACACAACTGGTATAAAGAGAAAAAAAAGGTGAATATCTTGTTTTCTAAAGACTAGGAAAATGTCTTGTCCTTGTGAATGATGAGAACATATATAAGTATAATCTGCAGTTATTATATAAATTCAGGTCAGTGATAAGGTAAACCCTATGATTATTGAATTGTCTTTGCCTGTTTCTCTCTTGCCCTTGTTAACCACTCATTATCGTTCCCTTGAATTTCATATTACAGATTTCCTGGGTCAGTTAAATCCATATTTCTTGCGCAGGAGTTGAGAAGAGTTTGAACATTCTCTGTGTCCTCTTCTTCCCCCATTCTTGACATATCTTGCCTGGAAAGCCTTCATTTCCTTGATTCCCAGCTGGTATCCGAGATGGAGCAGAACAACATGACCTCAGGGACCATCAGTCAGTCCTGGTTAAAGCTGCAGCCCTGACATGACAGGCCTGGAGGTTTTTTTCTTTTTTTCCTTTTAGTTTACCATGCTGAGTATGACTCAATATTTTCTGCTTATGGTTCATCCCTGTCCTCCCGCCGCACAAGGGAGCTTTCACTATCCATCTACCTCTAAAAAAAGTACTTGCAAACAGGAACGCACCACGAGGCAGGTGACCTAATGAATGCAAAACTGTGGTCTGGCTATGCTCTCCAAGCACTCCAAGAGGAGACACTTCACAAATGGGGTTGTGTGTGATAATTGTTACAGATTCCAGCACCAAGGATTGAACCAGGTACCATCCAAACCGAGATGGAAGTGTCTTCAACAAGTGGGGCAAAACAAGCCGTCACTTGATGTGATGAGGGCTACAGAATACCCGCCGCATTGTGGGAAATCCTAGCAAATATCAGAGTGCAAAACCAGTCCATGAGGAAACAAACAGGTTAAACAACTCAATTTGATTTGATAAATATGGAAAAATGCTTTCTTTCCAAAGCTTCCCAAGTATATTTAGCTAAGATATTATAATAATTTAATCATCTCTCCCATCTCCCTCCTTACTCAGATCAGCTGGAGATTTTGACACTTCCAGACCAAAAAACAGCATAACTTTATCTTTAAACATACAACCCTTTAACATGGATAACAATATTTGCTCTTTTGCTTTCCTGTGAATGAGTAGTGAAAAATTAATATATTTTTTAAAAATTTCTAGATTACTCCAGCTTCAGTGTAGTGCCTTATACCATTTTAATACAATATCCCTGGACCTCTTTAGCTGACTCAATAGTAATGTCTGTAAAAAGAAGCTTCATTGATCATATTTGAACTGTGTGAAAATGAAACATGAAACAAACTACTCTATACCTTTGCCAACACATGGACACACAGCATAGCAGACCTCGCTCAGGTGAGAGAAAAGAACTTAACAAGAGTAAATGCAGGCATCAGTGGTCTCTTCAGAGATAAGGGTCCACATTGCATATGCAAAGGTCTTGCAGAGGCAGCCTGTGTGTTCCCAGGGGTTATCAGCGTGCCCTCCTGGCTATCACACAAAGTCACAGCTTGGTTGTGGCTCATACAAGGTTGTGTACAGAATATGAATTATCGAACCTTGGATTTCTACATGCTGTTTGATATCCAGGTAAGATTGGTGAAGAACTGGTGTAGATCATCTGCTTATATTTGCATAGTTGTCTTATAGCTCTTTTTTTAATTTATGTTGATTACTCCTTCTGCCTCCAGACTTCAAACAAGTGTCTCTCTAGGGCTGCATTCTGCCCTAAATTAATCTGGAAATGAGTTTTGTGGGCTTGACAGTGCTAGGTTAAAGGTTTGACTCAATGACCTTAATGATCTTTTCCAACCTAAGTGATTCTGTGGTTCTATAATTCTAAAAAGACAGGACAGATCATGTTTCAGGCAGGGGGAACAGTCAGAAAAGTGTGTTGATCAGCAAATTATTTATATATGACTGACCATTTTTTAGACTTCAACTCTTCTGTTTTCCTCAAGTTTTTTCCTTCCTAAACTACCTAATTTCTCGGTATCTCATAAAGGGTCTGGTGCAATCCCAAAGCACTTTTCCTCTGCACTCTTTATCACATCCCACATTTTGTCTTGAAGGTGATCTCCAGAGCTGCTCCTGATGCCTTGTGGTGGTGGGTGTCACACCTGCATAGCAGGGCAAAGGCTTTATTGGACAGTTTAGGTCAGGGAAGACAGGGAATTTATTTATAGGAAGTCCTTGATTTGGTTCCCTGTCTAGCATTGTACCTTTGTGGTCCTCTGAGCTAGTGGGCATGGGTATTTAATGGGTTTATGGACTCTGGGATTGGCATGAAATAATCTGGCAGTGCACAGTTTGGGCTCCCCTAGCTGCTACTCTGTGATGGTCTGAAAATTAGCTTTTTTTGTCATAAAACCTAACAATGAGAGCTAAACTTAAGCCTCTGTAACTGAGTTTGTCCTAGCACTGAGTCCAGCTCCAGGTATGGGTAAGATCTGACTTTTCTTCCTTCTAATTTTTGAACTCAGGCAAAAAGCTTCCTAATTCCATGGATAAAACAGGGGGAAAAAAACCCACCCTCTTTGGGTTGGTTTCTTTTTGGTTTGTTTGTGGTTTGTTGTTTTTGTTTTTGGTTTTTTTTTTTTTTT
>VXBU01009360.1:70182-85170 GCA_013400315.1 Bombycilla garrulus | reverse complement strand
TGGATAGATCACATGAGTAACTTACCACCTCTATTTCTTCAGGACAGGACAAAGGCTCTTTAAATCCTTCTACTTCTGGAATAAAAGAAAATGAAACAATGAGGTAAATTAAAGCAACCTAAGCCAAAATATACAAAAAATGTAAAGATATTTGTTTTTGTATTACACTTACAAAAGAGTAAATTAAAATGGTATCTGAAGGATTGGAATTGCCACTATTTTTTACGATGATATATCAAAGTATTTAAGATGTCTGAAATCCTTAAATATAATTAGTTTTAGTGAAGTCAATAGAACTATTAAGATAATCCTTCTAGTTCAGATAGTTAAAAATATGTACCACAGTAGTTTGCTAGAAAAATTGGTGTATGTCCATTTACTCTGCCTTTCATGTGAAAATAAGTATAATAATTTTCCCATAATATTAAAATATTATCAGACTAAAATCTCTTACAGTCCAAAAGCCATGTTGATATCACATCTGCATTGTATTTTTGATTTTCTTTTCACCTGACAATGTCTTCTTTCATTTTGTTACTACATTTAAAGTGAAATATTTCCAAAATAATAAGCATTGTCTCATATATGCTTCTTTTTAACATTTTTTAATTTAAGTATTCCACTTTATTTTATTTTCATTGTAAAATCCTTGCTCTTGCATCATATTCCAAATATAATGACTGGTGAATTCTGAGGTTCAAAAGTTCTGCTTTTAAATGTAGTACTTTAGGTTAGTAATCAGAGACTATTTTGAAAATGTTGTGCCCACAGTACATATGAATATGCTAATCGGCTAAACTTAATAGTTCTCATTTGTATTAATGCAAATTAGGCGGCTGTACTTTCACCAAATATTTTCCCCGGTATTTATTAGAGAAATCAAAATCTCTTTCCACCCATAATAAGTCCTAATATTTCATCTTTACACTTTAAAGGGTGCGTTTTATTTTAGCTTAATCTAATTTCATTGAACAAAATTGCATCTAAAGGCAATATAAAGCTACAATTTGTTCCATGTCAAATAATAAAAACGGACTTTTAATTTTACATCATTTTGGCCTTTTGGTTTGTGCATTTCAATTAAGCCTCTCTTATAATCCAAATGGTAGACCATACTTTATGTTCATTTGGTCTTGTGGACTGATATCAGCTGTACTCCTGGTGCCACCTTCTCTGTAGCCTTCATCCTTTCTCAATTCTCAATCTCAATTTACTGCCATGAAGATTGGGATTTTTCTGCTTACTCAAACCAGTCTCACACTAGCTGGAAATGAAACCACTTGGGATCAGATGTGCCCAGCTTTCGAAAAGGAGTAAAGGATTGATAAACATTCACAACAATCTGGGTCTGTTCTGGTCTTTGGACCTGAATCTGGAGCTGTTGCTCCTTCAATTTTCCTTATTGAGCACCAGGAGAGCCCTAGAGTTGAAGTGAAGCCCAAAGAGAAAAATTCTAAGGACCATGTAGAGAAACCACCTCTGTTTTTCCAAGCACAGTAGCGTGCAAGACCGTGCTGAAGTCTCTTATGATCTTTGTCCATATAAATTTGTTATTAATAGCAAAAGTATTTTTGGTGTTAGCAACTTTCTCTTTCCCATGTGAAAGATGTAGGACTGCTCTTTACTATGACATCCTTTAGAATCATATTAATTTTATTTCAGGATCACATGCCAGCCATTATCTTCTGAAGCAGAAAAACAAAAGAAACTCCACCATTATTATTCAGAATGTTTACAGTGTGACAGTGATCTGCATGATGAAAAGATCTGACTTGAATGTAGCTGTTCCAACCCTCAACACAGATGAGATAGAGCTTTGGTGGGGCACCATGACCACACTTTCCAGAATCTCCCTGTCCTCATATGTGACTTGTCTAATAGGGACTTTGGTTTTTACTCAGTCCCTAATTACACAGTGGAACCCAATACCTGATTTGCCCATGCACGCTGTTGCAATTAAGATGATTAATAATATATGTTCTGCAGAGAAATAGCTGAGAGTAGCTTCCAAGGCTTGAAGCCTTGAACTTCTTTTTGCAGCTTTAAATGTAGTTTTAGACTCGATGGCTTAACAACGACTGGTTCTGCGTCCCATAGAATTAATGAAGCCTGATTTTTGCTGGCATTGTGTCTCTCGGCCAGACCATGCTGTGCCAGGGAAGGTACAAACCCTGATTCTGAGGCTGAGATGTTCAAAATCACATTCCTTCTCTGTGGGCTCTTTCGAGTCTAATGAGAGTAAACTCATGCTGCAGCCTGTCTTTAGTGGCCATGCTCATAGAGTGTTTCTCTGCTATTCAGATGCCTCTTTTCTGAAGCCTGCAGTAATTTAATATCCTTGACACCTCCAGCTCTCAGCTAAATTTGATTGAAATGAGCTAATCAGTCTGCAAAGTGAGACAGACAGACAAATAGGTAGAGATGCGTGTGCTCTTTGACCATGATAAGCCTCATTTCCTTCAGAAACCCAGCTGAAAGAATAAAATCCATGATGCTTCAGTTTAATTTTGGTTTTCTGTTTTTATTGTTTTGGGTTTTTTTAAGTTTTTTTTTTTCTTCCCAGGGCAAGCTAACCCCAGCACTAAAAGCAGAGCAACCCTGACATCAGAGTTCAGGGAAAAAGAAAGCAGCAAGCTATTCCATCAGGGAAAAAGTAGAGGAAAGGTGTTTTTTATTTTCTTAACTGCAGTAGAAATCAAACAGCAGAGCTTTAATGGAAAAAAATCTCACTTTTTTTTTTTTTTTCTTGGAAGAAGGAGAAGATGGGAGAGAGGAGGAGGGAAAAAAAAAAGCTAAGCGACTGTCAGATCAGCTCAGGATCTCCATTAGAATGCAGAGTGCTCCAGAGTAATTACAAAACAGCTGTAATGGAAAATTGGTAGTCAAACCCATTTTCCACCAACTAGAACGGTGAATGGGCTCCATTATGTTCCTAATTCTCATTAACTTAATTTGCATAGGAAACAATGAAGGAATACCTAATGAGTTAGACTCAGCTAGCAGCAGATCGATACCCTTGTGAACAGGGGTTCGACCCATAATTACAGGACATGTGGCAAAGCCAGAATGTTTCTGCTCCTACATAGGGGAGATGGAAAGGTTGGCCTCGCTGTTGTTATTTATTTAAAGGCTGGAAATGTGGTGCCCACAGGGGCGGGAATTTGTTGCTGTTTGGAGGTGGGAGGGAGGGGGAGTTGGTTTTTTCTTTCTCACTTTGTTCTGTGGCTTTTAGGAAGAAATTTATTATTTGACTTTCATTGTTGCCTGAAGAAGGAAATTTTTTTAAAATTTTGCTCTTTTTAGTCCAAAGTTTAATAACTGTGATGTGCTGATGCTGTACACTGAGGGCTGCAGCCAGCACACTCGCTGCATGTGTTCTGGGCCAACTAAAACCTGGACAAATACACATCATGTGTCACCATGCCCCAGACTTTGAGGCCAGCCAAAAGGCAGTGCCTGCTCACCTGGGCTCAGCTCTGTGCAAACAAAATCACACGATATTAGAGCACCAACAGATGTAAATACCACTGGCTCAGGGTGCCTGTGTGTCTCTTTGCAGTGTAATCCCAGGAAAGTCCCTGTTCAATTCCCGTTCTTGGCAACGTGGTCGTATTTGCAGACTTGGACATGTGCGTTCAGTTCTCTGGCCTTTAACTCCTGCATGTGGGACAAGGATTGCAAATCTCTGCTCTGGTTTAGACCCTACACTGTGTGGGGAAGGCTCTGGATGATCCAGAAATTGAGGTAATCTGAATGAGAAATATTTACTCTGACAAGTGAAGACTGTGAGCAAGGTGGGATGTTGTCGCTTCTGTACATTGAGACAATTTTTCTGTTTTTCTTGATTTGTCAATCCTAGACCACAGTAGCTAGATCATGCTTATAGATATCAATACAGTTACTGGAAGTGGTTGAATCTCTCCCAATAGTTTCATAGCTTAATTTAGTACCTATTGTTCTTTCGGAGTGAAATTTCCCTCATGAAGAAGACTTCTGGAGGAAAAAAAAAAAAAAAAGAAAAAGAGAAATTACAAAAGCAGCATTATGTGAGTCCTCAAAAGAGTTTTAAATTAATGTTACCATATTTTTGTATGTACTGCAGCTGTGCAGTCCTCACAATGCCAGAGGGAACATGCTGTGGCAGATTCTGTAAGAAATGCATTAAAAGAAAAAGTGCCTGCCTTAACAAGCTCATAACCCACCCAGATCAGGAAAACAGAGGAAACTGTCCCATTCCCTTTTCACAGACAGAGACCTGAGTCACTGAATGATTCAGTGACAAGTCCAATGCCAGACTCAACTTCAGGTTGATGATTTATTACTGCAACATCTTTCATGTATTATATAAGCAAATATTATAGGATGCATGGATTTTGGTGTCCCACTGTGCTAATTTTTTCCATATGACATAAGAAAGAGATGGCACTATGAAGGCATTATGCTATGAGGGCATGCCGAAGCTGTAGGAATCTCCAGCAGTTATATTCATAGGACCTAAGGAAAACTTTCAGCTCAATTCAAGACTGTAATTAAATGTTGGGTGTTGTAAAAGGTTTTTAGCTTAAGAACCATTGCATCTTAGACTGGATGAGTGATTGTAGAATTGTGTGATCTTCAAGAAATGTCTATAAGTGGGAAAACAGGAGAACATCTCCATTATATATGTTACATGACAGGGAAGGGTAACAGGTTTGCTCTCAGTGGGGTGGAGAGCACTTGCAGACACAAAGGAGCAGTGAGGTGAGGTGACCAGTGGGTTCTGCTTCATTTCCCCATGGCAGGGGTCAGCAGGTGGCACTCACACACAGCCTCAGGAGGTGCCAATGCCACTGGAGTAGTGGCAAGTTTCTCTTTTTAGAAATGCTGCATCATTCTTAGATCTTTGCTGCAGTTCCTTTGTGGGAAGCTGTGGCAAACAGCTCAGGAAGGGTTTTTTTCTGTCATAGCATTTCTGACTTAACACAGAATTGCACTTTGGGAAGTGGTTTGAAGTCCCTGAAAGCCGGATGGTCCAAACTCTGATTTTATAAGTTCTGTTAAATAAGTAGCATATATAACATCAATACATTATGAAGCTGAACCCTTATATAGAGTCATGAATTCCTCCTTCATCTGCTAGATGAAGCTATGTGCAAGACCAAGATATCTGCCTGCAATGAGAAATAGCACTGTTCAATGTTACTCAGTTTCTTAAAAAAAACTCTTCTATGTTTTCTTTGCAAAGGTTTGTTATTGTCCAATTTCTCATCTGTTTTAAAATACAGAATCTTCTTGGAATTCAACGGTATTTTTTTCCCCTTTGAATAATTGTAATTTTGTAGCTGGGTAAAGAGGGTACAACACTATTATGGGCCTCTTGAGACCAGAGGTTCATGTCCTGTGTAATTGACTCAGTGAGGGTACTTGGCCAAGTGACTTTGTCATACTTTGCTCCCCCTCTCCTTTTCAATTGTTTTTCATCTTCTCTGTTCAGATATCTCTGTTTCATGTTCTTACTCATCCTTTCTTTATCTGATTTCACCACAACAAATAGAAAAAATAATCACAGTAATTTAAAATACATTATTCTGGGTTTTGATTCAGGACAAAAGCCTTTTGTCCAGCTTTAGACTGTCAGCTTTGATTTGAATGAACTCTAAGCAATCACTGTGTTAAAAAGATTATGGAAACCAAAAGACCAATCTTTCTGCAAGACAAAACCCTGAATTCACCCTCTGCTGGTTAATCTAAACTCAGAATCAATGGCTAGTACTTAAGAATTTAATTCTGAATTATTGTTGCTCTGTATGGCTAGTTACATTTGTTTAATTAAAGTAACACATCTGTACAGTAAATAGCCTGTGATTGGGCAGTAACATAATACTGTACAAGAAGCAGTAATTGGATGGCATAATGAAATGCATGGTGGTTTTTGGGTTTGTTTTTGGTTTGTTTTGTTTTTTTTAAGAAAATATAATGAGATTTCATCGTTTTATACAAGCAGGTAATTAGTTCTTAGAAATTCAGGTAGAGTAAATTATCTGTAGATTTGAACTGTCAGCAAGTATTTTATACAGCCCAGCTGAAGAGGTAAAAATGTTCTGCTTTAACTCTCTTGAAATTCAAGCCAAAATGAGGCCAGTATGAAATTAAGGAAGTAGTAAGAGCTGAGAGGATTCAGCTTATTTCAGGCCATCTGCCATAACGTGTATCGAGCTTGCGGGTGAATTTGGGTAGGTGACAGCATGTTTCCCCCAGCCTAGGCAGCACAACACAACTGCAAGATATCACCCAATCAGATCACTGTGTGTGAGATTTCTTTTCTTTAGATTTTTCAGATTAACTTCTTTTTAAGCCCATTCATCAAATGCACCACAATTTGGAGACACTTCCCATAGGTGGATGTTGTGATAGTAGGAATATGTGTAGAAGAAAGGTACAAGGTTCTGGTCTAGAGCTGCAGTAAGTGCAAATCAGCTTCTGGGCTAATACTGAATCTCTGTTCCTCACTTTTGGAAAATTAATGCTGTTCGCTTTATGTGTCACAATCACGCCCTGGTAGGGAAGCAAGACGAGGGAGATAAAGCAAGTTAGCAAAGGTTAACATTCAGAGGGTTTGGCAGGCAGGATCAGAAGTCAGGGGATGCAACTGCCTGCATTGTGTTCTGAAAACAATCCATCTTCCTCCTCAGACAGTCGTGATGTTTAATTGATACATTTCTGCCTTCCCCTTGCTGTTAATATTTAAGCAGGTGATCACAGCGGGCAATGGGCTACTTGCAGTAGCCAGGTGGCCCTGTCAGCAGCCTGCTGCACTGATCACCTCCCCTGAAATTTGCGTTGTTTTTTGTTCTCTGAATGTGCACCAACAGCCCCAATTTAAAAATGCAAACAAACAAACATATATCTAAACTTTCTCTGAAGGAAGCCTAACCCCCTTGAAGAAAGTTCTGCAGGGCCACCACTAGATTCTTTTATGCATCTCTCTATACATTTTTTTTTCTCTCTGCTTTTTTGTTTAGCTTTCACTCTTGTTCTCAGCATTGCTTTCTTTCCTTTGTACTTTGATGTTTCTTTGGGGATGAGAGGAAGAAAAGCAATAAAAAAACAAAGCAAAACAACAACAAAAATGAAAAAAACCCCACAATCAAACAAATAAAAAACCTCTAAGGCATTTACAGTTTTTATTCACACTAACTACACCTGCCAACAAACAGGAGGGAGTGTGGAAAATGAGGGAATTATAACCGAGAAATACAGAGGTAGGAAGACTGGGGTACAGGTCCTTCTCTAGGGTGTCTGCTCTGAGAGCACAGCCTTCCAATCACCCAGAGTGAAAGGCCTGACTTACTGGCTGGATCATTTTCTCTTCCCCTACTCCACTCTGGCTCTTTTCCAGAGCAACAACCAGGTTGTAGGCAACTGATATATTTGTTCTTGTCTAAGGGACAGCTGGTTCAGGTTAAGAGCCTCCAGTGTTCAATAGTCAGCTGCTTTTTGCAGAGTTAGATTAATGGAAGTAGTCTGTGGTTAGTGTTTGCCCAGTTATCTCTTTAGTCCCTGAGTCCAAATTCTCCATCATACAATATTTAGGCTCATAAGAATCTGTCCTACACCTATCTCCTAGTGCTATAGCTCAACAGTATAGATGCTGTGGACAGGCTTGAGCTCAAGTCCTCTGCTAGAAATGATTTCATTTTGTACAGATTTTTTTTAATATTGATGGGGTTAAGAATATACCAAAAAGTTTATTTTATGTCATTAAAACCTCTTCTTTGGCAATGTGGCTGAAATAAAAAGACTGGCCTGAAGCTTTCTCAGATCTTTGGACTTTCTCAATTCATTCATTAACACCTCTGAGAAATTTTGGGCATAAATATAACATTTCCATGCATGAAACAATGTACTGTCTTGAATCTAGTACAGTCATCCACAACTAAGGAGGTCTGAATTTAAACCACTATAAACACAGAGGAAAGCCAGACTGTGATCCAGCTACTGAGATTACAGTAGTTTACAACTACTAACTCAGCTAAACCTGAAAGAGTATTTGTGGCCGTGAATGGAAGAAGGTTGCAATCATTCAGAGAATCCAGAATTAGGCATCTGTTTTCCTGAGAAAGGTAGCTTTAAGTCAAATGATTAGTTTGCATGTGTTTTGCTCTGAGAACAGGAACTCAAGAATTCATCATTTATTATGTATTCATTTAAATGTATTTAGCCCTGTACTCTCAATGCATGCTGCAGTTTGATGCAAAAGCTGATCCTGTTGTGTTCATCACTCTAGTCATTATATCCGTTGAGGTTTTAGAGCCCTATACAGAGTTAAAATAATTTCAACGAGTCACCGTGTCTGAGATCTCCTGGTACTGAGAACAAGTATCATCCAAAGATCTGTGATTTAGAAATTATCTCTATTTCTTTTCCTGTTGTGATTTACCAAGTATACTGGTGAGTCCTTACCCTGTCTTATCTAATGATTTGAGAGCCATTGTCCTTATGAATTTACTGGTTGGTTTTGATTTAGTTTGGTTTGGGTTTTTTGTTTATTTGTTTGTTTGTGTTTGTTTGTTTGGTTGGTTGGTTTTTGTGATTACTTATAGCTTATTGTTCAGCAAAACAGGTTCCCAATAGTCCTGTCCTTTTTTTTTGACACAAGACACAGCTTGTTGTCCTGGCTAAATATGTGGACCTGCAAGGATGTAAAGATAGTTATAGTCACCCATCTCTTTGTGTGGAATGCCAGATCATGACAAAGATGTTCCCATGGCTGTATGAAAGTACACAAACATGGATCAACCAAAATAGTGGAGTTTCTGGATAAAAAGAATGTCACTTGGAGAAATCCAATGTCTTAATCTTCTACTGCATTTCTTTGCTTTGTGACACAGAGCTTATGCTGTTAAGGAGTTAATACTACCAGAAGTTCTCTGACCTCTGTGATTCTCTTGGCAGGGCCACAGGTGGTTGAGAAGTAGTGGAAAGGGACAGGAATTAGTGGGAGAAAGGACTGGAGTGGGATAGAATGTCCTCTTATAATGCTGACTTTGGGGAAAGAACTCAGAAAAGGTATTTCATCAATCCCTACACACTCTCCTATAATTCTGAATTTTCCCAAGAACTATTTTTTTCATAAGAAATTAGAAACTTCTCCTTTCTATCAGAAGCAGGCACCATTTAACTAAGAATATCCACTAAAGAGAACATTCACAGCTTTCTTACATATTAGTGAGGGTTGACAATAATTTCTCAAGCTCTTGAGTAAAACAATCACTGTGGAGCTCAACATCTGAACCACAAAACATCACTTTTACCACGGATCCATTTTATAAATCAGGCACTGGGCAATCAAAGGTTCCTTTTTTACTCATTTTATTACATCTTCTGCATTCTCTAGTTCTTTATATGATGGCAATTTTGCCTGCACTTTGTGCTTTGTCTACAATGTAGCATCTTCCCCCATTCTTATGTTGGAATGCAGAGGGCATTTTAATAGCTCCATTTCATCCACAAAGAAAGAAAAATAGTAAAAAGCATGTGATTTATTTATATGGACAAAATGGTTTGATGTTGTTCCTTGTTGACAGACTGTTCTGGCCAGAATTACATTGTATTGATAAAACTGTGAAGGAATGTCATTCATCGACCACATGAAGTTAAGGGATTGGGAAAAATTAATTTGTCCACAGAACTTTCTTTCCCAAGCTGTCAGATGGTTCTGGAGATTTGAACAGCCTTATGCTCACATTTGTGTTCACATCTACTTTATCTTTATTTGTTCAACCATTTTGTCCTTACTGGCCCACATTCCTGTAAATTCAGCAAATTTTGAACAGTTGGTCTCAGCAGTTAGCTACCAACATCTAATACTTGAGGGTTTTATCTTGATGGGCCTCCAGAATATTTTGAACTTACCCTATCACTAAATAAGCAAATCCTTAAAGAACACAATAGTGATTTTTTGAAATTGTATAAGATTTCCCTTCTCATACACCAGAATGCACAATTTAAAGACTTGGCACCAGTTACTTCCACAACAGATTCTCTCCATGCAGGTCACAATTCTTCATATACCATGTGATTCTTAGAGTTAGTTTGCTGTCCTCAGTCTTAAAGGTAAAAGACCTCTTCACACAGAACAAGATTAACAGATGCATTTTAAGAGAGTAGGAAACTCAAACAAGTCTTAGTTTCTGAAATCATCCATTACATCTATTTGTTTCTTTTATCTACTTTTCTCTTGGGATCTGCTCATGATCCTTCAGTAAAACGTTTAGTCTCACAAACACACACACCTGGGGACCTGTCATCTTTAAAAAAGGAGTCCACAGGGAAATGAAAGTACTTTTAATTTAGATCTGTCTTAACCAGAATTAAACTGAGCTTTAGATCCCATGTGATGGTGTAAGTCTGACATTTGCTTCTTGCTTTTTTCCAAGCTAGCAAGCACAAATGTACTTCCTCTATAAAGTAACAGAAAAGCTAAGATTGAATGTAATTAAAATAAAATACAACAATATTAAAATAATATTAAAGGAAGGAAATGTAGTGCATAAACTAGTCATTAACCCCAGCATCCTCAATAGATTTAAATTTGAGTAACTGTTGGTTGATTTGCCTACTTATAATTCTCACTCTAGTTTTAGCTGGATATTATATTCTTTTCATCCATTAAAGCTTTGCAGCTGCTTCCCACTCCAGTAAGGGGTGCACTGTCATGCCAAAGGGAATGATTCCTAAACGAGAGAAGTTTTCAGTCCTTGGGGAATTTCTACAGTGATTCCAAAGGGGCCTAGGATTTTACCCATAGGCTTATATCTATGCTATAGATTAACCTGGTATATTGCATCTAAACACTCCTGAATCCTAATCAAGTCAGTTAAGCAAAATGTTAGTGTAAATAAGTGCACAGACTACCAGAATATCCTGAAGCTGTATTTCTTTTCATCTATGACCCAGATTTGGATCCTCACACTGCATTACTGCCCCTTCCTCTCACTGTGTATATATATACATAAATGTATATATGTGTATGTACATACAGCCTAGTAAGGCATACTAAAATGCTTTAGGATAAAAGATCCTGGGTAACATGTAGCCATAAGATGTTATTTATGCAGTTTCCTTGGAGGAAGATTAATTGGGCTGAGGTATGTACGCTAATGCATGAGTCAGCTGTGGTATCATCACTGCAGATACATGGCTGATTCAGATGATTTAAAACACACAGCCATACTACAAAGCAGCTCAGGACAGGAAGTTAAGAATGATTTCAAAGCCAGCAGATACTGCAGGAGAAATCTGAGCTGGTAGAATATAATTACACCAGTCAGCATGTTGTCTAGGCAAGTGAATGAATATTCTCTTTTCTGCATGAGAGCCAGAGGCTTCTTTCAAATATCCATAACTCCAAGTTTAGACATGATTATGAGGATACTTTGGATTTAATATTGATTTAGAGAGCACAAGATACTGGATGGAGTCCTGAAAAGTAAATCTCAGGACTGACAATCCCAGTAAAGGCTTTAGTCACTGGAATTAGTTCTGAAGACTAGTCCTGAAGCTGCCCTCTTTGTGTAGGTTGGGCAACATCAGTTATGGCTCTTGATGCAGTTCCAGCACTTCCAGAAATGTGCCTGTAATCCAGCAACCTCCAGAAGCTCAAGGACATGGCCCTGAAAGAGTTGTTTGAAGTGACTCAATCACTTACCATAAGAACTGAACAATTTAAAGGAGAAGGCAGACAAAGAAATTGAAAGCACACTTTTGGGAATGAAGATGGTGCAAAGGGACCATGCAGAACTCTTAGCAATTTGGAAGTATGATTCTTGATTCACCAGCCACTGGTAGAGCAGAGAGAAAACCTGTGGCTCTGGAGCCCCCAGTGGTTTCCTCATAAAACCATCCTTCTCTGGCTTGATTTAGAAATGTGTTTAACGAATTCAAGCTGAAAAAGCTCCCATGAATCTGTAGTTTGAACTGATAGGAGAATCCAGCATGGAGGAGGGTGTGGGCAGGGGTACAGAGAAGAGTCCCAAATTCATAATGGAGATCCAAGTCCAGCCTGAAGGCCTAGCCCTCTCGGCTACCTCACTATAAATTTGTTGATTCCCTGTCACTTATTCCTTTAGTTAACGAGAAGGCACCCAAAGTCTTCACTCCTCCCACCACACACCTTGCTGCCAGCCCATTCTTGCTCCATTTCATGCCCAATCAATATTTTTTGACAACATACAGGTCAGCAATGATGGCAGTTATATCAGCAGCATGGAAATTACAAAAGAAACTATTGTTTGTCTTGAAATTAAGGGCTACTGGAATCAATAGAACATTTGAAAATTGATATCGACCACTCTGCGTTTGTGTCTTTGTATATGTGTGTGTGTATTTGCATGTTTATGGACAAGAAGAATTTTGGGGGTTAACTCCTCTTTCAGCTACATAATTTCTGTTTCTTTTTGACAAAGCCAATGAAATCACCCTAAAAATTATACACATCTGAATCTTTCTGAATCAATTGAAAGGAAAACAATATTGACAACTCATAATTGGATTTCCCTACTTATAATGGTAACAGCCACTGTTTTGTGATTATTTTCTAGGGCTTGTGTGTTGGTTTATTGTTTTTGAGGTTTGCTCTGGGTTTTGTTTTATTTATTTAAAGGTTTCTATTGAAGTCATATCAAGGAGAGGGGAGGAATAATGTCTGCAAATGTCATTTGGATCAAACAAGCCAAGAATAGTAATAGTTATTGTTTGGCATGTTTGAAAGCTATTGTGTGACAAATAGATTTGGAGTCATCATTTGTTTAAAAAGGCAGTAAATGAAACTTTATGAGATGGGGACAAAGTAACAACACAAAATTACCCATCCAGAACTCCTGATGGTGATCAGTAAAATGAAATAGATTAACTGTTTGTTTTTCCCCCTCCAAGACACCAAAGAAATAAGATGCAATCAAAAATATTTGTTATACTTGACCTACAGTGAACCAAAAAATTGCATAGTAGTGGCTCATGACAGCGAAGTTTGATGGGTAATGACTAGATAACCAGAAGCAGATGAGAACATAACAAAAGGCCAACCGAGTATTGTCACAGTCAGAGCAACAAGGGTTTTTTGATGACAAAAGTGATAGTATGAAGTATGACAGTTGTCTCCTAGTATATGCTAAGCCCTTGCTTCATGACTTCTTCCCAAATGGACCAGACAAAATTTTTCTCTTCACCTTTTTCTCCACCTATATTTAATGAAAAATTTATTTTGTTCACCTTCCCTGAACTTCATCTACAAATCACATATGAGGCATTTGTATAAAACCTGAGAATGGTGCTGAAGTACTTCTTGATTGGTTTACTCTCATGAGACATCACACTCAGTGCTAGACCTGGACACAGGAACCTTTCTCTTGGGATGTTACCTGGCACAAAACAGTCCTACTTGGTTTTTTTTCTCTTTTTTCTCTTATGCTACTCATCTTCACTGGATTTTTGGCTAATAAGAGAAAGAGAACAGAACCAGAGGTGAGTTGCAGAAGTCCTTGAAGTAGTGCCTCATCCACAATGACTTGTGGATCAGGTTATTTGAGATTATGAAGTTTCACACAGATAGTGGGGAGAACCTCAGTACTTTCAGTGCTGTGTGAAATATTACACTGTGTTGTGCAAAGGATGTTGAGACAGTCTGTGGGTTTTTTTTTTTAATTTGCTTTGCTTTGCTTGTATCAATTTTCACTGGATGAAATTTCTAATAGTCAGTTATTTTTCCTGGAAATTCCACAAATGCCATTTTCTAACTTCAGTTTCAAGCTGCCCCACCTCCTCCAACCTCTGCAAAAAGCAAAATGAAAAGAAGCCAAACCAAGACAAAAAAAACCAAACCAAACCAAAGAAAAAACAATTAAAAAATAAAAAAACCCTCAAACAAACAAAAAAAAATCCAAGACACACAACAATACAAATAATAGAAAGTGTAACCAACCAACAAAAGAAAATCTATAGTCCACCATTATTGCTCAAAGAATTGATCTGTTAAACCTGACTTATGAGAAAGATATCTACTTATGTCTTAATTACCAAGACAATTTTTCAAATAGATGTTGTAAATATTGTTATTTATTGATTACGTAGCATGTGTTACCATGCTAGAAGCACTTTCCCCTGAATTATGAACTACTTGGCCAAATTTTGATCTCTATTACACCTTGATGGATCCCCAGATCCCCAGATGGAAGACACTATAAAGAGAGTGCTAAATTTGAAGAATATTCATTTGAACATTGACAGACAGCAAGAAGACTCTTTCCAGGCTGTGGGCCAAATTATGCTATGAAACTCACTGCTCCAAGTCTAGTATAACTCCTCTGAGTCATCACCACTCTCAATATTTCGAGTCTCAAGATTTTCCCTGCAGGTCTATTTGCTTCTTAGCCTAATGAATCCTTTTCTAGCTTTTCTTTGCCTCTCCTGATAATCCCAAATCCTCATCCTTTCCCTTCAGGTTAAAATCAAACCACACAAAGTATTCCCTAATCTGAACAAATTTCCATTTCCCTCAAAATTGAAATCTCACCTAATTATATAATTATAATCATTTCAGTTCACCAAAATTGCTTCAACTGTCCTAATTTTTACCAATAAGATATTTTACACATAAATAAAGTTTAAAGTGTTGAAAACATATTGTGCTGAAAACCCGTGAAATGGTCTTTCAGTAATCTGCTTCAAATGTATTGTATTTTGACATTCTTCATTCTGCAATTCACAATTTGGATCTTTTTCTAGTCCTATATGTTTTTCTACAAAACAACCTCTTTCCTCTTGAAGCTACATATTGATTCTAAAGTTTTTCCTGAGGGCCATGTGGACAATCCTAAAGTCTGCTTTTTAGTTAAATTGTGACAGAAACAGGATGAGGCATCAGTCTTGGATATCTGGAATATGAAGCAGGAGATAGATTCTAACAGAAGTTTGAGTGGCTGCAAGAATTAAATTATTTTAAGAATTTAA
>VXBU01009360.1:45501-60658 GCA_013400315.1 Bombycilla garrulus | reverse complement strand
TTTTCATATTCATCTTATTTGAGTATCTGTCTCAGCCTTTGAGTCATTATATCTTCTAGGAGAAACAAGCTATCTAGCCCCCTGGCCTTAATATTTTCAATTTTCTTTTTTATTTCTGGTCCTCTTTTGCCTTTGTTTAAGAAGCTACTGTCTTGTTACCTGCTGCAGATGATCTCCATGCCAAGATTTTGTTTTCCCAAACATTGAATTATTTGTGCACAAGCAAAGTATCTGAAATGGTCTTCAGGCATGAAAAGCGCTTGCGATTCCCCAGCTACAGATAGCTCAAACCATGAGATTTAAAAACATTTTATCAAGGCAAAAAAATAAACCTCAAACTATTCAGCTCAGAAGGTGAGACGTGTTTTAGCCTAGAGAAACTTGTCCCATGCCAAAAGTTTGAGGTTTTTTTAAACTGTTAAAGGTGCTAAGGATATGCTGTAAGGGTCTTAGTTGGAGTTTAACCAGACAATATTCTCATGAGAGATACTGGAATTCTGCAGCAAATTATCAAGTTCAGAGCAGCTGAACATTTCTAGTCTTACTACTCACGAAGGTCCCTCTGCAGACTTCAAAAGCCTGGAAGTCCCAGAAAGCTTCTCTGTTTTCAATCAATTTCTTTCCAAAAACATTTTAACAGAAATTGGGCACCATTTTCCCATGTTGGTGTAAGAAGTTGCTCACATGGCTTTCACTTTCTTGTGCTGTCAATCTCTTCCCAGTGGTTCTATTGAATTATTTTAAATCCTCCTGAAAAAAGGCTATGAAAACTCACTCCACAGGCTGGTTGTTGTTTATTTCTTTTCCCCTTGTTCAGAGACATAAAGTGGTTCTAGTGTAGAAAAAGGAATCAGGCTCCCACTTGGACTGCCGGGTCAGATTCTGGGCTCCCCAAAACAGAGACATGGATATACCAGAGCATGTCCAGCAAAGGGCCATGATGATGAGGTACATAGAGCATTTGGCATGTGAAGAGAAGCTGAGAGGGCTGGAACTGTTCATCCTAGAGGAAGGAAGGCTCAGGGGATCTTACATCAATGTGCATAAATACTACAGGAGAGACAGTAAAGAAGTCACAGTAAACAGGACAAGAGGCAGTGGGTATAAATGAAAACACAGGAAAATCTATTCAAACAAGCACAAGAAGAAGCTTTCTAGCTCTAAGGGTGGTCAAAAACCACAGCAAGTCATCCAGAGAGGTTAGAGAATCTCCATTCTTGAAAATGCTGTCATCATAAATGGACATGGTCCTGACAGATCTGCTTAAGGGGACCTTAATCAGCTGGGGGTAAAATCAGAGGAATTCCAGAGGCACCTCTCATTGTCACTTATTCTGTGACTTTATGATTATTCACTGCTGTGAACACCTAACGCATGCAGAGAGGAAATAGGTTTTAGTCTGCTCTTCTTTCCTGGCACCACACTATTATTTCCTCTGAACAGTTGTTTCTGTCCTTAAATATTCACCTCTGTGCCCATACTGTTCAGAAATATGGTAGCCCCCAGGTGTCAAATCCTAACTAGTTAACTTTTTTTTTATGTGACTTTTCTCATAGTTTTTCTTTCTCAAAATCATAGTGTCAACACATCTTTCCTAATTTTTTTGTTAATTAAGTCAACTTTCAATCCCACTAATGCCATCAGCATTTCAGTCTTAGTACTTTTGTAGAACTTGATCCTACCTGTTACCTTTAATCCTGTGAGTCATCATTAATGATTTCTTCTCATTAATACACAGAAAGTATGCAAGTTTTGGCACAATTCAAAAATCAGAAATAAATCCTGAATGTTTCAGAAAAGTCCTGTGAATTAGCACGGTGTATTTCATGAGTAAAGTCTGAGTAAATGCTTAGTGAATATGAGAAGTCATCCAGGAATATCTGAACAGTCTTATGGTTTCAGACTGTTCTCACAGGAGCTACTTGTCATGAATTCTAGTCAGCAAGATTGCACTTGTATTTCATGTTGGTACATGCATGGTGCTTATCGAAGAAAAAGATCGCTCTTCTGACACCAATCTCCAAGGCTTTGGTTTCCTGTCCAAACACTGACATGTTGACAGATATAAAGCTCCCCATTTCTCAGGCAATATTGTTCTGATCATGATGGTTTTGACGAAATTCCATCTTTATCCCCAATCCATTTTATTTTTTATCATGGCGATCGCTTCCTAGTTTCCCTCAGATTACTTAGTAGCTCAGCATCAATAGACAGTGGTACTAAAGGGAATACACTTTAGTGCTTGTACAAAGACCATCCATCATGGAGAGATGGATTTGGGTATTTTTACAGGATTCTCCTCCATGGTTGGCTGAGTGCTGTTCTGCTGCTGTCTAACATGGGGGGATTATAGGTGTCTCTCTGTTGTACCTGCTGCTTTCATATTGCAAAGCAGGGGGGTTATTAATAGCGATTGTTTTCAGCTGGAGCTTTTAAAGCTTGTAATACCAACACATAGGATTGAAAGTTATTAAATGAACTGCCAGTGCTGCAGCAGAGATGATAGTGTCTAGCTCTGGGCACTTTATTCCTCAGTTTCTTCCTTTTTCCTGGGTAAGCAGACTTTACATTGAATGCTTTTTCACCATAGTGCTCTCCTTTAGCAGACTGCTTTCTATACATAGTTTCCAAACAATGCTAATCTTTCTTTAATTCCTTTTTTAAACCTTTCCCCATCTTTTATTCTCTGACAAATTATACCCTTGGCATCAGGCTCTTCATCATCTTTCAGCTCACTCAGCCTTTCTTGTAGATAACAGCTTTCTGTGAGCATTTTCACTCTGAACATCTTGCCTAGGATCATTATCTAAAGGTATTACTGTATCTAGAACTTCTTGTCCCTTACTTTCCTTTTCCTCACACAAAGAACTCAGTCCCAGGTTTTGCTGATGAACCTGCGAACAGAAATCTTCACTTTATTTGTGCCATGATGGGCTCAGAGCTATTTGGAAATGAGGTCCTGGGATGATAAAAGATAATGCTAAGAAAGAATCATCTCACCAATAGTTAAATTTAGGAATGCAAGAGAGATAAAAGTACTGCAAGTCTGCAGTGTCCCTTAACACGATGCTGTGTGCAGTTCTACTTTTCCTCATCTCTTACAGAAAGAAAACTAGAGAAGATATAGAAAAAAGGCAACAAGAGGGATCACAGGTATAAAATAGGATCCATCCAGGAAACTCCGAGGCCTAAATAATGAGAGGACTGAAAGATGATATGATAAGGGTCTGTGAAAATGTTTATGAGACCTTTCAAGATACAAACTAAGGCATGAAATGAAACTTGCAGATGGGAATTTAGAAATTAACAAAAGGAAGAACTTCTTGGAACTCCTTGCTGCAAGTTGTTGGGTACACTAAAATTCATATGCCTTTAAAAATAAAAGATAACATGAGTAAAAAATTTGTTGATAGTTATTATACTCAAAGATACTGCTCTTAGAACAGAAACAAGAAATGTTTCTNTATACTCTGTGTGTACGTGTGTGTATGCATGTACATCTGTGAAATGAAATATTGATTAATGTTCTTGCTTCAAGAACCTTAGGAGAAACTTTGAGTAGCACTTTGAGAATACATTTTCTGTTCAAACGTCTTAATGGAATATTTAAATTTAATATCTCAAAATACAGTTGAATAAAGAAAATTACCATATTTCATATGGAATACATAAATGCGCAGATAATCAGAATTAAATATTTTTTAAAATACTTTTACAAACTCAAAGCAAGTATGTTTATGTATATTTCTTGGGGGGAATTCTTCAAAAGTTTTTTTTTCAGACTTGTGTTGATATTATATGCCACTATTTCTCTGAAATGACATTTTGTACAGTAAAGAATTTACACTTGTTTCTGCATCAAAAAAATATTATTACCATATAATCTTACCAGGCAGAGATCATAAGGACCTTACATTATTAAAATATTCCATTTCTCTCCCAGGGTAGGATTATTATCCATACTTACGTTGTCTAGTGATTTTCTTCTATCTCTAGTTTTAAAAATCCAAGCAAATGAGTTTACTGGAAAAAAAAGTAACCCATAAAACTGTCCAAACTATTTTTTATGCAACTTTTTTTTTTCCCTTGAAAATGCCATTTAAGCAAAACTAAAATGTTTCTGGAATGTGCTAATTTTGATAAAATTCTCCATGGAAAATTTTTTAAACAGTTCCAGGTGGTAGTGATAGCTGTGTTTGCTGTGCTTCTGACATTTCCCTTTGTAAATATTCTCTTTTGCATGAAATTCCAGACTACATTTTGTTCTAAATTAAAGTAAAAATAAATTTAAAAAAATTTTCAAGAGTTGAAATCTTTCTGAAAAAATCCAGTTTCAGATGACTTCTATGTATCACTTAAAGAACCAAGTATATTTACCAATGCTTTTCCTTCCTTTTAATGTGAACCATCATGAGATGAGCTTCTCCATTGTTACAAGTATGGGTGGCAACTTCACCCATGAAAAATCATTTGTGAAATTTTCCATTCTCATTATTATCAACTCTGTAAAGATGCCAAATCCTTTCTTATTTGTACTTATTAGTTTTGTTCTTATTCTTTTTAAGCTACTCCATTCCAGCTTTGCCTCTCATAAAGTTTGCCATGGTGGGGACCAGGTTTGCTGGAACTGATGAGCCAACCAGAGACCCAGGTAAGAGGATATTGCTCAAACAGGTTCCCAGGAAACAGTTAAGCATCTCTTTGACCTCTGAGTCTTGAATAGAAATGTTCATGTACTCAAGAGAGACCATGAAAAAGAAAAAACCCAGTCAGGGTGTCACCGAAAACTTGGAAATACTTGGGGAACATTCCAAACAGTTTTCTGGGTTAGAGGGCCAAAATTTCTCCATTAGCAGCATTGGACGCTTGGAGAATTCTCATCAAAGCATACATGCCCAGTAACCTAAGAGACCAGGTTATATTCCTGAAATTAATACATATTCTGCACATTTTCTGAATATATTCATATATGCTAATGATTTCACCAGACTTATTTGGATATGGTTCTGGATATTCTGATTAATCTTTTTCTCCTTGTGAATATTTCAAATAGGAGGTCAGGTCATAATGCACTTCCCTTACCGTTCTTTGTTCTGACATAAAATCCTTGTTCTCAAAACTATGACATCTACTAGTACATATTAGTCACTGATTTAAGTAAACAAGGAAGCATTAGCTGGCACAAGACTTATTAGTCACAGATGTAGAGAGTTAACACAAGGCCACTTTAATCTCTGGCATTTGCACTAAACACTTCATGTACAAACCTAAGCATTAACCACGCCTGTAGGGATTATTCAGTATGTACAAAAGTTGAAAGAATTGTCCATCATCTTCCCCCACTGCTGCATAGACTCCTCCTAAAAGAAATACAAGTTTCTGGGAACAAGAATATCACAGATTTTATGGGTATAGACTGTAAATTGTGTTGGGAGAGGGCATGCAGTTAGAGGCTGAGGCCCAGAGAGCCTGGCTTAGCACTGAGAGGGATGCCTCCACATGAGCAGAGACAGGCAAGGTAAAGCTTAAACAAAGATGTAGCTGCAGCTACAGAATCACAGTACACAGGCCTATCTGCACCCAAGGGAGGGTGAGCAATGCAGTCTGGTGCTGACGCTGTCTAATCTCTTCTTAAAAACCTCCCAAGCAACGAAGTTTCACAACATTGTGTCTCCATCACAAGAAGTAATGACCTGACATTCACTGAATGATTGTATCCCCATTCCCTCTCGTTTCCAATCCTTCATGTGAGATGAGAAAATGCTGTTAGCCTTGCTTTGGAGGAGACAGTGAAAAAAATAAATGTCTTGGCCAACATTACCCAGGAAGGCAGAGCAGAAAGCTGAAGCCACTGCTGCCTGAGTTTCATGCTTTGTTCCTCCTGTTCTTCCAGCTCTCTTCTGCCTCTGAAATATGACTATTATTCTTACACTGTCTTCTTCCCTTCTTTTTTCAGTCCCCGCCATGGTTGGAAGCATTTCACTGTTTTCTACTTGGCCCTCCTCCCCAGCTCCTGTGCAGGTGCCCAGAGCCTCAGCCCAAGGGGAGAACAGCAGAGCAGGTGCTCAGCTCTGGGGTCAGCTGAGCTACACCAGCCACATGCAACTGCTTCAGGATCAACTCTAGCTTCCCTCCAACCTTTCTCTCAGCCAAGGAATTCAGAGAAAGATGAAGTATCAGGAGGGGGGTGGCAGAAAGGTGAGGTATTTTGTCATTAACAATATAGCCTCACTTATCACTTACAACTGGAAGTGCAGATAGCAGTTATTAAAAGATGTACCATTAGTACAGAAGCTCATTACTGCGCTGTAATCCTTGTAAGCATTTGTGACTGATACCAATGGAGTTGGCAGTGTGTAGAGGGTTTTTTTATCTTTTTTTCCCACCTTTTTATTTTTTTGTTGCATATATCTGGGATTGAGAAAGGAACCAGAGATTCAAGGATAGAAATATGCTTAGAGAAAATCCCGGTTTCAGCATAATTATAAAGAGTGTTTATATGTTTATAAAGGGGCTGAAGAGTCATGTGTGAATATTTTTCCATCCTCTATGAAAACGGTCTAAAATCCCCTTTCTGGTAAGAGGTAACATCATCTAGATTGGGCCTGCTCATATTTTTTTGCTTTTATATGACTTACTGTCCCCAGGCACATTTGTCTCACTCTTAAGTCCAGAGTCTTTTCCCATCTGTTACTATGACACTTTCCCTTCATCCATTGCCCCATATTCTTTCTTCTCATTTGAAACAGACTTTTCTGTCTTGAAACACAAATCCCAATATAAACCAGAGCACTTTGCCAGACATTTGACAACCTTACACTGAAACCTGCTATTCTACCCTGTTGACCCTTGAACTCCGAGCTATGGTTTATTTCCATCTACTTCACTAGCCTCCATTTTAAGTGCTGGAAAATTATTTCATTATTTCAATGCCTCAGGAGAGCAAAGATAAGAACATTTCCTTGTTTTATTAAGTTCTCTAAGATACATGTAAGAAAAAGCTATAAAGAGCTAAGTAGTACTACTGGTAGTAATAATAACAATCATAATGGAGGTAAAATGAGCCTGTGTTCCAAACTTTGATGCATTTTTTTTCTTGAAATTATCATTACTGAAATGGAAGGGGAATAATGACAGAAAGGAAGATGTAGTTCATTCTACTGATACAAAACAAAAAAATAGATCTCCATAAGATTGGCTACCCAAAGAAGTATTTTGTTCAGTGCAAGAGACTATAGGTGGCAGTTATTATTCAGACATGTGGATTTAGGTATTACAAAATGGACAGAAACACCATATATGCAAGTTTTATCTGTGTATATGTCACTTAGGAAATAGTGATCTCTTGTTTCAAGGATTCTTTTTCAATCCAATTTAAAATCAGTGGATCAATTTAGTACAATCACCTTGAATCAGGGTGAAAAATAAAAATATTGGTCTTTTTCTATTCTGAACCCACAAATAGGACTGAGAAAGGAGAGTCTATATGACTTGTACCCAGCTACTTGCTGTGGCTTATTTCTCCTGTGTTGAGAGAAAAAAAAAATGTATTTTCTTGGTTATGCATAAGTAAACTCCAAGGGAGTATTTAATTCATGTCACCTTAATGGGTAGAAACACTCTTTGCAAGCTTGAATTTCAAACAAATAGTCAAGACCACAAGGCTGCCAACAGCAGACTGAAAGGCTGAAAGGCCACCATGGGTGAATTTTGGATGCAGATACAAATCTCATTAAATGTATTGATGTATTAAAGCTAATGTTTTGGCCAGAAAATATCTTTCAGCCTCAGCAAAAAACAGGAAACAAGCTGTTCTTCGCAGTATAACAGCTGGATTGTGTCAAAGATCTGAAACTAAAGTACTTGACAGGCTGGGGACAAGTAAAATGGAGGCTTCCCGTAGGTAAAGAAAGTACCAGAAGTTGCATTCCATAATCCTCTTAAAACAGAAATAAATAAGCCAAGGGGCTTTGAGAGTGAGCCAAGGGGCTGGGAGAGTGAGCCAAAGAAAAGACAGAGAGACAGGGCCATTAGCACAGAGAATGTCCCAGTAAGATGGACATATAGACTTGACTAAGGCAACTGACTTCATTTTCAGTCAAAAATGCTTTAGGATAATTGTATGCAAACAGGCTTCTCTAAGATTTTACCTGCCTATGATCTCTGAGGTCTCAGCTCAGCCCTGGGCAGCTCAAAGGCTGCCTAACCCCAGAGGAAGAGTATGAGATGTGAGGTGCTTGCTCAAATCCGATGTGGCCCTGCCTGGCAGCACTGAGAGATTTACCACTGGAGATGGACCCACCATGGGGAAAGGACTCCAGTGCTCCAATGACACTAGCAGTTGTCACTGCTGAATGAAAAGAAATGGCTTCAAAAGAGACATCACTGGCCAGGGATTCAAATAGCCCTTGACAGAGAGCACAGCCTAGGGGAAAGCCACTGTGTGCTCCTCATTCCCCAGCCTGGTAGATGTGCTCACAGATCCCCAAGAGCTGTCACATAGCATTCTACCTTCCCTACTCAGATAGATCAGCAACCCTGGCTGCCTTATCATCAGATCCTGCACCTCGCACTTCTAATAATTCCTACAAGAACTCTTCTCTTTCCCTCCCCTCAGTTTTTCCCTCCTCTCCTCATTCCTTTAAGTGATTCATGTTGAAGTTAGAAGGATTAAACAATATGTTATCTCAAATGCTGGTAATAGCTTCAGGTTAAAACCATGCAGTCGGCAAGAGGCACCTTGTTGCTTAAGTTATGCAGAGACCAGAGGCTGCAGAGCAATAGAATCTTTTTTCAGACTTTTATCATGCCCACTACTATAATGTATTATAAATCATTACCTTCTCACTCAGCATCCTGGAGTCACCAATATTCAACAGCATGCTTTTCTTTTCCTAGAAATAAATTAATATATATTAAAAAAAAAATGCTGACTGAATTTACTGCTTGGAAAAGTGAGTGTCTGAGAAATGGTGTGAATGGCTGTGTTGTGCATTCATACACACAGCTCTGCAGTCCCCTCACCACCCCACTGCCTGCTGCAGTCCAGCTTCCTTCCTACTTTTTGCTATTGGAGACTACATCTTTCACCCTGCTACTGCTCCATTCTTTATTATTCTGCTCTTTTTCATCCTTTCCCTTCAGCCCTGTCAAAGCAGTTGAACTCAAAGCCTAATTCAAAGCCAGCTGAAGCCTAGTAAAGCTAAGAGCAGTTTTTCCATTGACTCAAGGGGACTTTTGATGAGGTCTTCAGTGGTTCAGAGGAATGGGGACCAACTCGAGGAGTGGGCCCATGGGAACCTCATCAGGTTTGACAGGAACAAGTTCAAAGTGATGAACCTGAGTTAGGGCATTCTCGGTGTCAGTCCAGGCTGGGCATGAACAGACCCAGAGCAGCCCTGCCCAGGAGGACTTGGAGTGCTGGTGGGTGAGAGGCTGGACATGGCCCAGCCATGGCTCTGACAGCCCAGAGAGCCACACGTGTCCTGGGCTGCATCCAGAGCCTGTGGGCAGCAGGGAGGGAGGGGATTCTGCCCCTCTGCTCTGCTGAGACCCACCTGGAGCACTGCAGCCAGAGCTGGGGTCCGTGCACAGGAGGGACAGGGACCCATTGGAGAAGGTCCAGACCAAGCCACTGAGATGATCAAAGGGATAGAGAACTTCTTCCACATGGAAATTCTGAGAGAACTGGGATTATTCAGACTGGAAAAAAGAAGGCTTTCCAGTACCTGAAGGAAGCCTACAGGAAAGATGGAGAGAGACTGCCTACAAGGGCATGCTTACAAGGGGAAATGGCTTCACATCAAAAAAAGGCAGATTTAGAGTAGCTATTAGGAAGAAATTCTTTACTATGAGAATACATATGAGGTATAGGTTGACCAGGGAAGTTGTGGGTATACCAATTCTCAAAGTGTTCAAGGACAGGGGGGAGGGGCTCTGAGAAACCTGGTCTAGTGCAAGGTGACCCTGTCAACTACTTTGGAAGTAGTTAATGTTTACTATCTCTTCCAACCAAGACCACCACCTACTATTTTCCCACCAAACCCTATAACTCTTTGCTTATACTCTGAGATCCTGAACTCCTAGGAACTACAACACATTTTAGAGTGGTAATGAAGCCTGTTCCTTATTGCTGTTCCCAGTTGTCACTTTTTCACTACTTGAGGAATCTGCAATTCATGGAATCTGGGCAAAATCTCTTATGTTTTTATTATTAACTTGTGCAAAATTAAAGGTTCTATGGATTTCTCTTGTTAAACAAGAACAAAAAGTGCATTGTTTTTAATGCAGCTTCATAATTTGAAGATTACTACCTAGCAGTGTTTACTTGTGGGTTGTTTTGGGTTTTTTTTTCATTTTTTTGTCTCTTACGAATCCAGTTAGTTTAGGGATTTTTGAGTGGTTTAAAAATGTTTGGTCAAATTTTCTTTTTCTTCTTTCCTCCCAGAACTTCTTCTGGAAAGATAAATTATGGTAATACACAGAGGAAATAATTCTTAGCATTTACATTCCCAGATAAATTTTAAAACTCTTGGAAATCTCATAAGGTGGTGCTGTCATTAAACTGTCAGTGTTGAGTCTATGTAGAGACAGTTGAGCAAGTTTGAATATAGACTGCTCAATAAACCCAAGCTGGGAGATATTTTAAGCATGCACTCAAAAATCTTCCATATTTTGAAATATTGACTAGCACTTGGTAGCACACTGTCAGTCTGTGACCAGCTTTCCTGCCTGCTGTGGTCAGAGATGTATGAATTAACAGTGCACACATCAAATGTGCTACACTAAGTATTAGTCAAAGAGCAAGAACCTGTAGGCTTTCTGTCTCTGAGAGATTCAGCTGTTGTGTGGGCCATCACAAAAGATTTTTGGCTGCAGTGCCAGATTAGAAGCCCCTCTGAGCTACTCCTGTTTATTCTAGGCAAATTCAGCATACAAAGACTGTTTAATGAGCCCCACACAGCAGAAGAAATAGCATTTCTTAAACACTCATCAGTGAGTATCTGTTGCTTCCCACGCCTGAAACAGGTCTTTGTAAAAGGCCTAAACCTCGCTCTGCCTTAAGCTGCTCCAGGATTCCTTTACACAACAGAACTTTCCAGTCACCTCATTATGTCCCAAGATTCTGTTTCATTACTAGGTTTTATTTCTGACTTATAACAGAGAGGACAAGAAAGGCAGGAGGAGGCAGATGGCTCTAAAATGAATTGCAGTCTACTCTGGAGCCTGGTAAACTGTGGCGTAATTTGGGGGCTATCATAACTTTTCCTTTTAACTTTGGGTAATGGTCTTGGGGCCACATAATGCTATTACATTTTTTAGATTTATCTTTTGATTATTAACTACCCTATTTCTTCCCCTAAGAAAGCCTAAGAGAGAAGTCTCTGGAACATTGTCTAGATCTGGACTGGACTCCCAAGTCCCAGCCTTATCTCTGAGGAAAACCAGGGAAAATCCCACTCCTCATGTGGGCACCCCCTCAAAGCAGATGGATCCAACCTGCTGCACCACAGTGCCTGCCTCCCCCTCTCTGAAGGAGACAGCCCAGCTCCTGCCTATGCTGCCTGGTGCTCAGGGACCATGACAACACTGGGGGTAAGATGATTTGGTGTTTCTGCAACTCCGTTCTGCAATTCCCCTGCTGTTCTACCTTCCCCCAATGTTTTCTACAGTGTTTTGTTGGGGTTTGTTTAAAGTGTTATTGCATGCAATGCTGAGAATGGATTATTTCTTGTTATGAATTTATACAGCGCCCTAAGGGTCCCTTGATTTGTACTGTAGAGTTTCTCATGAATAGATCTCATCTGGGACCTGAGAGCTATGAAGTGAGGCTGAGCAGTTCGCTCTCTTCTAGATGAACTGTGAGCAGGGGACTCAGTGATATACAGAGAGAAAAGCTTACTGCTGAGGGGAAGGCTTGAATGAGCCTCTTCTTAAGAGACCAGCCAAGGAAGTGCTCAAAAATAAAATGTGCATTTCTAGCCTTTTCCTTTGAGCAAATAACACCCTCCAAAACAAACCTCCACTATAACTCTCTTCAAAATAGCCTGCAAAGTTAAGGAAACAGAGACCTCCTGCATCAAACTCAAAATGGTAGCCAGTCATTCCCATTCCTTATAAACACACACTCACCAGCACACAACCAAGGAGTGTGGTTGAGTGGGTGTTGTCAGAGATCAGAGGGAGCCTGTGGATGGGAAGAAGATGAAACGGTGATGGCAGAGACTTGGACCTGCTTCCTCCATGAGTGACAATCCAAAAAGGAATAAAACCCTGACTGCAAGCTTGCAAGCCCTGAAAAGTAAAGCTCATCTATTTGTACTCTTCCACACAGAGTTTACATAACATGGTTTCTGAATATAAGCTACTGGAAGTTTGTTCTCCAAAGGCATGTCCTAAGTGCATGAAACCAGTCTTGCACTGGAAGTCAGGGAAGTGAATTCTCCCTGGGACTGCTCTGTGTGTAACACTATGCCCTTATTTACTCTCTGTCTCCACAAACAGGTCTCTAAACTCTTGAGGACATGGGTTCTCTGCCTCACAGCTGAGCTCTGTTGTCTTCTTTGGATATTGATTTTTCTGTAGGCATAGCTTGCTAACATCTCACAGAGAAATGGAGATTCAGAAGGTTAAAACTGGTATATAATTCCCCCAAAAAATGACTGCTCTGTGAGACTAAAGTCATGCTTTCTCCATCAGCTGCTAAGTAGCATGGGAAAGGTAGTGGCACCCCTGAGCAAAGTCATCCTAGATGATTTTGATACTTTAGAAAAGCTGGGACTTAGAGTGGCATCCTGTAATAGCCATTCCTGAGTGCAAAAAGCTTTGTTAATAAAAGGACCAGGCTAAAAAGGATGAAAAACCCCAGGACGGAATTTAGGTTTTGTGAGAGCTGGTTTGTTTTCAAATTTCTGTTTATGTAATTTTTAATTATGTAGAGGTTTCTGCCAGTATTTGGAGTAAGATCATATGTCATCACACTGGTGGTCAGCATAGCTGGCAAAGGCCACCTTCCCTTCTTCTCCAGGGAGAAAGTTCAAGTCTGAGTTTGAGTCTGATAATTCAGATGCTACCAGCCTCGTCATACACCAATCTCACTACCAGGACCCTATAAGTTCTCCATAAATCCTCTCATTCTCCCCTTAAAATGAGGGCAGAAGGATAACACAGGGTTTGTTTCTGAAACGGCATTTGATAAATGCTGGGGAGCTTAGTCAAGGAAGAAACCCAAATCTTGATGATACATTAGAGTGAGAGTGTCAGGCCCATGTGTTGAATATATTTTGGTGCAAATATTAACCTTACTAATAATGTTTCCATAAAAACATAAAGATCAAGGAAAAGAAAAGGAATTACAACATCTTTCATTGTGTTTCTGTGTATCTGATAAAGTCATTAGGGAAAACAAGAAAATGGCTTTTTGATGCTGATGTTGCATAAACATGTTTTCTGAAGGAAAATGTTTTCACATTACCCTAAGAGGTGAAAAGGAGGAGAGATTAAATTACCAGGCTTCTTACATTCAGGAGTGATTTCCCTTAGCAGCGTTGACAGAGGGAAGAATGTCCTGGATAAATGACAATATTAGTGGGTAAAAGGGTATCATCATCCTCTCTGTAGGGAAGATGTACAGAAGACGACTGGAATGGTGCTTGAAGGCCAGAGGAGAGGAGAGTTTGTGAAGGGAGCTGCAGAGAATGTAGACAGCTGAGCTGGAGTGATTACCTGGACAAGAAAGATTGGAAAAGAACATCATTGTGAGTCTGGTACATCAGAGAACTTGTTACACTTCCTGAGACTTGCACAAAGATACTTATAGGCCTCTGCTGGGAAAGGATGGGTCCTAACCCAGACTTTCTGTTTTGTACATGAATTCCAGGCAGGCATGGATGGGGGCCAAGATCTGCAGTTCCCCTGCTGGGGAACATCCAAGAATGTTTTGTTCTCTCGAACCAAGCTCTTAGAAGACACACTGGCTGAACAGCAAATATACAGTCAGGACTCAATGCCCTGCAGTCCATCCTTTCTGTGCAGGTCCTGAGTTCAGACCTCTCCAGTGCGTTTACATGCTTTGAGTTACTGGGACAAACTGGTAGAGGGAAGACCAAATTTCCCATCGATCAGCGTGCTGAGGGGCACTACTGAGTAAGCAGTTCAAAGTGAGACCACTTTTTAAGGTTATATAAACTTCTTCTGGCTTCATGTACCTGATCTCTTGTTGTTCTGTAATAGAGACTAAAATTGTGGTTTCCGAAATATGGAATATCTTTGCTGAATTGTTTTGTTCAGATTTTCTGCACTGTGTACACTGTTTGATGAATGTACAACAAACAGGACATCTTGGAACTCCATGTGATGGAGTCATCCCCAAATTTTGATTCCAAAGCTTGCATCTGTAATGCATTTTGGACATAATAGCTGATTTCCATAAAATTATATCTCTTACAAACATAAATTAGATTATGCCATATAATTAAACATATGTACCATTTCTTCTTCTTATGTCTGCTTTGCTTAGACAGCCCTGGAGAATCCTTGGACCTCACTAGGAATGATGAAATTATAAGACCTCACACTAAAAAGGCTAACAGATATAAAATATTTGCTATTTATTAAAATTAACTACCAAATCTGTATTTTCAACAGCAGTGAAAATTCACACACACAAAAAAACCACAAATAAAAAATGGATGAAAATTGGTCTTCATATGTCAGCAAGGTGGCCTAATTCTGATACACTGAGTAACCCCAAGGACAAGGAAAAAGCCCTGGATAACAAAGTATTGGCTGGCCAATTAAACTCAACCAGACACTTTTTGTTTGCCTGCAAGAATGAAATGTGGATGGGGTGAGCTTGAAGGAACTCTTTTAGGGGATCCTAAAAGAGTTGATCTCATTAACTTTTCCATGGGGGACAGAAGTTTTCTGTGTTATGTTATCTGATGCCCACAGTCCGTGCCAGAAGTAACCTCTTTTTTGCACCAGCAGCTAGCAGGCTCTTTAGATCTTTAAAAGCACAAATTAGCTCTGTCACATTATGGGGGCTCTCAGAACAACTTTTCTTTAAAGGCATTTTACTCTTCACTATATTTTTTTTCCCCCAGCAAATCAAGCCTTAATTCCTTTCTTTTCTTCCTTTTTCTTCCTTTCTTTTTTC
>VXBU01009360.1:1695-35999 GCA_013400315.1 Bombycilla garrulus | reverse complement strand
TTGGTTGGTTTGGTGGTTATTTTTTTTTGGGGGGGGTTTTTTGTCTGTTTTTTGGTTTTTTTGTTTGGGTTTGGTTTTGTTTTTTGTTTTTTTGTTTTTTTGTTGTTGTTGTTGTTTTGTTTGTTTGTTTGTTTTATTTTTTGGGGGTTATTTTGGCTTTTTTTTGCTTTTGTTTTGTTTTGTTGTGGTTTTGTTTTGTTTTGTTTTGTTTTGTTTTGTTTTGTTGTGTTTTTTTTTTTGCTGATACCCCAGAGTGCAGTGCAGTTCTGGGGAAGAATAATGCCATGCACTCCATGCTCCGGTATACTCTGGGGAAGCAGCTCCGTGTAGAAGGAGCTGGGGGTCCTGGTGGACAAGAACCTGACCGCTGCCCCTGAGCCAGCAGTGTGCCCTGCTGGAAGGCCAATAGTTCTTCAGGGTGTCTTAGGAAGAGCATGTCCATCAGGTCAGAGAGGTGATCCTGACCCTCTGCTGAGCCCTGTGGCATGTGGAGCACTGTGTCCAGTTCTTGGCTTCTCAGGACAGGGAATACATGGAGCTCTCTGAGCAATTCCAGTGGAGAGCTCGCAAAGATTATTAGGGACTGGAGCACCTCTGTTACGAAGAAAGGCTGCAGGAGCTGGGGCTCTTCAGCCTCACGGAGAGATGACTGAGAGGGAAACTTACCCCTGTTTGTCAGGGTCTGCAGGGAGGGGACTGAAAATGGAGAAGGCTCTGCTCTGTGGAGCCCAGCAAAGGGACAAGAGGCAATGGGCAGGAACTGATGCCCATGAAGTTCCACCTGAACATGAGGAAGAACTTCTTCACTGTGCAATGTCTGAGCACTGGGACAGACTTCCCAGAGAGGGCAAGGAGTCTCTTTCACTGGAGATACCCCAGAACATTATGGATGCAATCCTGTTCCATGTGCTCTGGGATGACCCACTGTGGTCCCTCCAACCTAAACCACTCTGTGATTCTGTGATTAAGCACAAGTCACTTCATAGTATCTGGATTTGATATTTTCAGAGTGGTCACCATCCTGCATCTTCCAACAAATCTGATTTTTTTTTCAAAGCACAACATAAAGAGTAGAAATAAAAATAAAAATATATATGCTTCAACTATATATTCATTTCTTTGTGCACATTTAAAGAAGGACTACATTCCTGTTCAAAAATACTTTAAAAATTCATTCAGTGTCTATGAGATTTAATCTAGCTGTTTAATTATCTTTTTTAAAGTGTTCACTATTTAGGGTTGCCATTTCAATGAAAGGTAGTATTTATTACATTTCAAATTTGTGGACAATAAAAGCATTATTAAGTGTGGCCTCTTCTTCTCCTTCTCACTACATTAGAGAGGATTCTGATTTCAAAATGGCCTTTTAAGATAAATAACGCACTTTGCCTATTTTTTTTTCCAGAATTTATGGTAAGTAATTTGAAACAATGTCAAGGTTATAAAGAAACAGCAAACATCAGATCATGACAGGAATATGGTTACGGCTGGAGTTCCCAGGTCGGTCTCAGTCTCCTTTGAGTTGTACCCAGACCAAACACACACAATGCAATGGTGACACCAAAGACTTTACAGCTGAGGTACAATTGGCCAGCAGCTTCAACAGGAATAAATCTTTGATTCAAGAGTGTATGGAGCAGGATTTCAATCAGAATTTACAATTACCATCTTTACTTTTGTGAAAAGCCTGTGTGACATGTGGAGAATATATTTTTAAAAGAATGAAGCTAGACTGAAGAGATGAAAAACATGTAAAAGGTGATAGATGTTACGGTTTTTTTTTATTTGTTTTTTTCAAATGTCTCATGATTTTCAGTAACACTAGAAAATATTTGCATCAATTCTTCTTGTTTCTAACCTGTTTTACTTTATAAGTCTGCAAGGAGTCAACTTTCCAAGGATTTAGGAAAACTCAATGTATTACTGAAAAATGGACTGACTTAAGACTGAGAATTTCTGTGTGAGATTACGAGTCCTGAATCAACCTGACGTAAAATCCTCCAAAATGACCTGAAAGAGAAAGTGATGAAACCTTACAAACTTCAGTAAAAAATTGTCTAGAATCCTGTATTTTCCATGTTTTCCAATCAAATAAGAGAAAGTATTAATATTAGCATATTATTTTTAATTTTTTAAGATTTCATTTTGTGATGTGAATCACTGTATAGAGCACAAGAGCATCAATGAGCAGTCTATACAGGGGGATGTGGAATTTCTTCTATTAACCTTACATTTTATTTTGAAAATATTAAAAAATATTAAAGAAATTATAAGTAACAGATCCCCTGGAAGTGTAACTTGAGCAGTCCAGGCTGGACAGTGGGAAAATATCTACTATTAGGAACTGTGCAACCCTAGAGATAATCACACAGGAAATTGAAGGAGTTTCTATCCCTGGATGCTTTCAAGACCAGGCAGGTAAAAACTGCCTGGCCTAATACAACACTCTCTTAGTTCAAATAGGCAGCTAGACTAGAGGCTTCAAAAGATGCCTCCCAACCAATATATTCTATAAGTAGCTAAATAAATTGCAACATGTATTAGATCACTTCTTTTAAACTAAATTTGTTAATCAAGTCCTAATAAGTGATATGAAATAAGTCGTAAGGACACCATAATTAGTGCATAAAATATTCTAAGACCTCTTAATTCAGTATTTCATATCTTATATATATATCTATAGAAAGCAACATAAGATTTTTTTTTATGGACAATTACTATATAATCTGGATTTAGAAGGAATTTCTAAGACATGTAAAAAAAACATAGAGCCATTTAAGATGGAAACAACCTTTAAGATCATAAAGAATCCAACAGCAGACCCAGCACTGCCAAGCTCACATGTCCCTAAGCCCCACAACTGGATGGTGACTCAACCCTGGACACGCTGTTCCCATGCTTTTCAACCCTTTTGATAAATAATCATTTTCATAATGCTCAATCTAAACCTCCCCTGACTCAACTTGTGGCTATTTCCTCTTGTCCTATTACTTGTTACTTTTAAATGTGTTTGTCTTATTTTACTTTGGCTTTATGAAAAAAAAAAAAAAAAGTCATCTGAATAAAAATAAAGTTTTAGTGCCAATTTTGTTATGATACCACATTTTGACATATTTTAGAATGAAACATTATAGCTTTCATTTTCCAAAATATCATTTCTGTTATTCCCTTGAAAGATTAATCCTCTCCTTCCTGCTGCGTCTTCAAATAAAAGAAAAAGTTTAACTTTTTTATTTGAATATTTTCTTCAGTGATCCATTTGTGGTACTTTTCATTTTGTGTATTCATATTTGAGAGAACATAAACTAAAATAATGAAAACAGTTTCATATTGATGCATTCTCCTTTTCCCAACTCTTTAGTTTTCTATTTCAACCTTCAAGTGCAAAACCAAAAAACAATTGGTATTCTAGCTCTTTTACCAATCACTTAGTTATTGTGTTAATCAAAAATAAAAATTTTTATCCTAAATATAAAAAAAAGAGTTTCTTTACCAGGTAGATTTGGAATGTTATCCTAGAGCTTCTGTACCTACCTTTAAAAAAAAAATAAAGATGGCACTTTTCTACTACAAAAATTTATACATTTAGAATACTTTAATACTATATAGAGTTATTTCTAATTTACAGCAGTATGACTTTCCTAAATACAGTGCTTTTTATTGTGATTTACACCACTGTTGCTGAGTTCTGAATCACAACCATGTCCGTATTTATGGTTTTCACAATCCCTTTGGCTGTATGTAATTTTTACAGTAGAATAAAAATAGCAGACCCCTACTTAAAGGACCTTATCATCATAGATCCTTAATTACAGCTATGTTAAAGTAACCTCTATAGTGGCCCACAAGCCAGAGCAACAATAAATAAAAGGGACTGTAAAGTGAGTAGCTTCTTCCAAAGGGAAATGTCGGCCTGCGCTGGGAAATGTCACCAGTGCAATAACATTTCCTGCTGCAGCGTGGGTGGGAGCAGAGCAGAGAGAGAAGCTGGTGCTCTGTGGAGGGTGTGCGTGGTGAGAGGCTGGGGACACAGGACAAAGCAGGAGGATCTGCCAGGTGGGTGACCAAAGCTGCCCACAGAGGGAGTGGACTGTCAGGCTGAGCAGATCTGGCCTGGAGCCCTGGAAGGAGGCTGCTGCACCGTTTGATATCAATGCCCCTATATATTTTAATTCGAATCTTCACAGTCTTCCCTGGAAGCAGAAGAGCCTTTCTTCCATCAGATGTGTTCATGTTTCTGCAACAGCTGACATGGAAGGGTCAGTCAAAAGAAAGTGGACATAGCAGAAGTTCACCAGCTTCTGTCTGCTGGGTGAGGTGGTCACATATGATAGGATGGGAACACTGTGACCAAATGCAGCTGTCCTACAAGAGCCTTGTACACAAAATGTGGAGGAAGTTACAGGCAGCAAGTCTATCTTCAGTATTTACTTTCTTTCTAAATCCCTGCTTCCATCTCCAGTAAACTTTAAACTGTCATTTCAGTTTTGCTCTGGATCCAGTTTGGTTTTGCCCAGCCTCCCACCACATGTGCTGCACACACAGCCCTTTACTCCTGGGCTTGGAGAGCCACACTCTGAGACAGACAGCATCCCCCTTTTGCCTGTCATGAATCCATCTCTTGGGATGCTAAATTGCTAATCCCTTGTTATTTTTGTTGCAGGGAGAGGTCTTCTTGCTTAATTTGTTGAATCTGAAAGACCATGCCTAACACAGTGTCTGGCTTTAATGAACTCAGTGATTATCTCGGTTCTGAGAGCAGATGTAAGAGCTCTTGGTGCAATAATGCCAGTGAACAAAACCACTCAGACCAAAAAGAAAAAGGGAATCTGCCGATTCCAAGCAATCATTAAGCTTAGTACCTGTCAAAAGCAGTAACAAGGCAGGTGTAATTTAGTTAACCAGCTATGACATGGACTGAAACTTGCTCAGCCACAACTGTAGGAAACACAGTTTAGCTAGTAGGAAGTAGGACTTACACAGAGATTCTTAGGCTGAAGATAAGAATTTGCATAGTGAAACATAAACTGTGATGCATTATACATACATATATATGAGAAATAACCTCTGGTCAACAGTACAAGGCATATGATTCCCTCTGCATATGACTTTAGCAGTAAGCATGAAAGGTTTGATGGGACATTCCCTCCACTAGCTGAACTTGTTCTAAGGTGCAATGAGAATCAGACCCTTTGCTAAGGGGGAAATCAAAGGGGAAATCAAACCCAGCAAATGTCTCCGGCCCTAACCCTCCAGTCTGTGACCCACATCACATAACTAAAAGATCTAACCTTACATCTCAGAAGAACTAACCTTTTGAAGTTGCTCAGAGATGATATCTGCTGCTGATGTCCTATAACCAATTTTCACTGCCAGACTCCTCACCTGGAAAAAACGGCTTCATTTTCCCAGCAGAGGTGAAACTTTTTTTCTTCCTCCTCCTTCTGCCTCCAGCTCCTTTGCATCTTTTCAATTTATGAAATGCTTTGGGAACATTCTGGGAGAAAAGCTCCATGCAGTATAACCACATTAGCTTATAAAGCAAACAGAAAAAAATGGCCCGTTGGTCATAAACAAGCTGTCTGCAAATTTGTCACAAGCTATCTCTGCACTGGATCTTATTCAGGACTGCAAGATGTGGTGGTTTGTTTTATACTGATGGGCACTGTTGCCAGGCATTCCATCCCAATACAGATGTTTGTAATACACATCGTGTGTCAGTCTCTTCAGTCAGTTGTTGGTAATAGAGTTTGAAAGGCATATAGTCACAGTATAAATGCATACGGTATATCTGAATATTTTGTTAGAAGGATGATGGGTCCTGGCTGCCTGGGATGCTACATGGATTCTTGTGTAACCTGCACTTTTACCAGCTCTGTCTCCCAAACTAGGAACAAATACAAGCCATGCTGGCTTCTCTTTACTGTCAGTGGAGTGAAATCTGGAGGGCAATTCATCTGACCTGCCTTTGACCTTTATCTTAGCATGAGATGTGCTTCTTTCTGTACTACTTTACACTGACAATGAAAACAAGACCCACATGATGACATTAACAACTGGAGCTCTATGCAATTCCTTAAACTTAGGCCTGCCTACTCTGATCAACCTCTATTTTCTGGGATCAGCATCCTTTTGACAATACGTGTTAGCTGCCAGGCCTTTTAGCTGTCCCAGCCTGGAGCACTTCAGTGTTACCACTTTTTACAAGAGCAGCTGAAAGTCCCAGTGCTGACGGACCTTTTCAGTAAACCACAAGCAGGTAGTAGGGCACCACATCTGGCTTCCAGTGGCAGGGGGTTCCAGACATCTCCCTAAAGTCCTGCTCCATGTAGGCCAGCTCTGTGTGGGTGTCTGCAAAATGCAAGGACACTTCAAGTGTTGTCAGACTTCTATTTTCAGGCAACTGACTCAAGCCACTATATATATCTAAATTTAGGTGTTTGCATATGAGCTAGGTGTCTAAGCTTGGCGAGCTATTGGTTGACCAGATATAGACATTTGCTTCATCTCTTTCTAAACCACTAATTGTATTGACTAGACCTCTACTCTCTTTAATGGGTACCTGGCCATTTATCTTGCATGCGGACATCTAAAATTAGATGTCTTAATCCCTGAGCCTAATCACACTGCTAACTTTTAGATTCCTAATTAAGATAAATTAATTGAAAACTACAAGACCTTTGCACAATTCTCAAGCTTTCTTTGAGCTTTCATCTATCCTTTGTTGGAAGGAGTAGATGACCACAATGCTTTCTCCTTTGATGAATTGCAGGAATCTAAACAAAAACAAAAACAGAAACAAACCAAACAAACAAACAAACAAAAAAACCCAAACAAACAAAAAAACCCCCAAAATTATTTAAAAAATCAGAAATGTGACTTCTTAAGAAATAAACCAGCACCTTCATGTACATGGAGACTTTCTTCTTCATTCTGAATAGTCATGAAATATCAATCAAAACTTCAGAAGATGGATTGTTCTTTCATCAAGACAAGTGTGTCAGAGGAGGTTGTGGTTGGATATCAGAGGAAGGTTCTCCTCACAGAGCTTGGGCACTGAACAGGCTTCCCAGGGAAGTGGTCACAGCACCAAACCCGACAGAGTTCAAGAAGTGTTTGGACAAGGCTCACAGGCACAGGGCGGGATTCCCGGATCTACCCGGTACAGGGCCAGGAGTCAGATTCAGTGACCCTTGTGGGTCCTGTCCAACTCAGGATATTCCCTGATTCTGTGATCCTATTAAGAGATATCTACAGAAGTGGCTTGTTTTCTCCACCTGGCTAGCAGTACTGGGCAGACCTGAATGAGGATCTGGGTAACCTTACTACCAGAGCTTCATGCCAGCATTTAAAAGTTTTGTTAAGCTTGAGCACTAGGATCTGAATCAGATTTTCTCTGGCTGCTCTGGCATGAGGGGTGAGTAAAGTACATTCAGCTTTTGCATGTGTAGACTTTACCTTGTTGAAAGTGTTTACCTTTGGCATTTTGGGGATCTTGTGTCTGTTGGGTTTTGTGCTTAATTTTTGCAGTTTTTGTTGGGGGATTTGTTTTTGTTTGTAGTTGGGTGGTTTTGTTTACTTTTGTTTTTACAAAATATCAGGAGACAATATTTTTCTTGTTAAAGGAGATACAAAGTTTTGATTGACAGCTTCAGATAAGTCTGGTGAAGTTGAAAGACCACAACCGTGACATAAATACTAAAAATTTTTAGACAGCAGAACAACATGCACAGGGCCAGGACAGGATAGAAGTGTCAAAAAAATGTTCAAAACTTGTACAAGAATTGAAAGTGCTCATTCTTACCTAATTAGATGTTATTTGTGCCTCCTTAGAGAAAATGTCCTCTAAAAACTGGTTGTGTCAAGACCAAACAGTATTTATGTACGTTTTTGTTTGGGTTTATTTGTTTGTTTGTTTGTTTTCCCTTGAAAATGGCATTATAGCATTCATTTCTTCAAAGTGACACATATTTTCCATTTCAACAGCTAGGGAAGGTAGTGAGTACTTTTGTTTCAGTTTTACATGAAAGAAACTGAGAAAGAGAAGGCCAAATCAGAAAGGTATTTAACCTCCTACTTCCTTTTGAAATAATCATATAGCAATATCTTTGTAGATGTAGCTATAAACTTTAAAAGCAATATTCAGAGTACTCACTTGCACATCATAATGGCCAAAAATCAATTTAATTGATTCTATGCTGGCTGTTGAGCAGGGAGAGCTCCTGATTCTCATGTCAGAGGTACTGTGGGAACTGTTCAAGGGTCACATACAACCTGTAGATGTTTTTAAGGATATGCCTTCATTGTAAAAATGGCTCCCTCCTTGCATTGGGACCTACTCCTCATTCATTGAATCATCTGGGTTGTAAAGTACATCTTGTTCCAAACCCTGCCAAGGGCAGGGACACCTTCCACTAGACCAGGTTACTCAAGGCTCCATCCAGCCTGGCCTTGAGCACTGCCAGGGTCTTCCACAGCTTCTCTGGACAACCTGTGCCAGGCCCTCACCACCCTCAGAGTAAAGAATATCTTGCTAATATCTAAACTGAACCTGCCTTCATCCCACTGCCTATACAACAGTTTGATACTACATGGAAAGAGACAAAAGGTCTGGAACCCTCTGGTTTCCATTGCAAGTTATTCACTTAATGTCCACTGCCGTGCATCTACAGAAAATACAGGTACAAATCAGTCTGCACCAATCAGCTGAGGGCCTGATATTGCTGGACTTTTGGGGGGTCATTTTTGCGTTTTCCTTGTTAGGGGCCAAAAAATTATTTTTAAATTGTGCCTTGAACAACAGAGTGGTGGGAAGCATTTCATGTTTAGAAATTTTTGAAGGAAGCCCATGTATGTGATGGGTCTGACTGCGCTCTAGTGCTTCAGGCCAGGAAACTCATGATTGTCCTGCTCTTTCTGAGGTCAGGCATCATGGAAATCTGCAGTGAGATTTGTGGGGCTCTAAGCTTAGACAATCCCTTGAAAACAGCTTCCTGGAATTTAAGGTTTTAAGTTCATTCAAAGCCCCATTTGGACACTGAAATAAACACTCTGGACCACATCTCAAGTGCTTTGTTCAAGGTCATCTGAGAGGAGTTCAATGGATCTTGGAAATGAGCCCAGATCTCTGCTTAACTCTAGCCATAGATCCATCCATTTTCATTCCATAGCAGCATAATTGGGATTTGGAAAACTACTCTAAAACCTTGAGAACTGAATAGATATCAAAATCCTTCTGTATGTATTTGGAATCATCCCACAGATTTCAGTGGAGGAATATATTCTTTCTTATAACAAATTGAATTGCTAAATACGTATCGAAATCTCTCATTACTTGTTAAAGTAACTACAGCTTTCTCATAAATATTGTAGAGATACATGCAGAGGGTTAAAAAGCGACAGCTCAGTGGTCTGGAATTAAATCTGTTGCAGGTATATAATTTAGTGTGACATTAATTGGGTAGTGGGGAAGCATAAATGAGGAACACAATGCGTATACATTGGAATTTTTTGTTAAAGAAGGAACACTGCAAATGCTAACCTCAGCAGCCCAAAATCAAAGAGAGAAGAGAGGAAGGGGAGGAATGAAAACACCCCCCAAAAACCAATTTTTCTCAAAAAAATGAACCCCCAAAGCAACACACAAAACAGTATACAACCAAACAATTATTTCTTTGTGAAGAAGTTTAAATCAGCCACCAAGGATTAAGATTTTCAGCTGAAAGAGAGCAGTTTAGTCCTGAAAATGTAGGTTTAGCTGATTATAAGTCATTGCAGTTCAGTTCATTTTTGTCTACGTCCTGGGGCAAGTAGAGGGTAGATGAGCTTTGTGTGTGCATCAGTTGTGTGCACCAAGCCCCACACAGCCACTCACTCACTCCCACACCAGCAGGACTGGGAAAAGGACTGGAAGACTAAAAACTGGAGGACTCATGGGTTTAAGATAAACACAGTTTAATAGTTTTGCCCTCACTGGCAAACCAGTACTGACTTGTAGAAAATACATGATACGTAGATTAAAGCTGGCAGAATGGGTGAGATGTTATGTAAATTGAAGTCAAAGAGAGCATAGTAACTGGGCAGCACGTCATGTGAACACCAAGAGGAACATATACTTCAGTCTCCTCCGAGGAAAACTTGTTTTAGCCACTTAAAAGACAACAATTTAAAAAAAATCTACTGCACTTAGGAAAAGAAAAAAAAATAAACTAGAAAAACCTTCCCAGTATTACATATCCTTACATAGCTGAATGGATCCCTGCACCACAAGAAACCAAAAAATACAAAACATGCGATTTACCACTACAAAAGAGCAGAAGATACAAAGAATATTGCCAGTGTTGTTAATCTCTTCTGACCTAATTGCATGTGTGTTTTATTCCTAGCCTAGAACAGGGCTTTCTGTACTCTTTGTACTTTTCTCTCTTTACCTCTCACTTTCTTTTTTGAGTCATTATACATAGAATGTCCTGTTTGGGTATGTAATTGCATGTTCAGGCACCAACCTGGATGATTAAGTCGTTTCACCTATCTGCTGTTCCTCTGGGTTTGTCCTTGACTGTTGTGTTCAGGGTAGGGTCTGTCATAGATACTGCTATGGGACCTTGGTCTTTGTTAGTGATATTAAATGTTGCTCCCACACAGACATTAAGTGTGCCTGTAGTTAGGCACAGGTAATCTTACAGGGGAAACAGGGGAAAAAGAATAAATTCAATGCCCTACCATATTAATTTGCACAGTCGCAGTTTTGGAGATTAGTCTTAAATTATTTTGAATTGCAAATCCAATTGGACTTTAATTATGATTATGACCTCTACTTTGTGGCACACAGTTCAGTCTGTACAGCCACAGTCTATGGTAAATTACTATAATGGTGCTGTAGATGATGCACCACAGCACAGAGCCTTGCCCTATATCTGTAGACAAAGACATGCATGCACATGCACATTTTGACTTGGAACAACCTCCTAATAATGCAGATTTATTCTCCTTCGGATTTGCTTTTTTGGCTTCCTTTCACTCCAGATACAGGGTAGCAAGGACTCAGTGACTTGCTGGAAGAAATCTGTAGAGTATGTTAATTTCTGTGGAACTTAGGCAGCCTCATAAGTCTTAGAGATTAATAAGAATCTGGGAAGTATCTATCTTCTGGTGATGCTTTCATTTGCGCAGTAATAAAGCTCGCCTTTCTTGTTTAATAAAAACAATGAGGAAACAAATGGGTGTGCAGGCATTGGAACTTTTGAGGAATTAATTCAAAAGCACGGAGGAAAGTTTTTTATCATGCTGTAAGCACCAGAAAGGTGAAAATTACTCTTCCCTCAAGCTCTTACCCTCTGTGTGCCTTATCTCCAAGTTACACCAAATTTAAGGCAGAACCCTCATAAGGTGCAAAGTGTCTCTTAGAAAGTACTGATGATATTCCTGAAAGGAGGTGGGCACATTTCAGTGAGACCATCAGCAGCCTGGAAGAATTTTGCATAATTCACCTTCTTCCCTTGCCCACTGGAACAATTTCCTGGTAGAAACTTTCCTCTCCAATCAAACGGTGTTCCTGTGGAAAATTTCAAATCAGTGAAAATTTTGAGGCTTTTACTGTCTTTCCTGTAATTTTCTCTTGGCTTTGGAGAGCTGGTTTTGAGTTTGCCTGGCTGTTCCTTCTATCCTCCCCCCTAGAAGGTTTTTGTCACTTTAGCTTTCTGTGCACAGACAGGCAATTGATGGAAGCAGGAGCCTTGCAGCAGGTGGGGGGCCAGGGGCTGAGCACCCAGCTCCTGCCCAGCCCCTAGTCTCTCTACAGCTCCAGATGCAGAGAGACACAAACCCAAGTCACTTAGCATCCCCACATCTCCTGCAACTCTGGCTGCCAGAGAGCTGGAGCAGAGTGGGAACTTGCAAAAGCAATTTGCTTACCCCTCAAAAAAAGAACTTTGCAAGTTAGCACAATTTTGGTTCATTTATGCAAAAGTATTTAACAAAAAAGACAGATGTTTCAAACATTTGTTTTCCTTTGATGAACATTAATGAACTTATTATATTAAAAATGCCTTTGATGTCTTAAAAACTGCACCATTGTCAGCTGGGTTACACACTGAGACAGTCCTCTTCCTGTGGCCAAGAACTGACCGAGTCCCCCTGCAGCCACCAGTTCCCAAGCTCTGTTTCAGGATGAACAGCTGCCTACAGGGGTCATATTCAGTACCAGAAATGAAAGGACAGTGCAATTACTTATTCAGGATTCTGAGTCTCCTTATCTTGCTACCACGGCATTTGGTGGTCTCAGGAAATGGACCTATTCTTGTCTTTCTACAGGGGGAATTTCTCTTAAAGAATACTTCTCAAGCAGGCTGTTTGTGGGAAATGGGTTTGTAGAGAATTCTCAAACCTGACTTCACCACTTGAGCCCACATGGATGGAAATGTAACATACAGAATTGGGGTTTGATAGGTACTGCATGCAGACATTGCTGTTGTTCAGGTTCAAGGATGGACTGGATGTTTTGGTTCTTTTCCTCTCAGCTCCCCATCTCCAAAGTGAATTTTATCTAAATAGTCACTTTGACAACATGAGAAATAAAATTAATTGAAATATTATTCTTCCCTGCAACAGTTTCATCCAGCCTTACTGTATAAACCTACAAACATTACTTGACGGGCAGGCCTGTCCTGTGAGTTGCCGAGATTTGTTCTTGTTTTGTAACTGGACCCTTTGTTAACTGCAGTCTTCATCTTCCACAAAATTCCATGTGGTGACACCTTTAAGGGTGATCCAGCACTGCCTGGATGGGGAACATACAGAATTCTTTACACTGGTAGGAACACGGTTACTGCCAGGAAGCTTTTGCCTTTGCTTCTGAACCGGAGCTGATACTGTGGCACAGGTCTGGGTCAGGATATTATGTTTGTAATCATATTACAGCGGATCTTTTTGGGTCCTGACTTTAACCTTCACTTAATAAAAATGTGTTCTAGCCACAGGCTATGAGTTTTCATGACTAGCAAAGGTAGGGACCTTTGCAATGTAATAAAAACAGGGAGGAAATACTGTGAGATATAGCACAGGTTCTGCTATACCCCTCCCATCTTGTTGCACTCTGATGTGAAATCTTTGTTTTAGAAATAAACACTTTAAAACTTAAATCAGTTTTTGTTTAATCAAGTCCACTTTTTAAATATTCTTAAATAAAATACTACTTAAAATGGGTAATTTTACATGGAGTGGGAGAGAGATAGTGCAAGAACCTACAGTATATCAGACTGAATTAGTTTTTCATGCTACAAGATGTAAACAAATCTATTTAATTAGAACACCTTGTTCTTATTGCTTTCAGAGTCATTTTTTATACAGGCAGAAAGGAAAAAAAGGATTTGGCAGCAAATTTCTACAATACTACAAAAAAAACCATCTAAACTGAGAATTTCCCTCAGTAAAATGGATGTTTTCTACTTGTTTCAATCAGGGTCCCAGAGTCTAACCCCCAACTACAAAGATGGTCCCTGGGCCAAGTCCAGGTATTTGTAGAGACCAGCTTTGATTTGAAAGCCTTCTTTTCTACTTCTTTAGTGGAGAAATCAGATGTGCAGTCATGAAGGGAGGAGGTGGTCCTTCAAGTAACTTGTTTAGGTTATGCATACCGAGACCACGAGACCAGACTTCATTCACGTAACTTCCTTCCTCTGCCAAGGCCATGAGATTTCCGTGCTTGCCCACCTCTGGGGCAATCTATCCAATTTTCACCATTATTCTATATATGTAACCCAGAAACAATTATGACTTCCCTCTCTTTGCAGTTCTTTTCTCTGCTTTTTAAGGCAAAATGGAAACTGAAACAGCAACAGGAGGAGGAGAGAGGCTTTGTGCTCGAGGGCTTTATTAAACTCCATAAAAACGCTAAGATCACCTTTCTCTTTCCTCTCTGGTAGCCGTGCAAGGAGCCCACTTGGCTATACAGGCTCATTAGTCACAACAGAGAGGCAGCACAAGGTCCCACAGTGACAAGCTGCCACCTAAATCTAGGTAATGTGCCATGCTAAAATGCTGTACACTTGCTTACAGCATGATCTCAGTTCCTTGCTAAGGTGATGTTTCCTTTTCATTCCGAATTCTAGACCTGGATTTACCACCCTTGTGGCCTGTGCTTTCCTTGATACACATTTTAAAATGTGTAGCTTCCTGCCCACACACTTCTAAAGCCTCAAATGGGTAGTAGAGGCACACAAATGGTATTTAGGAATATTATGCATAATGCCAGACCTCTAGATCCAGTCGCCACATGGAGACTCTGAGGCCAACACAGAGGTAGGTTGAGCTGTTAAACAGCAAGATAGGTGTCTTTCATTTCCTTTGTAGATAATAGTCAGGTCTGTTCCACCAGATTACTGCTACAAGGAAGATTTCTTGACTGAGTAGTGGTAGAAAGACCTCATGGTGGGATCTGGGGGAAAAACAGGGAGTACTTTCCTGAATAATCTTTCCTGAATAATCTGACCAGTCCAAGCAGAGTTGTACAATGCAGTCAAGGATGTCTTCACTGCATGATGCCATTTGTTTTGGTTCCTGGTACACTAGACAGTCATGTTGCATAGTGGTCCAGAAGTCTGTGCATGTAGATTAAAGGGAACTGGAACTTCAGCAATCAGGTGGTTTTTATATTTTTTTCTCTCTTGCTGTGGCTCCTGGAACAAATATCTTCTTTGCATTTGTAGAAGGTGTCCCTGCTCATGGCAGTGAGATTGGAATTGGATAATATGTAAGGTCCCTTTCAACCAAATAATTTTATTATTTATTTTTTTCCTCTCTCACCTTTCCTTTGGCCTGCCCATTTATATGACCAGTTCCTCAGGACAATTGGTTTTGTTCCATACAATGTCCATTCCAGTCCAATGGACTCCCATCTAACCTGAAACGTCCAGAAATTGTAGTAGCCTGTGATCACAGTTATCACAATGAAAACAAAATGCCAACATTTTCGTGCCAATGTGAGGGCTGTTTTGTATTCCTCTGGCTTTGTCCCCTACATTAGTGATGCTTAGAGGCAAAAGAAAAAGCTGATCATCTCACCATGTTAAACACTATCAACAACTTTTAAACAGTTGTCGGTGAACTGAAGTGCTTGTGTAAGTGAGTAATTAATAGTCCTGTCTTAATAAATATCTCAGGCACTGGCACACCACTTATGGGTTAACTTTCAGTTATGCCTGGCTTCAAAATCTCTATCTGGAGAGGCAGCCAAGCAGCACACAATGACACTGCTCTCTGAGCCACCCTCCTCACTCCCACCCAGGAGTCACAGCTCACTTTATCACTCCTCCAGTCTACTCTCTGTAATCCAGCTTCATCTCCTCCCCCCTTCCTTTTCCACTTGTGGTTTTGCCCTGGTTTCCTCATACCCCTCCCAAAGTACTCCACTGACTTCTTTCCTAACACCTGTGCTATTTTCTCATCTGTCCTCCATCAGATAAAGCAGTGCTCTGTGCATCAAGAACAAAAGAGATTTACAGACTCAGTATGATATGATATTGCCAAGGAACTTGCCATGCCCATCTGCAGTCCTGGAAGAAATGCTGTGTTCACCTCTGGGTTCCTCAGCTCAACAAGGAAGCTTCTGGAGGGGGTTCGGCAGAGGTCATAAAGATCTGGAGCATAAGGAATCTGGAGCCTCACTCCTATGAGAAGAGATGTGAGAGCTGGGCTGTTTTAGTCCAGAGAAGAGAACGTTGGGAAGGGATTTCATTAATGCATAGAAGGATCTCAGAGGCAGGTACCAGTGGACAGTGCCAGATTCTTTTCAGTGGTGCCCAGTGACAGGATGAGGAGCAGTGGTTATAAACTAAAACAGAAAAAGTTGCACCTCAGTATGAGGAAAACCTCCTTTGCATTGAGAGTGGCAGAGCACTGGAACAGGCTGCCCAGGGAGGTTGGAGTCTCCATCTCTGGAGACATCCAAACACCACCTGCATGTGTTCCTCTGTCACCTGCTCCAGGTGGCCCTGCCTTGACAGAGGGTTGGACTGGAGTTTTCCAGAGGTCCCTTCTAACCCAAAAATTCTGTGTTTCTGTGAAATTGAAACCTGTGTGAGCTTATGGCAAAATCTATGGCCTGAAGAGCACACCTTATTACTAAAGTGACACAGCATAAAAAGACAATGATATCACTAGAAAACAATGTACCTATATTAGATTATTCACATTTGTGTGCCCTTTCCAAGCACTGGAAAGGTAAATAAGTGTTGTTATGTCTTTTTCACCTGTGAAACTTCACTGTGGAAAGGTTATTTTGTCCAGATTTATAAAAGACACTTTATGGCAGAACAGAGACATTAATTCAGTTCTTTTTGCATTTTGATCACTGTTCTTTATTTCCTCTCTCACTGTGATTTCTAGTCTCTAAATTTTCATTAATTCCTAGGAGGTAAAAATTTTTATAAAAAAATAAAAAAAAGCGCTGTGTCTTTACTGGCTATGTGAGGAACATAGTTTATTCAGATGATTTTCAAAACAAATCCCAAATGCCTTCCAGAGACTTATTACCTTCCCTATGCTCTTACTTCTGAGTATTTACCTCAGGAAAAAAAAAATCCACTCATTTGGTTCTCTCACTGGTCTGTTCAGTTTTTGCCCCATGATGCCTCTTCTGCTTGGACCACATCCCTGAAACTGTTCTATTGTCCCTTAACTAACTACCCATACAAACATCTGCTTTACCCCCAAGGAACAAAATTTCCTTCCTTATAAGCGCAGCAAGAAATAAAATCCAAATCTGAACAAAAACAACGACCCATGCCTACTGTGATGTGTGAAATACTTTCCCGAGGCTGGTATCAACACTCTCCATTTAAGTGAAGCTCATTTGCAGTCACTTGCCTATTCATAGTGGTTGGGCAGACAGCAGAGCCAGGGCTGCCTGTCACCAAGATGAATAGACAGATGGCATGGACAAAAGTGGTCACATTTGGTCCGAGCCAGGGGTGCCACTTTTAAGGTCAGGTCTTCATCTTGTAGTGGTCAGGAGGAGGCCTGTGATGATGATGATGACAGTACATTTGGAATGATACTGCTATTTGTTTATCATGGCTTTTGCACAGGGGGTACCAATTTTAGCAAACACAGGAGGAAAGCAATTGAGTTAGCCCTGCAGCAGCATCTGAGGATCTTATCTGCATGGATGCCTCTCTTTTTACCCACTGCATATCAGAGTATAGGTACAGAAACAAAAGCTGTTTTCTGTCCTGGGGCAACAGTGAGTACTTCCTAGACCTTGCTGAATTTCTTCTTGTTGGAAAGAACTACCTTTGACTTCATCAGAGATTTACTTGCCAATTTGAACCACACATTAATCAGAATGGCTGGATCCTTCACTGGTGTTTATCCCAGTGTCCTGGTTCTAAGGGCATGGATTTATGTGGAAGTTTTCCACTAATCTCAAATGGCTGGTCAGAGTTTTCCCTGGTTAAACTGAACACATTGCAAAAATGGCTTCCTCCCTCTTCTTCCCCATCTGCATCTCTGTGCAGACAGATGCTAGACCACATAAATATTCTTCAGTCAGTGAAAGTAGTTGTAGGTTCTTAAAACACAAACATGATGTGTCAGTTTACCTTCAGTCAAGACTGAGTATAAACAAATTCTAAATATCTCCAGCAAGTGCAAAGACCAGAATATAATTAGATTTTACTTTACCAACAACCCTAGAAGAGGGCATTGATGTCTAATGCATTTCCCTCATTAACTGGAGACTAAAACTTGACCTGAACTAGAAAAAGCATATTTATTTACCAGTTGGAGATATGCTTTAAATAGGAAATTAAAGGCAGATAGCCGTATAATCTTATAAGAATAAATGAGGAGGAAGACTGATAAAAAAACAAAGAAAAATAAAATTTCTTGCAGCTGTGTTTCACATATGACCTCTTCAGAATGTGATTAAGATATAAAAACAAACAAAAACCTTCCTTCTGGTATATGTAATGTACTTATGAATAAAGAGTAGTTTGGATTAGCACTGTGTTAACCAACTGCAAAACATGTATCTCTGTATATTTAGTTTTTAATGTTAGAAATCAAGTTCAGCAATGTGATGGCAGGAAAAGAGTCTCTTTCCATCATGGGAAGTAAATCAAGTTATAGTGGTCCTGACATGATCCTGTGGAGTCTGGAAATAGCCAAAATATTTTGTGACTCTCTATATTTTACAGCACAGGGTAAGGAAGGGAAAATAAAACCTGCTGCCTCTGCCTCTTTGTGTGGTGCAGTTCCATCACAAGGACTTGTTTTGGTGGTACCTACAGACTCTCTGACTGTCGGAACCAAAAGAGGAAAGAGGAGAACCTGCCTGCCCTGGCTCATTTCTGGAGTTCACTGGATGTGGAACGAAAGCAATGTAGTTAGTGTGCTTAAAGATGATCTGGAATTAATTTTCTTGCTCTTCTGCAGACACAAAGTGTAAACAGTACAGTGGAATGAGTCTATCTCAGCTTCCTGCGTGTAGAGCAGCAAAATGCATTTCCTGTCTTCTAGCACAAGTCCATTCCCTCAGGCTGTGAGCCCCTTTCCATGTGAACTCCCTTTACCTGCGCCATACTCTTCGTAACCCGAGTAGGCACATACCACCGAAAACTTAGACAGACTTGTTAATTCCCAAATCATTAGAAGCTGCATTTCCTTCTCTTCATCCTTCCTTTCTAGTGAATGTCTTCTCTGTTAGTGATCCCCAGAACAATTCTCTGTTCTTGGGCTGCTCTGGGCACCACAGCAGCTTCTCCAAGGCAGCTTGGGATCCTCTGGCTGCGTGTTGTCATGACAATGTGAGGAACAACTTGGGGAGTCCATTGCCCCCACCCCAGCTGCTGAGGGAAGGATGGTGTCACCAGTGAGGTCAGCCTCCCTTGATGCCTGGTGGCACTCTGTCCCCATGTGCATCTTGGCTACCACCTCCTGGTGGGAAAATGTTTTTATATGGAGCAAAAACCGCTTCCTGGGGAGAGCATTATTGTCTCTTTGGAGAGAATCCAGTACCGGAGGAGGCTGCAGTTTATCAGTTCTGTCCTCACCACTCCACCCAAAGTGTCTGTGCCGTCAGGGGGATTGATGGAGTTGGGAAAGCCCCCAAAACCATATAACTTGACATTAAAGAGAGGCTGTGAAGCTCTCACAACCAAGAGTACCTTTCAGGGAGACATGCAGAGAAAACTGCTCTGTCTCTTTGGCGGATGACTTTTATCGTGAAGCTGCACAAAACCATTACTAAGAAAGGCACAAATTTGTGGGAGCTTGGAGGGGGGAGGAAAGGGGAAAGAACCAACAACAATAAAAATAAGACACATGCTGCTTTCTTTTCTTTTCAGAGGCTTTGGGAGAATCTCCTGAGGACTAAGGCAGCTGCAGAGATGTTGTAAAGAAGGAACAGTGCGCACAACCCACCTGTAATTTGACCCAGCATGAGCACTGCAGTGGACAGGACTCCTGGTGTAGCACTACACATCCCACTCCAATAAATTCATCTGGATAATACCTCCAAGAGTCCCTATATTACAGATCAGTTTATTCTTTCAGCCTTAGGGCAGACAGAAAGGAGTGGGGGTAGCAGGGACCTCATGGCAGCTCAGCAAGTGACTTTCAGCAAGGACTCTGAAATCATAGGAAAAGGCTAGTACTTGGTGAGCTTGGTGATGCTGTGTCTGGCTTGCTAACAATAAAAGAGCTTTCAGGCTGCCCAGATGTATCCTCACTGGCGTGCTGGCCCTTCAGCAAGTGGATCCTGTGACTTTATGCAGCACCCTGCACCATGGGCAGCCTCACAGGGAGGCATTCATTGTCAATAACATCGTGANTTACAATCTATTGTTGTTGTTTTTTTAATCTATTGCTAGGCCCCTAACAGTATGTCTGTGTCGATGAAACCCATCTGTCAAAAGCACAGTAGGGACATTATTATGTAAATGTAGTTGGGTCTTCCTTTTGTGGAATTGGGGGCAGGAATTTAATATACTGTCCTAATATTCCAGCCAGAGGGGAAAAAATATTTATGAATTTTTTTTTTTAAAGTAAGAAAAAAAGTCTAGCTGAATTTGGCTTTTAAAAAGTCAGATCTTTCTCTTCGCCCTTCCCAGTAAGATCTTTAGAGCTAATGATACAGTTTCTAATAAAAAATAAAATAAAATACATGAGAGACTTTTTAAGTGCACCAGGAGACAGGTCATTAATATCAGCACTGCTATCTTTTCTATATTACACTCATATTTCAATAACCTACATTTTGGGGTTATTCTTTTTTTTTTAACAGGTGCCATTTTGGATTATTTCTTTATTAGAGTTTGTTATAATATATGCACAAAGGTATGTAGATTTCTAGGAGAGGCGTGGGTGAGGAGGAGATTATTTATTACAGTTCTTAAATATCAGCCAAAATCCATCTATCTAAATTGTCTTGCCTTAGACGCATTCTGCTATTATTTGCAAAATTAAGACATTTGTCCCTGCTCAGAAAAGGGGCTAAAATTGAAATAGCCACTGTAGGAAATGAAATATCTACACAGCCCTCCCCTGGGCAAGCTCCCAGCCTTAGAAACAGACTCCAGGAGGTTTGTCCCAATGTGATGCATGAAATGAAGTGTATGTAGCTCTCTAAATCCAGATTACCAGCTGATTTCCTCCCCTAAATTCAAAGGCACCATCTGTTGAAATCACGACAGCCTCCACTATGAGGATCTCTGAGGTGGGAAAGTGTTGTCATCTCCTTCTCTGCAGATGGGGTGCTGAGGAGCAGAGCAGCTGAGTGTGTGTTTGCACAAAATTAAGGTATATTCACAGCATAAGGAAAGGCACACGCATGCTGGCTGCCTTTCCTCAGAACAGGTAATGGAAGCAAGGAGCATATGACAGAGGAAGGGTTATCATGGACAACAAGTATTTATGGCCCACACACAGTCTGGATCACCCTTTGTATCCTGAGACTTTCCTCATGTTCAGTGAGTTTTGGTGAAATCTCCTCCCTGTTTGGGAATCCTTTCTAATTTCTTTGAAAGGCAAACTGTGAGAGCAGCCTAGTTGGGTTGAGAGACCTTACCAAAGCACACAGACAGCATTGTGGGACTGGAGGCTTCTAAGGAAGTAATAGGAAGCACCAACAATGAGGCCGTACATGCCCCACAGGAATTAGACAGGGATTTAAGCATCTAATTCAAAGACTGAAGCCAAAAAAAGACATGATTTCACCACATCTTTCTTGTGCCATTTCCTTCTTTGATAAGAAAGAATACTTTTAAAGTATGCTATAAACCCCCTTTTGTTTGGTGCATTAACATGGGCATGGGAAAGACCAAGTTTTCATCATCCATAGTAGATTCAAGGCCTCAGCTACCACCCAAGAAAAAAGCATCCTTAAGTGCCAGGCAAGCTCCAGGAGGAGTTATTTATCCCTGGTCCCAGATGAACCACTGCACAAAAAGGAGTGTAGCAAACACAGATGATGTCAGTACCTACTGCTATTTTTGGCAGAAAAGGGAAAACATTTAGCTTTGGGTACACTTTCCTCTGTATAGAGCCCTTGGAGCTCTTGGCAGGATTCTGTTTGCTAATATGAAGTGCCACAGCATGTTCACATGTGTTCCTTGACTTGACCAAACATGACGCAGTCCTGGGCATACTCACATATTTCACATCTAAGCCCCGTTCAATAAATATCTTGAAAGTATTTGACAAATTTTTCTGCTAGAAAAAGTTCTCTTTTATCCAGAAATACAGAAATGGAAGTGTTCACGGTAACTAACTTTTAAACCCTCAGACATTTTGAAGTGGTTTGAAGCAATATCTTTTTTTTCCTGAAGTTTGTACTAAGGCAGTTTGAGATAGGTGTGATGCCTGGTGCCCATGGTAGAAATATTCTGTACCCTAAAGACTGAGAAAATAATTGAGAAAAATGGAAACCTTACACTACTCTGCAGACTCTGTCCCTGATGATTAAGTTGCTGCATGGACAGAGATTCCTTCTCCGTATTATGGTACACAGAAACACCCAAATCATTATGTTTGGATGGCTGGCCCAGGTCTCAGCTCCTGAGTGTAAGTTCAGTCTTTCTCACATTTAAAACACATTAGGGTGAAGCGAGCCTCTGTGTGAGTGACTGTATCAGGCAGTGAGCATTGAGGTTCTAGTTTAGACTGATGAGCTCACAGAATCACCAGGAGGTTTGTGTTGGAAGGACCCTTAAAAACGTCACGTAGCCCAACCATACAGCAGCAAGTTGTTACCCATGAATCAGACTTTCTAAGGATTCTCAGCCTGTCTTCTCTCCTCCCTGCTGCTGCTGCATGTCATCCTTTCTGCCAAGGGAAGAAGGTGAAGCTCAGTGCCGAATGAGGATAAACATAATGACTGGGCTTAATTGGGCAGCATACAGTGGAGACAAACACAGTGACTTTTCCTCATCCATAACGAAGTCTCACTGCACTCAGCCACTAACATGCTGAACCTGATCAGCAGAGCTAATTTTCATTAGCTAATTGAGCATCCTCACATCATTCTCCAGCTCCTACTGCTCCCAGCTGCCTGCTGAAGGAGGTGCACTGAATGCAGGTCCCATTTCAGAATGGTCAGCTCAGGGGGGAGCTGTCTCAAGAGAGGAAAGATAACCAGAGTTGTTCCTTTTGCATGCCTTTTCCTCCTGCTTTCTAGACACCCACTTCTTCAGATATTTCTTAATTTAAACTTTAATCAAATTTTCTTTTAACATCTAAGCCCTTATGTGACATTAATATCTCTAAAGACTAAAATCCAGATCTATAGATATCTCCAAGTCTAAAAATACTTACCCATTGTTAGTCCAAAATGTTAAATAACTATTAGTTCCCCTTCAGGGCCTGATTTTAAACTAGGCTGTAGAGATGCACTGTGTGAAGGAGGCTGTGAAACACTGTCATGTGCTGCTTATGGCACGGCACAAGGCAGAGAAGATAAAGTGTACTACTTAGTATTGGGAAGAATCTGAACACTGGCTTCTGAATCTTTCAAAGCTCCAAGCTAATTGGCTGGGACCCATTTGGCAGGCTGCAGTGGAAGAAATGGCAGGGATGACAGGATCTGCTTAGTACTACTGAAAGTGATAAGAAAAATGGATTATATGCTGGGCTTTGTGGTTTTGGTTTTTTTTTTCTGAAAAATCTTTACAACTTTTTTAATTAGACTTTTTCTGAAAAATTTTTACAAATTTTTAAAAATAAAGATCTGAAAAGTTTTTGTTTGAAATGTCACCCGAGTGTTTCATAGGAGTCACAATTTCCATAGGTTTTGTGGGAATATAGTGTGGTCATTCCCCTTAACTGGCTGAATTGTCTGGTTATACTACATTTCTCATTGAACTTCAGAGCTTCTTTATGCCAAGAGAGTAGATACTAAGGCAAAACAGCCCCTGAACACAGCTAATAGTCCAAGAGGCAGATGCGTGAATTAAGATATTTGTGTTTGTTCATGTAATTGGGGGGTAAGAAGAGTTGTTCCACAGAATTATTATTGGCGAAAGAAAAATTCTACATTTTATTTTCAAAAGAGACTTTCTTTGTAAAATACCACGTTGTGATACTGCATTAATAATAGTAATTTATTATTATTTTATACATATATGTGTGTATATGTATTGCATATGTATATGTGTATAGCCCTTTGTTTAAACCATTGACAGCAGTTTGCTGCTGCTCCTTCCTCTCAGGTGGGAGGTCTTAGGGAAGACAGTAGAGATTCAATTGTGAAATAAATAACTTGAATTCCCATCTGAACTTTTCTGTGGGTCTTTTCTCCACCCAAGGGCCTTTTGCAACAAAAGTAAGCTCCCTCATCCACAGATTGGATGTGGTGCTGTCCTGAGAAGCCATGGGGGGCAATTAGCAAGGAGGGATGGTAGGGAGTCTTCACCCAGTGGTTTGTGAAATTTTCCAGGCTGCAGAGGGTGCCTGGAGCACTTTTTGTTTCCAAGTGGGAAAGGATGGTGCTGCCTCAGACTGGGGAGCAGGGCCAGCTGCTCTGGGCTGGCAGCGGGCAAGTGCCAGATTGGGAGGCAGTCGGGAAAAGGAGCCCATCTCCAGTGGTCCTGCCTTTCGTGTCTTGGTAGGTTTTTCCATACGTGAGTGAGCTGCAGCCGGCAGCTGCTCCTGGGTGTCCCAGAAGCCTCCTGTCAGAGCACATCCTGATGACAGCATCCTCACATCTTTTTAAGCACTTCTGAGGCACACAGGCCATAAGGAGGAGGTACAGGGACAGCGCTGGAAACAGAGACCAGCTTTCATAAGGTCAGTGCTGCTCCTTGATTGGCAGGGTGGCAGCTTCTGATCAATAACTGCAAGGGGTTATTGATTCAGCCACCAATCTGAACTCTTAATTACTGATATTAAATGTCAGAAACTTTCAGAGTTTAAGCCATATGACTGTAATCTCTTATTCCAGAAGCTCTGAGGTGGCAAGCTCTCATCAAACTTTGTGTGGCAAGGGTGTGCTCTCAGCTCAGCAGCTGCACACTGGGAATGCTGTGGCTGGCTTTGCTGTGGCTGCTCTGGGCTTGTTCTGTGGGAGGGAGGTTGCTGTCTCTCCCATTGCAGTTTTCTGCAGCATATCAGTCAAAATTAAAGCAGAATAACAAAGAAGAGCCCTTCTCTCCCACTAGCAGAAACTGGAGTCCTCTATCCAGCGAAATCCTTGCTTTAAGCACCTCAGAAGGTCAGGAGATGAATCTTTCCTCCTTAGGCCCATATAAATATATGCATATAATAAGAAAAACAGCAGGTGAGCACTTCATAGATACCTATTTTTCTTATGCATGTACTATGAACCTTCATAGGAAAATAAGTCATGCTCGTGCTTTATATCTACAGGTACATGTCTGTTTGCATGAGTTAAATGCACACAAGTGCTCTGGGGATACCTGTGACAGTCTCTAGCAACTGCTTAATTGGGTTGTCTTTCTGATACTTATTAAAAAGTTTGAGTCTCTTCCCTGATCATATAATACCTCGCTCTCCATATCCAATAGTGTCATTTTTTTGTCTTTTTAGAATCACAGAATAATTTGGACTGGAGAAAACTGTGTAGGTCAAGCTCAACTGTAAGTTCAGCACTGCCAAGCACATGCTAGCACAATGTTTATATTGTTAGGGATTTTCACCCCTTTTTTTGAATACTTCACATTTATCAGCACTGAATTTCACCTGCCCTTTTTTTTTGCTCTATCATTCAGCATCATGAGATCTGTGTTTCTAGCTGTCAGATTTATTTTAGTTACCCTGACTATCTCAATCCCATCAAGAGGGTTTTTTCGCTACTGCAACAGAAAGAATCCCTGTGGGACTCCTTTGGTGATCTGCCTCCAATAAAATTGGAGCATTCATTACTACACTTCACACCTACTTCTTTAGGCAGTTATTAACCCAAGAAAAGCATTTCCTATTCTTTCTGCAATACTCTGGTTTCTTTACAAGCCTTTGGTAAGGGACTTTTCAGAAATCCAAGTGTGCTTTTATCCATATGCTTGCTGACTCTTTAAAAGCACTGTAATAAATTTTGTAAGGGATAACTACCTCCTATAAAAGTTGTGTTGCCTTTTTCATATTACATTATATCCATCTACTTGGCTGCCAGTTCTGTTCTTGATTACAGTTCCTTCCAATTAGCTTGATACTATGTCACACTTGCTGGTTTGGAGTTCCCCATTTCTCAAACTGAAAAAAAAAAATCACTGATAAAAAGGTTTTCTCTTTAGCAAGAGCTAATAATCAAATTAAAGATGACCATGGAGTACTCTTGATTGCTAATAACACTTGTGAGTTTAGATAGAGGAGTTATTTCAAGTTACTGAATATAACTTCATTTTCTTTGAAATTTTTCAGGCTATTTATAATCTGAAGAAATCATTAAAGGTAGAAACTAAATCTTAATATCTGTCTCTCTGGATGGTGATCAGGGTTGATTCCCTTCATTTAGTCTCTTGAACTGGGTTGTTTGTCATGTCATAATTAAAGAAAAAAAATGGAAAAATGGATGGTTCTTTACTATGGTCATTTCATTCTTAGAGAAACAGAACTGCATTAAAAGCAAAACAGTACACAAACAATGATCACTTCAGTCTCCTTCTGTATTTATTTATAAAGAGTTTTTTTGGAAAATATTACACCTTGGAGGGTCAGCTGATTCTTGAGGGAATCAAGTACTCCATTATCAAAACTAGTCACAGATAAGTAATACTGTATCACAGGTAATTAAAATAATTTATAGATGCGCAAAATTCATTATAGGGTTGGTGAATCCTGTTTGGTGTATCATGGACAACCTAAGCAATTTATAAATGGGCAAATGTGACTTAAATAAATCCTATGAAACCAAAAAAAAGCCTTTAAGTCAGTTAATCAAAAGAAACCAGTCAAGCAGTTGTCTTGAGGCAGGTAAATCAATGAATATCAAGAACCTTAAATCTGTATTAAATCCCATTACTTATCTTTATTTACCAAATTGTAACTTCAGTGCCCTCTCCAGGAATATCTATTCTAAAAAAGCTGGCATTCAGAAGTAAAAAACCCTCAGCCACGTGCATGGCAATAGCACTTCCATATCCTGGTAGAACTGTTCAAACAGAATTTAAATTAAGTTCTGTGGCAAAACTTTCCAGCTGCACATCACATCTTCAAATGTCACCTCAGTGATGTCATCACATGGTAGGAATAATGCTGAGTTATTGAATACTGCTGTTTTATTTTGAGTTGTACTGTCTTTTGTTCTCAGTCCTTCTTCTTAGGCCTCTGGTTGCTGAAAACTCCCAGGAGTGAACTGGAAAAGCTGTTGGCCATACTGTAAAGCTGAGCAGTAGGAGAGCTGCCTCTTTATTTCAGAGGATTTTATAACCTTCTCTCCTACTTTAGGCAGGGGAAAATGTGCATCTCTTTCAGTCTTCACTGGATTCAAAATCAGCTCTTTTCATCTACTCCTTAACACCTCCATGGCTTTAGAAACATAGCTCAGGACTATACAGTCAATTTAATACGTATGTAGGACATTTCTAACTGGCTTTTGTATGTATGTGTATCTGTAAAGAATGACTCAGAGTTCCTTTCAAGGCAAGGTTTTACATTTTTGCATTTATTTGAGCCACTTAGTTACATGAGGCTCAGTACAATCTGAAATTCTGCTTCAATTTAACTTGCCGTTAACTTCCCTTTTATAAAAGAATAAGGGAACAGTCTAACATTTCTCATGAAATTCCTTTAAGACTTGATTTTCAAGAGGGCTTTCCAAATTGAATGACCATGAAAAAAACACTTCTCTTTAACCTGTGTGTACAAGCTTGACCGCTTTTTTTTTTTTTCCTTTGATTTCCCATTTGTTAAGGAAAGCTATAGCTGCAACATCAGTTGCTGGTAAGAACAATGGTTCCACTTTTCTGCTAAGTTGATTAGAACATGTAAGAATTAGGTTAAAACACACTAAGCCTAAATGAATAAGCAGAACTAGGAAGGAACACTACGTTTTATTCAGTAGAGCACACTTCTGTTGTGCCTGAACAATAGCCATAACAAGCTCTCTCTTTTTTCAATCTAATCTTCAGCATAGGTCAGCCTTAATGAGTACATCCAGTGCTAAACAACAAATACATGGTTTTACTGAAATATTCATCTGGTATTGTAGGTGACACCACAGAACTGCACACAGTCTTATACTTGAAAGTTTTCCTATTAGTAACCAGTCATTTCGCAAGTGCAGTTCCTTTCTGTCCCTGATGCTGGATAAGGCTTCTCTGAGATTTGCAAGTTAAGGTAAGGCAAGTTTTTAAGGTCCTACATTGTTTGCCTCCCAAAACAACAGACTGAACAGTCTCTCCTTTCTCTGAGGGAAATGAATAAGCCTTTGAAAGCCATTTAATAAAGACTAAGTCTATGCAGGTTTTAGTGTTTAAGGTATCTGGACACACTGTCCCCTTGGAAAGAACCCTGTGAATAAACCAACCATTCCTTATTGACCTGCAGGAAAGTTCATCTCACTTTTCTTCAACTGTGTGTATTTAGCATCTCATTGGATTGGTCAGTTAAGATGTCCCCTGTGTCAGATAGGCAGCTGCAGGACATTGTGCTTTGGTTGACTTCATGTCATACATCAAACAAATGACAAATGTTCACAAGGGATAAAGGCATCCTGTATTCACTACAATGGGAACATGTGAGGCTAATTTAGATTAGATTACTTTCTCTTAGGTAATAAAGCGTGGTAAAATTAATCCAAATTTTATTTTACAATATCTGCCTCGGTTACTGTTAAAGGTTAGGCTCATATCATGTACAAAATAAAAAATTATATTTATAGAGAGATGTCTCAGAAGAATTTTACTCTTTCATGGTTATCAGGAGATCAAAACAAAGAAGCATCTATAAGAATAAGAGAAAGCTCATTTAATATAGAAGTAATTGCCTTTTCCTTTAANATAATGTCTCTACCAGCTGGATGTCTAGTACAAGGAGTCTTGTTCTTTGAGGAGACATTCATGCTAGTAGCTTGATTCTTGACCAAATGGCTCCTAGTTTTACAACTGCATTGCATTTGCAACTTTATAATTATGGGCTTTTATTTAATATTCTATACAAAGCAAAAAATATCATGCTTATATCAATTCTAGTTTAAACTCCAGTTTAAATCTACTAAAAAGATGTTAGTGATTTTCTTTTTGAAAGTGTTTTTTTTATGGGTGCTATAAAATATTCAATGTTTATATATATATTGTCAAGAATAGCTGAAGACAGTGAAAGCTAAAACGTTAAAATTATACAAGCTGATTTTCAGACTTCATATAATACTGACTGTTCTATAGCCTGTGGTATTATCCTCCTCTAACATGTACAGCTGATTCTTGGATGAAAGAAATAGGACCAGAATGGACTATTTTTAATTAGCTTGAATATTTGAATAGCCTGAATATTTTAGTAAAATACACACCTAGATACTTTTAAACCTATTTTAAACATATGAGATTTAAAACAATTACAAAACTATCTTAAAATTTTCCAGCAAGCTACTAACCACCCAGAGTAAATTCTGCTAATAATATGTTCCAATGCTATCTACAGGTACTCAAGGATCAGCAGTGATTGCATGCCCCCTTTTAGAATTCCGCTCTCTTTCATGGTAGTGCTACTCCAATAAAGCAGTGTCTCCCAGAGTATAAGATCTATTCATTTTACTTATTTAGGTATCTAGTAAAAAACAATGAAAAACATTATATTTTATGTTTTCTGACAGTTGAAAATTTTCATGCATTCTCCCTTTGGATGGAATTAAACATATACTAAAAGGAATAGGATATCTTAGAGATCTAAAGTTGATGATTTTCTTTCTGGGTATAAAGACAGAATAGAGGTAGCTAGAGGGGAGGAAGAATTCTAAAACTTTTTGTTTCTTTGTTTGTGTGCATAAAGATGACTGCTATTTTAAAAAGTCAAATGTATTCTCTTTTTTTTAATGTTTTTAGTGTCTGACTCAGAAAAGAGCCACCAGTGCATATGGGAACTTAAACAGATATGCCACCAATAATGATATTCCTAGAAATACCTTTTCCTCTTGTATATATGTACCTGATATTATCTGAAGCATTCGAAAATGTGTTTGTGTACAGCAGCACTATAATAGGATTTTGTGAATTGTTCTTATCTAAGCGTTATATATGCATCCAGAGGGAAAACTTTATTTTAACCAGGTACATTATCAGAAAATCATAATCTGGGGCATAAGCATCCCAAGTGTGCACCTTTTTTATGGTGTCAAACAAAGCAAACAATACACACATTTTTCCATTATTTTATGTTTGAAATTTTTTTCATTATTATTATTATTACGTTAAGCCAACTGTGTTGGATTTGTAAATGGGCTATGACTGTTACACTATAGCATCTGCTTATCCAAACAAGTCTCTCCTGATAATGGTGCCCAGCAATGCAGGACAGGAAGTGGCAATGGGAGATGAAACAAAGGGTACGTCTCTGCCAGTGGCCACAGGTTTCACCTCAGGCTGATTTACATGAATGCAATAAGCAATTCAACACAAAAGAGTAGTTTCCAAAAAAAATATATTTCCAAGAGGAGAGCATGAATACAATCCCCCAAGCTGACCAAAAATTAAGATAAGGGAGGCAATGGTTTTTTCTGTTAAAAGTCACATTCCTGTGAGAGCGATGCACTGGAAACTAGAAGAAATAGGAATCAGCAATGAAAGCAGGCAAAGGTAGCAAACATTCTTCATATCTTTGCTATGGCTAAGAATTTTTTTTTTAACTTCAGCACTTCTTTAGAGCAGCATTATGTGTATATTCCCAGCAGTAGAAGACAAACTGAGCAAGTTTTCATCAGAAAAAAAATTGCTGGGCTGCAACGCAAAGGAAAGAAAAATTGATCTAACTACTAAGAGGAGAGAAAGACGTATTTTTTTTACAGAGTTTATAGATAGGCAATTACCAGTTTCTTGGTGACAATATCAGTGTTAATCAGCTTTCCACCTGAACTTGGAATGGAGGCAAAGCAGGTTTATTAGAGTCAACCCTATAAATGAGTGAGTTCTGTGAGTTCCAGTTACCAGATGCTAAAATCTTCTTAATCCAGATGGTGACAGAAAAGAGAGAGGTATGGATGATCAAAAGTGGAAAAGATTCCATCAAGATCATCATAAATATTGCTTTTCATTTGACACTCTTGGTACAAAAAAAATTATGCTTGACTTGAATTGCAGCTGTCAAAGTCTCACTGTGGCATTTCTTTTCATTAGTTGTGGGGTAAGTTTTACTCTTTTCAGAGGGCAGGTTGAACCCTTCTTCAACCCAATGGGTAAATTTAGTGTTAGAAGTAAAATAAATAAAAGGTTCTCCATGTTCTAGAAAGCATCCTTTTTTTTCCAGACATCTAAGGCAGGGAAAGTAGAGACGCCGTGTCACACTTTTTAGAGGTACCTCTTTCACTGCATGATAAGAGTGTTTATACTCATTCATTCCTTACACTCATGAAAATTAACAAGATTCACTGAAGCTGCAGTGGTGAAAGCTGTACATTTTCTAGATGAGATGCCTTCCTACTTTAGTCTCAGTCGATGTGGCTGTAACTATTACTGTATTTTACTTTTTGGATAGTCTTTCAGATTTCACTTGGCATGGTAAGTTCCTGGTAAACTCGCAACATTACTACAGCAGTTCCCATGCTAGAAGTCCTCACTTAGGAGAAAATGTTTAATATTCCTCCTCTCCCTTTGCAGTGAAACATTTGGGAAGCACCGTGAAGCAGCTGGTAAGAAGTAATCTGACACCTTTACACCACACAGATATAGGGGTAGTTGGAGTCTGGTTTTTCAATCTCCCATGATGGCTCAGTCCTGAGGTTGAGGAAAAAAATACCATGCAGGCAATTTATGACTTCTTTTCTTGTTTTTTCCTGAAGGGGAACTCTTGTTCCCACATGCTGGTTTTAGTTACTTACCACATCTGCCCATCCAAAAGAGGAGTTAAAATTTGTGTGGTGAATTCTAGAAATTAAATTCTTTTTATGTGATGAGATGGACTGCAGTCAAACAGCCCTCAAAACATGATGATAATAGCTGGCATGAATCACTGGCTCTGGAGAGTAGAAGCATCTTGAGTGTTTCTAATGCATGTTAATAAGTCTTCTGTAGTCTGTAAGGTAGTTTGGCTACCACAGGTTTTGATTCCATGACCCACATTCATAGCACAGTAGCACCAATGTCTCTGTCCATTGACTTCAGTAACATTGCTTTCCCAAGTAATTGTTATCCAAGCTGAGTAAAATGTGTAGAGTGTGATCAGTGGTTTGTGAAGCTACTAAGTGCTTCACAGTGGAGTTTTAATATTGCTAAGACAAATGATGTAACAAAGATATCTATTTATATTTAAAAGTGATACTGTAAATAATTTGGATTCCATTTAATGCTTTGCAAAGTTAGGTAACATGAAAAACAACCTGATAACAGGCAGGCTTTCAAATCCATTAAGTGCATTTGAATATTGCATCCTAAATGTCCATCACTATTACAGGATTTTATGTGAGAGTACAAATATATAGGACTTAAAAAAATCTACACTGAATAAAAAGACAGTAATAAAATAGAAGCTTACTGAGTTTCTTCTTTGACTTCCTTCTTCTTCTTTTTAATCTTTATTTGACACTTTATTAAAACTCCAGAGCTCAGGATTTCAACTCCTGGTTAATCACCACTTAATCATTTGGCATAAGTTAAAGACACATCTCTGCTGCACTGGTTTTCCCCCTATACTACTCTCCTGATTAACCATCAAGCATTACCTCCTTTTTCCAATTATATCTTCAATTTAGGTGTGGTCCATCCACCTTCTAAAATACCGCCAAATGTACATACTATAGATACTTTAAAACAAATTATACAGAAACATGTGTCATCCTTGAAACAGATGCCACCCTAAATTGCGTTGTGAGCTCCAGAGTAAGGATAAAGACATTGGCTGGGAATAACTCGGTGTTTAATCCCCCTCACATAACTAAAAGCCTAAACTTGAGGGAGCTTCTTTGTACCAGGATCCATGCGGTAACTAAGCTGGACAAATTGGGAAGCTGTGTGAGACTGTGTGGTGTTTCAAAATCACACAATTACACCTTGGAGAAATTGTTCACAAATACCTATTTAGCGCTGACCACATCTAATAGATGGATGTCAGAAACCATGTTTCCCCACGGTACTGCAGGAGTAGGGCTGGAACTGGTTTTCTTTCCACCTAACCTTTGGTGCCTTCTCTGCACGCCACTTCTCCCTCCTGTGAGTTGTAGAATTAATTTCAGCAGCGATATGTGATCAGGAATGTAGAAAATCTCTGAGCCAAGATGGATGCTTGACATAATGAGTCGTACAGCGACACCATGGAACTCGTCAACTGTGATCATCACCAGGGCGCTGAGAGTTTGGGATATTTTCTGTAAACACACACATCTTTATTTTTCCATGTGTTTTGCAAGCCCGTATGGTGGAAGGCTTTTCACACTTTTAGCCTGCAGACTTCTATTGAGTGTGGAAGCAGAGTTTATAAATAGGACTTCTATTTTTTCCTTTAATGCCATTTAGATCTCATTTTAGCAGAGTTTATAAACAAGCTACATTTGTTCTTTTTATTGGCTCAAGAGAACAGCTGTCTGTCAAGCATTCCTGTTTACATCATCTCCTTTGGTAAGCCATGCTTAAAGACCTTCTGTGGGTTATCAGTAGCTGTTATATAAATAACAGCATATTGGATGAAATCTGTGATATTATTTCATGTGCATTTTCTTCCCTTATGCTGAAGTTCTCTTGTAGGCAGTGGCCCAGAACCAGATCCATTCACCTCTGAAATGTCTCCAAAGCCCTCTTTACAGGCATTGTGTTAGATCCTGGCAGACAATGCCCCAGGGTTGCACAGATCATATGCTGGCTATCTGTAGAGGACTGAATTTCAGCCATAATGAATTAAGTGATTTCTATCTTCAAAAAGCAGGAGATGTTTGACAGAAAAGCTAAAAAACACAGTGCCAAAGTGGGAGGTCTGTGCTGTCAAGAGGTGTCAAACTGACAGAACTGGAGACCTAAACCTTCTGTTCCCCTACTGTGAAAAACAGATTTCAAACCACGTCACATACTAGAAGCACTGGCAATGGAAGCATTCATGTATGTTAGCCACGATATAGAGGCACCAGATGTAGAGACGTGAGGAGATTTTAGTTGCCATCTCAATTCCAGTCTCAACTTCAGAGATCTAGAATTTAGTTCCCCAGAACTTTTTCCAGTACTGCACCTTTTATTTCCGTAACACTCTCCAACGCTTATCCCCCGTGCTCATTCCAATAGAGGATTTTGGTTCCAAAGCAATTGAACATTCTAGTTTTCATTGCCCGAACATTCCTCAACTATACAAGTGAAGTAAAACATTCAGCACATTTTTTAACTCCATCTTTTAGAAGTAGTAAATGTTGAAATTCCTAAAGGGCAGAGCCCAAGTTAAGCATATGTTTAACCAGCATCCTGACTCCATTGTTCCCCTCCATGTGGGGGCTCAATGAAAAATAAAAAAAGCAATCCTAATTGTAATCCTGACTTTGGGCCAGGGTTTTATTTAAATATTTATAAATAAAGACACGGTGGTATTTAATTATTTAAGAAACAAACTAGTTGTGGAAATTTCACAGGGATGTAAGGTCCTTGGACTTGTGCAAGAGCTAAACTTGGCCCACTTTCCTGTGGCTAATACATACAGCAGAGAAAGAGAGAAAGAGGAAGGAAAAGCCATTT